>OY751554.1:21053879-21568806 GCA_963572265.1 Caenorhabditis doughertyi
GGTTCAAATGAAAAATTCTAGTGATGTAAATGAGGAAAAATGGTTCAAATGAAAAATTCTAGTGATGTAAATGAGAAAAAATGGTTCAAATGAAAAATTCTAGTGATGTAAATGAGAAAAAATGGTTCAAATGAAAAATTCTAGTGATGTAAATGAGAAAAAATGGTTCGAATGAAAAATTCTAGTGATGTAAATGAGGAAAAATGGTTCAAATGAAAAATTCTAGTGATGTAAATGAGGAAAAATGGTTCAAATGAAAAATTCTAGTGATGTAAATGAGAAAAAATGGTTCAAATGAAAAATTCTAGTGATGTAAATGAGAAAAAATGGTTCAAATGAAAAATTCTAGTGATGTAAATGAGGAAAAATGGTTCAAATGAAAAATTCTAGTGATGTAAATGAGGAAAAATGGTTCAAATGAAAAATTCTAGTGATGTAAATGAGAAAAAATGGTTCAAATGAAAAATTCTAGTGATGTAAATGAGAAAAAATGGTTCAAATGAAAAATTCTAGTGATGTAAATGAGAAAAAATGGTTCGAATGAAAAATTCTAGTGATGTAAATGAGAAAAAATGGTTCAAATGAAAAATTCTAGTGATGTAAATGAGAAAAAATGGTTCGAATGAAAAATTCTAGTGATGTAAATGAGGAAAAATGGTTCAAATGAAAAATTCTAGTGATGTAAATGAGGAAAAATGGTTCGAATGAAAAATTCTAGTGATGTAAATGAGGAAAAATGGTTCAAATGAAAAATTCTAGTGATGTAAATGAGGAAAAATGGTTCAAATGAAAAATTCTAGTGATGTAAATGAGGAAAAACGGTTCAAATGAAAAATTCTAGTGATGTAAATGAGAAAAAATGGTTCAAATGAAAAATTCTAGTGATGTAAATGAGAAAAAATGGTTCAAATGAAAAATTCTAGTGATGTAAATGAGAAAAAAGGGTTCAAATGAAAAATTCTAGTGATGTTAATGAGAAAAAATGGTTCAAATGAAAAATTCTAGTGATGTAAATGAGAAAAAATGGTTCGAATGAAAAATTCTAGTGATGTAAATGAGAAAAAATGGTTCAAATGAAAAATTCTAGTGATGTAAATGAGAAAAAATGGTTCGAATGAAAAATTCTAGTGATGTAAATGAGGAAAAATGGTTCAAATGAAAAATTCTAGTGATGTAAATGAGGAAAAATGGTTCAAATGAAAAATTCTAGTGATGTAAATGAGGAAAAATGGTTCAAATGAAAAATTCTAGTGATGTAAATGAGAAAAAATGGTTCAAATGAAAAATTCTAGTGATGTAAATGAGAAAAAATGGTTCAAATGAAAAATTCTAGTGATGTAAATAAGAAAAAATGGTTCGAATGAAAAATTCTAGTGATGTAAATGAGAAAAAATGGTTCAAATGAAAAATTCTAGTGATGTAAATGAGAAAAAATGGTTCAAATGAAAAATTCTAGTGATGTAAATGAGAAAAAATGGTTCGAATGAAAAATTCTAGTGATGTAAATGAGGAAAAATGGTTCAAATGAAAAATTCTAGTGATGTAAATGAGGAAAAATGGTTCAAATGAAAAATTCTAGTGATGTAAATGAGGAAAAATGGTTCAAATGAAAAATTCTAGTGATGTAAATGAGAAAAAATGGTTCGAATGAAAAATTCTAGTGATGTAAATGAGAAAAAATGGTTCAAATGAAAAATTCTAGTGATGTAAATGAGAAAAAAGGGTTCAAATGAAAAATTCTAGTGATGTAAATGAGAAAAAATGGTTCAAATGAAAAATTCTAGTGATGTAAATGAGAAAAAAGGGTTCAAATGAAAAATTCTAGTGATGTTAATGAGAAAAAATGGTTCAAATGAAAAATTCTAGTGATGTAAATGAGAAAAAATGGTTCAAATGAAAAATTCTAGTGATGTAAATGAGAAAAAATGGTTCAAATGAAAAATTCTAGTGATGTAAATGAGAAAAAATGGTTCGAATGAAAAATTCTAGTGATGTAAATGAGGAAAAATTGTTCAAATGAAAAATTCTAGTGATGTAAATGAGGAAAAATGGTTCAAATGAAAAATTCTAGTGATGTAAATGAGGAAAAATGGTTCAAATGAAAAATTCTAGTGATGTAAATGAGGAAAAAGGATTCGAATGAAAAATTCTAGTGATGTAAATGAGGAAAAAGGGTTCAAATGCAAAATTCTAGTGATGTAAATGAGGAAAAAGGGTTCAAATGCAAAATTCTAGTGATGTAAATGAGAAAAAATGGTTCGAATGAAAAATTCTAGTGATGTAAATGAGGAAAAATGGTTCAAATGAAAAATTCTAGTGATGTAAATGAGAAAAAATGGTTCAAATGAAAAATTCTAGTGATGTAAATGAGGAAAAATGGTTCAAATGAAAATTTCTAGTGATGTAAATGAGGAAAAATGGTTCAAATGAAAAATTCTAGTGATGTAAATGAGGAAAAACGGTTCAAATGAGAAATTCTAGTGATGTAAATGAGGAAAAAGGGTTCAAATGAAAAATCCTAGTGATGTAAATGAGGAAAAAGGGTTCGAATGAAAAATTCTAGTGATGTAAATGAGGAAAAAGGGTTCAAATGCAAAATTCTAGTGATGTAAATGAGGAAAAAGGGTTCAAATGCAAAATTCTAGTGATGTAAATGAGAAAAAATGGTTCGAATGAAAAATTCTAGTGATGTAAATGAGGAAAAATGGTTCAAATGAAAAATTCTAGTGATGTAAATGAGAAAAAATGGTTCAAATGAAAAATTCTAGTGATGTAAATGAGGAAAAACGGTTCAAATGAAAAATTCTAGTGATGTAAATGAGGAAAAACGGTTCAAATGAAAAATTCTAGTGATGTAAATGAGAAAAAATGGTTCGAATGAAAAATTCTAGTGATGTAAATGAGGAAAAACGGTTCAAATGAAAAATTCTAGTGATGTAAATGAGGAAAAACGGTTCAAATGAAAAATTCTAGTGATGTAAATGAGGAAAAAGGGTTCGAATGAAAAATTCTAGTGATGTAAATGAGGAAAAAGGGTTCAAATGCAAAATTCTAGTGATGTAAATGAGGAAAAAGGGTTCAAATGCAAAATTCTAGTGATGTAAATGAGAAAAAATGGTTCGAATGAAAAATTCTAGTGATGTAAATGAGGAAAAATGGTTCAAATGAAAAATTCTAGTGATGTAAATGAGGAAAAATGGTTCAAATGAAAAATTCTAGTGATGTAAATGAGGAAAAATGGTTCAAATGAAAAATTCTAGTGATGTAAATGAGGAAAAACGGTTCAAATGAAAAATTCTAGTGATGTAAATGAGAAAAAATGGTTCGAATGAAAAATTCTAGTGATGAAAATGAGGAAAAACGGTTCAAATGAAAAATTCTAGTGATGTAAATGAGGAAAAAGGGTTCGAATGAAAAATTCTAGTGATGTAAATGAGGAAAAAGGGTTCAAATGCAAAATTCTAGTGATGTAAATGAGGAAAAAGGGTTCAAATGCAAAATTCTAGTGATGTAAATGAGGAAAAATGGTTCAAATGAAAAATTCTAGTGATGTAAATGAGGAAAAATGGTTCAAATGAAAAATTCTAGTGATGTAAATGAGGAAAAACGGTTCAAATGAAAAATTCTAGTGATGTAAATGAGAAAAAATGGTTCGAATGAAAAATTCTAGTGATGAAAATGAGGAAAAACGGTTCAAATGAAAAATTCTAGTCATGTAAATGAGGAAAAAGGGTTCGAATGAAAAATTCTAGTGATGTAAATGAGGAAAAAGGGTTCAAATGCAAAATTCTAGTGATGTAAATGAGGAAAAAGGGTTCAAATGCAAAATTCTAGTGATGTAAATGAGAAAAAATGGTTCGAATGAAAAATTCTAGTGATGTAAATGAGGAAAAACGGTTCAAATGAAAAATTCTAGTGATGTAAATGAGGAAAAAGGGTTCGAATGAAAAATTCTAGTGATGTAAATGAGGAAAAATGGTTCAAATGAAAAATTCTAGTGATGTAAATGAGGAAAAATGGTTCAAATGAAAAATTCTAGTGATGTAAATGAGGAAAAACGGTTCAAATGCAAAATTCTAGTGATGTAATCGAGAAAAAATGGTTCAAATGAAAAATTCTAGTGATGTAAATGAGGAAAAAGGGTTCAAATGCAAAATTCTAGTGATGTAAATGAGGAAAAAGGGTTCAAATGCAAAATTCTAGTGATGTAAATGAGAAAAAATGGTTCGAATGAAAAATTCTAGTGATGTAAATGAGGAAAAATGGTTCAAATGAAAAATTCTAGTGATGTAAATGAGGAAAAAGGGTTCAAATGCAAAATTCTAGTGATGTAAATGAGAAAAAATGGTTCGAATGAAAAATTCTAGTGATGTAAATGAGGAAAAATGGTTCAAATGAAAAATTCTAGTGATGTAAATGAGAAAAAATGGTTCAAATGAAAAATTCTAGTGATGTAAATGAGGAAAAATGGTTCAAATGAAAAATTCTAGTGATGTAAATGAGGAAAAAGGGTTCAAATGCAAAATTCTAGTGATGTAAATGAGGAAAAAGGGTTCAAATGCAAAATTCTAGTGATGTAAATGAGAAAAAATGGTTCGAATGAAAAATTCTAGTGATGTAAATGAGGAAAAATGGTTCAAATGAAAAATTCTAGTGATGTAAATGAGGAAAAAGGGTTCAAATGCAAAATTCTAGTGATGTAAATGAGAAAAAATGGTTCGAATGAAAAATTCTAGTGATGTAAATGAGGAAAAATGGTTCAAATGAAAAATTCTAGTGATGTAAATGAGAAAAAATGGTTCAAATGAAAAATTCTAGTGATGTAAATGAGGAAAAATGGTTCAAATGAAAAATTCTAGTGATGTAAATGAGGAAAAATGGTTCAAATGAAAAATTCTAGTGATGTAAATGAGGAAAAACGGTTCAAATGAAAAATTCTAGTGATGTAAATGAGGAAAAAGGGTTCAAATGAAAAATTCTAGTGATAAAAATGAGGAAAAACGGTTCAAATGAAAAATTCTAGTGATGTAAATGAGAAAAAAGGGTTCAAATGAAAAATTCTAGTGATGTAAATGAGAAAAAATGGTTCAAATGAAAAATTCTAGTGATGTAAATGAGAAAAAAGGGTTCAAATGAAAAATTCTAGTGATGTTAATGAGAAAAAATGGTTCAAATGAAAAATTCTAGTGATGTAAATGAGAAAAAATGGTTCAAATGAAAAATTCTAGTGATGTAAATGAGAAAAAATGGTTCAAATGAAAAATTCTAGTGATGTAAATGAGAAAAAATGGTTCGAATGAAAAATTCTAGTGATGTAAATGAGGAAAAATTGTTCAAATGAAAAATTCTAGTGATGTAAATGAGGAAAAATGGTTCAAATGAAAAATTCTAGTGATGTAAATGAGGAAAAATGGTTCAAATGAAAAATTCTAGTGATGTAAATGAGGAAAAATGGTTCAAATGAAAAATTCTAGTGATGTAAATGAGGAAAAAGGGTTCAAATGCAAAATTCTAGTGATGTAAATGAGGAAAAAGGGTTCAAATGCAAAATTCTAGTGATGTAAATGAGGAAAAAGGGTTCAAATGCAAAATTCTAGTGATGTAAATGAGAAAAAATGGTTCGAATGAAAAATTCTAGTGATGTAAATGAGGAAAAATGGTTCAAATGAAAAATTCTAGTGATGTAAATGAGGAAAAAGGGTTCAAATGCAAAATTCTAGTGATGTAAATGAGGAAAAAGGGTTCAAATGCAAAATTCTAGTGATGTAAATGAGAAAAAATGGTTCGAATGAAAAATTCTAGTGATGTAAATGAGGAAAAATGGTTCAAATGAAAAATTCTAGTGATGTAAATGAGAAAAAATGGTTCAAATGAAAAATTCTAGTGATGTAAATGAGGAAAAATGGTTCAAATGAAAATTTCTAGTGATGTAAATGAGGAAAAATGGTTCAAATGAAAAATTCTAGTGATGTAAATGAGGAAAAACGGTTCAAATGAGAAATTCTAGTGATGTAAATGAGGAAAAAGGGTTCAAATGAAAAATCCTAGTGATGTAAATGAGGAAAAAGGGTTCGAATGAAAAATTCTAGTGATGTAAATGAGGAAAAAGGGTTCAAATGCAAAATTCTAGTGATGTAAATGAGAAAAAATGGTTCGAATGAAAAATTCTAGTGATGTAAAAGAGGAAAAATGGTTCAAATGAAAAATTCTAGTGATGTAAATGAGAAAAAATGGTTCAAATGAAAAATTCTAGTGATGTAAATGAGGAAAAACGGTTCAAATGAAAAATTCTAGTGATGTAAATGAGGAAAAATGGTTCAAATGAAAAATTCTAGTGATGTAAATGAGGAAAAATGGTTCAAATGAAAAATTCTAGTGATGTAAATGAGGAAAAACGGTTCGAATGAAAAATTCTAGTGATGTAAATGAGAAAAAATGGTTCGAATGAAAAATTCTAGTGATGAAAATGAGGAAAAACGGTTCAAATGAAAAATTCTAGTCATGTAAATGAGGAAAAAGGGTTCGAATGAAAAATTCTAGTGATGTAAATGAGGAAAAAGGGTTCAAATGCAAAATTCTAGTGATGTAAATGAGGAAAAAGGGTTCAAATGCAAAATTCTAGTGATGTAAATGAGAAAAAATGGTTCGAATGAAAAATTCTAGTGATGTAAATGAGGAAAAAGGGTTCGAATGAAAAATTCTAGTGATGTAAATGAGGAAAAAGGGTTCGAATGAAAAATTCTAGTGATGTAAATGAGGAAAAACGGTTCAAATGAAAAATTCTAGTGATGTAAATGAGGAAAAAGGGTTCGAATGAAAAATTCTAGTGATGTAAATGAGGAAAAACGGTTCAAATGAAAAATTCTAGTGATGTAAATGAGGAAAAAGGGTTCGAATGAAAAATTCTAGTGATGTAAATGAGGAAAAATGGTTCAAATGAAAAATTCTAGTGATGTAAATGAGGAAAAATGGTTCAAATGAAAAATTCTAGTGATGTAAATGAGGAAAAACGGTTCAAATGCAAAATTCTAGTGATGTAAATGAGGAAAAAGGGTTCAAATGCAAAATTCTAGTGATGTAAATGAGAAAAAATGGTTCGAATGAAAAATTCTAGTGATGTAAATGAGGAAAAATGGTTCAAATGAAAAATTCTAGTGATGTAAATGAGAAAAAATGGTTCAAATGAAAAATTCTAGTGATGTAAATGAGGAAAAATGGTTCAAATGAAAAATTCTAGTGATGTAAATGAGGAAAAATGGTTCAAATGAAAAATTCTAGTGATGTAAATGAGGAAAAAACGGTTCAAATGAAAAATTCTAGTGATGTAAATGAGGAAAAAGGGTTCAAATGAAAAATTCTAGTGATGTAAATGAGGAAAAAGGGTTCAAATGGAAAATTCTAGTGATAAAAATGAGGAAAAAACGGTTCAAATGAAAAATTCTAGTGATGTAAATGAGAAAAAATGGTTCAAATGAAAAATTCTAGTGATGTAAATGAGAAAAAATGGTTCAAATGAAAAATTCTAGTGATGTAAATGAGGAAAAATGGTTCGAATGAAAAATTCTAGTGATGTAAATGAGAAAAAATGGTTCAAATGAAAAATTCTAGTGATGTAAATGAGAAAAAATGGTTCAAATGAAAAATTCTAGTGATGTAAATGAGAAAAAAGGGTTCAAATGAAAAATTCTAGTGATGTAAATGAGAAAAAAGGGTTCAAATGAAAAATTCTAGTGATGTAAATGAGGAAAAATGGTTCAAATGAAAAATTCTAGTGATGTAAATGAGGAAAAACGGTTCAAATGAAAAATTCTAGTGATGTAAATGAGAAAAAATGGTTCGAATGAAAAATTCTAGTGATGAAAATGAGGAAAAAACGGTTCAAATGAAAAATTCTAGTGATGTAAATGAGGAAAAAGGGTTCAAATGCAAAATTCTAGTGATGTAAATGAGGAAAAAGGGTTCAAATGCAAAATTCTAGTGATGTAAATGAGGAAAAATGGTTCAAATGAAAAATTCTAGTGATGTAAATGAGGAAAAATGGTTCAAATGAAAAATTCTAGTGATGTAAATGAGGAAAAACGGTTCGAATGAAAAATTCTAGTGATGTAAATGAGAAAAAATGGTTCGAATGAAAAATTCTAGTGATGAAAATGAGGAAAAAACGGTTCAAATGAAAAATTCTAGTCATGTAAATGAGGAAAAAGGGTTCGAATGAAAAATTCTAGTGATGTAAATGAGGAAAAAGGGTTCAAATGCAAAATTCTAGTGATGTAAATGAGGAAAAAGGGTTCAAATGCAAAATTCTAGTGATGTAAATGAGAAAAAAATGGTTCGAATGAAAAATTCTAGTGATGTAAATGAGGAAAAAGGGTTCGAATGAAAAATTCTAGTGATGTAAATGAGGAAAAAGGGTTCGAATGAAAAATTCTAGTGATGTAAATGAGGAAAAACGGTTCAAATGAAAAATTCTAGTGATGTAAATGAGGAAAAAGGGTTCGAATGAAAAATTCTAGTGATGTAAATGAGGAAAAACGGTTCAAATGAAAAATTCTAGTGATGTAAATGAGGAAAAAGGGTTCGAATGAAAAATTCTAGTGATGTAAATGAGGAAAAATGGTTCAAATGAAAAATTCTAGTGATGTAAATGAGGAAAAATGGTTCAAATGAAAAATTCTAGTGATGTAAATGAGGAAAAACGGTTCAAATGCAAAATTCTAGTGATGTAAATGAGGAAAAAGGGTTCAAATGCAAAATTCTAGTGATGTAACTGAGAAAAAATGGTTCGAATGAAAAATTCTAGTGATGTAAATGAGGAAAAATGGTTCAAATGAAAAATTCTGGTGATGTAAATGAGAAAAAATGGTTCAAATGAAAAATTCTAGTGATGTAAATGAGGAAAAATGGTTCAAATGAAAAATTCTAGTGATGTAAATGAGGAAAAATGGTTCAAATGAAAAATTCTAGTGATGTAAATGAGGAAAAACGGTTCAAATGAAAAATTCTAGTGATGTAAATGAGGAAAAAGGGTTCAAATGAAAAATTCTAGTGATAAAAATGAGGAAAAACGGTTCAAATGAAAAATTCTAGTGATGTAAATGAGAAAAAATGGTTCAAATGAAAAATTCTAGTGATGTAAATGAGAAAAAATGGTTCAAATGAAAAATTCTAGTGATGTAAATGAGGAAAAATGGTTCGAATGAAAAATTCTAGTGATGTAAATGAGGAAAAACGGTTCAAATGAAAAATTCTAGTGATGTAAATGAGAAAAAATGGTTCAAATGAAAAATTCTAGTGATGTAAATGAGAAAAAAGGGTTCAAATGAAAAATTCTAGTGATGTAAATGAGAAAAAAGGGTTCAAATGAAAAATTCTAGTGATGTTAATGAGAAAAAAGGGTTCAAATGAAAAATTCTAGTGATGTAAATGAGAAAAAATGGTTCGAATGAAAAATTCTAGTGATGTAAATGAGAAAAAAGGGTTCAAATGAAAAATTCTAGTGATGTAAATGAGAAAAAATGGTTCAAATGAAAAATTCTAGTGATGTAAATGAGAAAAAAGGGTTCAAATGAAAAATTCTAGTGATGTTAATGAGAAAAAATGGTTCAAATGAAAAATTCTAGTGATGTAAATGAGAAAAAAGGGTTCAAATGAAAAATTCTAGTGATGTAAATGAGAAAAAATGGTTCGAATGAAAAATTCTAGTGATGTAAATGAGAAAAAATTGTTCAAATGAAAAATTCTAGTGATGTAAATGAGAAAAAATGGTTCAAATGAAAAATTCTAGTGATGTAAATGAGAAAAAATGGTTCGAATGAAAAATTCTAGTGATGTTAATGAGAAAAAATGGTTCAAATGAAAAATTCTAGTGATGTAAATGAGAAAAAATGGTTCGAATGAAAAATTCTAGTGATGTAAATGAGAAAAAATGGTTCAAATGAAAAATTCTAGTGATGTAAATGAGAAAAAAGGGTTCAAATGAAAAATTCTAGTGATGTAAATGAGAGAAAAGGGTTCAAATGAAAAATTCTAGTGATGTTAATGAGAAAAAATGGTTCAAATGAAAAATTCTAGTGATGTAAATGAGGAAAAAGGGTTCAAATGAAAAATTCTAGTGATAAAAATGAGGAAAAACGGTTCAAATGAAAAATTATAGTGATGTAAATGAGGAAAAATGGTTCAAATGAAAAATTCTAGTGACGTAAATGAGGAAAAAGGGTTCAAATGAAAAATTCTAGTGATAAAAATGAGGAAAAAGGGTTCAAATGAAAAATTCTAGTGATGTAAATGAGGAAAAATGGTTCGAATGAAAAATTCTAGTGATGTAAATGAGGAAAAACGGTTCAAATGAAAAATTCTAGTGATGTAAATGAGAAAAAATGGTTCAAATGAAAAATTCTAGTGATGTAAATGAGGAAAAATGGTTCAAATGAAAAATTCTAGTGATGTAAATGAGAAAAAATGGTTCGAATGAAAAATTCTAGTGATGTAAATGAGGAAAAATGGTTCAAATGAAAAATTCTAGTGATGTAAATGAGGAAAAAGGGTTCAAATGAAAAATTCTAGTGATAAAAATGAGGAAAAACGGTTCAAATGAAAAATTCTAGTGATGTAAATGAGGAAAAACGGTTCAAATGAAAAATTCTAGTGATGTAAATGAGAAAAAATGGTTCAAATGAAAAATTCTAGTGATGTAAATGTAGAAAAAATGGTTCGAATGAAAAATTCTAGTGATGTAAATGAGAAAAAATGGTTCGAATGAAAAATTCTAGTGATGTAAATGAGAAAAAAGGGTTCAAATGAAAAATTCTAGTGATAAAAATGAGGAAAAACGGTTCAAATGAAAAATTCTAGTGATGTAAATGAGGAAAAACGGTTCAAATGAAAAATTCTAGTGATGTAAATGAGAAAAAATGGTTCAAATGAAAAATTCTAGTGATGTAAATGAGAAAAAAGGGTTCAAATGAAAAATTCTAGTGATGTAAATGAGGAAAAAGGGTTCAAATGAAAAATTCTAGTGATAAAAATGAGGAAAAACGGTTCAAATGAAAAATTCTAGTGATGTAAATGAGGAAAAATGGTTCAAATGAAAAATTCTAGTGACGTAAATGAGGAAAAAGGGTTCAAATGAAAAATTCTAGTGATAAAAATGAGGAAAAAGGGTTCAAATGAAAAATTCTAGTGATGTAAATGAGGAAAAATGGTTCGAATGAAAAATTCTAGTGATGTAAATGAGGAAAAACGGTTCAAATGAAAAATTCTAGTGATGTAAATGAGAAAAAATGGTTCAAATGAAAAATTCTAGTGATGTAAATGAGGAAAAATGGTTCAAATGAAAAATTCTAGTGATGTAAATGAGAAAAAATGGTTCGAATGAAAAATTCTAGTGATGTAAATGAGGAAAAATGGTTCAAATGAAAAATTCTAGTGATGTAAATGAGGAAAAAGGGTTCAAATGAAAAATTCTAGTGATAAAAATGAGGAAAAACGGTTCAAATGAAAAATTCTAGTGATGTAAATGAGGAAAAACGGTTCAAATGAAAAATTCTAGTGATGTAAATGAGAAAAAATGGTTCAAATGAAAAATTCTAGTGATGTAAATGAGAAAAAATGGTTCGAATGAAAAATTCTAGTGATGTAAATGAGAAAAAATGGTTCGAATGAAAAATTCTAGTGATGTAAATGAGAAAAAAGGGTTCAAATGAAAAATTCTAGTGATAAAAATGAGGAAAAACGGTTCAAATGAAAAATTCTAGTGATGTAAATGAGGAAAAACGGTTCAAATGAAAAATTCTAGTGATGTAAATGAGAAAAAATGGTTCAAATGAAAAATTCTAGTGATGTAAATGAGAAAAAAGGGTTCAAATGAAAAATTCTAGTGATGTTAATGAGAAAAAATGGTTCAAATGAAAAATTCTAGTGATGTAAATGAGAAAAAATGGTTCGAATGAAAAATTCTAGTGATGTAAATGAGGAAAAATGGTTCGAATGAAAAATTCTAGTGATGTAAATGAGAAAAAATGGTTCGAATGAAAAATTCTAGTGATGTAAATGAGAAAAAATGGTTCAAATGAAAAATTCTAGTGATGTAAATGAGAAAAAAGGGTTCAAATGAAAAATTCTAGTGATGTAAATGAGAAAAAATGGTTCAAATGAAAAATTCTAGTGATGTAAATGAGAAAAAAGGGTTCAAATGAAAAATTCTAGTGATGTTAATGAGAAAAAATGGTTCAAATGAAAAATTCTAGTGATGTAAATGAGAAAAAATGGTTCGAATGAAAAATTCTAGTGATGTAAATGAGGAAAAATGGTTCGAATGAAAAATTCTAGTGATGTAAATGAGAAAAAATGGTTCGAATGAAAAATTCTAGTGATGTAAATGAGAAAAAAGGGTTCAAATGAAAAATTCTAGTGATGTAAATGAGAAAAAATGGTTCAAATGAAAAATTCTAGTGATGTAAATGAGAAAAAAGGGTTCAAATGAAAAATTCTAGTGATGTTAATGAGAAAAAATGGTTCAAATGAAAAATTCTAGTGATGTAAATGAGAAAAAATGGTTCGAATGAAAAATTCTAGTGATGTAAATGAGAAAAAATGGTTCAAATGAAAAATTCTAGTGATGTAAATGAGAAAAAATGGTTCGAATGAAAAATTCTAGTGATGTAAATGAGAAAAAATGGTTCAAATGAAAAATTCTAGTGATGTAAATGAGAAAAAATGGTTCAAATGAAAAATTCTTGTGATGTAAATGAGAAAAAATGGTTCGAATGAAAAATTCTAGTGATGTAAATGAGGAAAAATGGTTCAAATGAAAAATTCTAGTGATGTAAATGAGGAAAAATGGTTCAAATGAAAAATTCTAGTGATGTAAATGAGGAAAAATGGTTCAAGTGAAAAATTCTAGTGATGTAAATGAGGAAAAATGGTTCGAATGAAAAATTCTAGTGATGTAAATGAGGAAAAACGGTTCAAATAAAAAATTCTAGTGATGTAAATGAGGAAAAATGGTTCAAATGAAAAATTCTAGTGATGTAAATGAGGAAAAACGGTTCAAATGAAAAATTCTAGTGATGTAAATGAGAAAAATGGTTCGTATGAAAAATTCTAGTGATGTAAATGAGAAAAAATGGTTCAAATGAAAAATTCTAGTGATGTAAATGAGAAAAAAGGGTTCAAATGAAAAATTCTAGTGATGTAAATGAGGAAAAATGGTTCAAATGAAAAATTCTAGTGATGTAAATGAGGAAAAATGGTTCAAATGAAAAATTCTAGTGATGTAAATGAGGAAAAACGGTTCAAATGAAAAATTCTAGTGATGTAAATGAGGAAAAATGGTTCAAATGAAAAATTCTAGTGATGTAAATGAGGAAAAACGGTTCAAATGAAAAATTCTAGTGATGTAAATGAGGAAAAACGGTTCAAATGAAAAATTCTAGTGATGTAAATGAGAAAAAATGGTTCGAATGAAAAATTCTAGTGATGTAAATGAGAAAAAATGGTTCAAATGAAAAATTCTAGTGATGTAAATGAGAAAAAAGGGTTCAAATGAAAAATTCTAGTGATGTAAATGAGAAAAAAGGGTTCAAATGAAAAATTCTAGTGATGTTAATGAGAAAAAAGGGTTCAAATGAGAAATTCTAGTGATGTAAATGAGAAAAAATGGTTCGAATGAAAAATTCTAGTGATGTAAATGAGAAAAAATGGTTCGAATGAAAAATTCTAGTGATGTAATCGAGAAAAAATGGTTCAAATGAAAAATTCTAGTGATGTAAATGAGAAAAAATGGTTCGAATGAAAAATTCTAGTGATGTAAATGAGAAAAAATGGTTCGAATGAAAAATTCTAGTGATGTAAATGAGAAAAAATGGTTCGAATGAAAAATTCTAGTGATGTAAATGAGGAAAAACGGTTCAAATGAAAAATTCTAGTGATGTAAATGAGAAAAAATGGTTCGAATGAAAAATTCTAGTGATGTAAATGAGGAAAAAGGGTTCGAATGAAAAATTTTAGTGATGTAAATGAGGAAAAAGGGTTCGAATGAAAAATTCTAGTGATGTAAATGAGGAAAAATGGTTCGAATGAAAAATTCTAGTGATGTAAATGAGGAAAAACGGTTCAAATGAAAAATTCTAGTGATGTAAATGAGGAAAAACGGTTCAAATGAAAAATTCTAGTGATGTAAATGAGGAAAAATGGTTCAAATGAAAAATTCTAGTGATGTAAATGAGGAAAAATGGTTCGAATGAAAAATTCTAGTGATGTAAATGAGGAAAAATGGTTCGAATGAAAAATTCTAGTGATGTAAATGAGGAAAAACGGTTCAAATGAAAAATTCTAGCGATGTAAATGAGGAAAAACGGTTCAAATGAAAAATTCTAGTGATGTAAATGAGGAAAAATGGTTCGAATGGAAAATTCTAGTGATGTAAATGAGGAAAAAGGGTTCGAATGAAAAATTCTAGTGATGTAAATGAGGAAAAATGGTTCGAATGAAAAATTCTAGTGATGTAAATGAGAAAAAATGGTTCGAATGAAAAATTCTAGTGATGTAAATGAGGAAAAACGGTTCAAATGAAAAATTCTAGTGATGTAAATGAGGAAAAACGGTTCAAATGAAAAATTCTAGTGATGTAAATGAGGAAAAAGGGTTCGAATGAAAAATTCGGCTCTATTCCAGTTTAGGGGATTCATAAATAAATAGGGGACTCAATTCAGGGGACGCAAGGAATAGGGGACTCTAGAAAAAAGAGGGGACTCAAGAAAAGGCGAAAAAAACCAAGGGACTCATGTCAGGGGACTCAAGGAATAGGGGACTCATCGAGAATCCAAAAAAACCGAGGGACTCAAAACGAATGAGATGGAATATCCAATTTTTAAAAAAATGTTCTTTATCGGTTTATTTCGTTTTTTTTTTCAATTTCAAAACGGCGTTGTCGGAGTCAGACGTTGTCAGAGGAGTGCCCTCAGTCAGAGAAGAGGTCAAGTCACTTTATGTTGTGATACCACTTGTAAAAGGACCAAAAGTGACACTGGAAGTTGAGTTTTGAGCGGTGGAAATTGGGCTCAATGGACGGGCAATCAATCGCTGTAACTGTACCCGCGTACAATCCCGTTCCAACGATGAGATGATCGAAAAGTTTTTTTCTGTCTTAGCGATGCCGAGCATATAATTGAAAAGATATTCAGAAATCTTGTGGTGTGGGCACTCATAATAAAATTTCAAGCTCCGTTTGAGGCTCGACTGAATAATTTCTGAGTATAGTGTGTGAATTTTTGTGTTGTCGAAATGAAAAACTGTTATTAACGACAAAATGATCATAACAATGTTACTAATGTTAATGTGTTCTAATATTGTTTTCTATGGAAAAAAGAAAAAAGAAACAAATGAAAAAGTTGGATATTTCAACTCATTAGTTTTTAGTCCCCTGGTTTTTTTAGACGCGCGTTGAGTCCCTTTGTTTTTTTGGAGTTTTGATGAGTCCCCTATTCCTTGCGTCCCCTCACATGAGTCCCCTCTTTTTTCTAGAGTCCCTTATTTCTTACGTCCCCTGGCTTGAGTCCCCTATTTAATTAAGAATCCCCTGAACTGGAATAGAGCCAAAAATTCTAGTGATGTAAATGAGAAAAAATGGTTCGAATGAAAAATTCTAGTGATGTAAATGAGGAAAAACGGTTCAAATGAAAAATTCTAGTGATGTAAATGAGGAAAAACGGTTCAAATGAAAAATTCTAGTGATGTAAATGAGGAAAAACGGTTCAAATGAAAAATTCTAGTGATGTAAATGAGGAAAAATGGTTCAAATGAAAAATTCTAGTGATGTAAATGAGGAAAAACGGTTCAAATGAAAAATTCTAGTGATGTAAATGAGGAAAAACGGTTCAAATGAAAAATTCTAGTGATGTAAATGAGAAAAAATGGTTCGAATGAAAAATTCTAGTGATGTAAATGAGAAAAAATGGTTCAAATGAAAAATTCTAGTGATGTAAATGAGAAAAAAGGGTTCAAATGAAAAATTCTAGTGATGTAAATGAGGAAAAAGGGTTCGAATGAAAAATTCTAGTGATGTAAATGAGGAAAAACGGTTCAAATGAAAAATTCTAGTGATGTAAATGAGAAAAAATGGTTCGAATGAAAAATTCTAGTGATGTAAATGAGGAAAAAGGGTTCGAATGAAAAATTCTAGTGATGTAAATGAGGAAAAAGGGTTCGAATGAAAAATTCTAGTGATGTAAATGAGGAAAAAGGGTTCGAATGAAAAATTCTAGTGATGTAAATGAGGAAAAAGGGTTCGAATGAAAAATTCTAGTGATGTAAATGAGGAAAAATGGTTCGAATGAAAAATTCTAGTGATGTAAATGAGGAAAAACGGTTCAAATGAAAAATTCTAGTGATGTAAATGAGGAAAAACGGTTCAAATGAAAAATTCTAGTGATGTAAATGAGGAAAAATGGTTCAAATGAAAAATTCTAGTGATGTAAATGAGGAAAAATGGTTCGAATGGAAAATTCTAGTGATGTAAATGAGGAAAAACGGTTCAAATGAAAAATTCTAGTGATGTAAATGAGGAAAAACGGTTCAAATGAAAAATTCTAGTGATGTAAATGAGGAAAAACGGTTCGAATGAAAAATTCTAGTGATGTAAATGAGGAAAAACGGTTCAAATGAAAAATTCTAGTGATGTAAATGAGGAAAAAGGGTTCGAATGAAAAATTCTAGTGATGTAAATGAGGAAAAACGGTTCGAATGAAAAATTCTAGTGATGTAAATGAGGAAAAAGGGTTCGAATGAAAAATTCTAGTGATGTAAATGAGGAAAAATGGTTCGAATGAAAAATTCTAGTGATGTAAATGAGAAAAAATGGTTCGAATGAAAAATTCTAGTGATGTAAATGAGGAAAAAGGGTTCGAATGAAAAATTCTAGTGATGTAAATGAGGAAAAATGGTTCGAATGAAAAATTCTAGTGATGTAAATGAGGAAAAATGGTTCAAATGAAAAATTCTAGTGATGTAAATGAGGAAAAATGGTTCGAATGGAAAATTCTAGTGATGTAAATGAGGAAAAACGGTTCAAATGAAAAATTCTAGTGATGTAAATGAGGAAAAACGGTTCAAATGAAAAATTCTAGTGATGTAAATGAGGAAAAACGGTTCGAATGAAAAATTCTAGTGATGTAAATGAGGAAAAACGGTTCAAATGAAAAATTCTAGTGATGTAAATGAGGAAAAAGGGTTCGAATGAAAAATTCTAGTGATGTAAATGAGGAAAAACGGTTCGAATGAAAAATTCTAGTGATGTAAATGAGGAAAAAGGGTTCGAATGAAAAATTCTAGTGATGTAAATGAGGAAAAATGGTTCGAATGAAAAATTCTAGTGATGTAAATGAGAAAAAATGGTTCGAATGAAAAATTCTAGTGATGTAAATGAGGAAAAACGGTTCAAATGAAAAATTCTAGTGATGTAAATGAGGAAAAACGGTTCGAATGAAAAATTCTAGTGATGTAAATGAGGAAAAACGGTTCAAATGAAAAATTCTAGTGATGTAAATGAGGAAAAACGGTTCAAATGAAAAATTCTAGTGATGTAAATGAGGAAAAAGGGTTCGAATGAAAAATTCGGCTCTATTCCAGTTTAGGGGATTCATAAATAAATAGGGGACTCAATTCAGGGGACGCAAGGAATAGGGGACTCTAGAAAAAAGAGGGGACTCAAGAAAAGGCGAAAAAAACCAAGGGACTCATGTCAGGGGACTCAAGGAATAGGGGACTCATCGAGAATCCAAAAAAACCGAGGGACTCAAAACGAATGAGATGGAATATCCAATTTTTAAAAAAATGTTCTTTATCGGTTTATTTCGTTTTTTTTTCAATTTCAAAACGGCGTTGTCGGAGTCAGACGTTGTCAGAGGAGTGCCCTCAGTCAGAGAAGAGGTCAAGTCACTTTATGTTGTGATACCACTTGTAAAAGGACCAAAAGTGACACTGGAAGTTGAGTTTTGAGCGGTGGAAATTGGGCTCAATGGACGGGCAATCAATCGCTGTAACTGTACCCGCGTACAATCCCGTTCCAACGATGAGATGATCGAAAAGTTTTTTTCTGTCTTAGCGATGCCGAGCATATAATTGAAAAGATATTCAGAAATCTTGTGGTGTGGGCACTCATAATAAAATTTCAAGCTCCGTTTGAGGCTCGACTGAATAATTTCTGAGTATAGTGTGTGAATTTTTGTGTTGTCGAAATGAAAAACTGTTATTAACGACAAAATGATCATAACAATGTTACTAATGTTAATGTGTTCTAATATTGTTTTCTATGGAAAAAAGAAAAAAGAAACAAATGAAAAAGTTGGATATTTCAACTCATTAGTTTTTAGTCCCCTGGTTTTTTTAGACGCGCGTTGAGTCCCTTTGTTTTTTTGGAGTTTTGATGAGTCCCCTATTCCTTGCGTCCCCTCACATGAGTCCCCTCTTTTTTCTAGAGTCCCTTATTTCTTACGTCCCCTGGCTTGAGTCCCCTATTTAATTAAGAATCCCCTGAACTGGAATAGAGCCAAAAATTCTAGTGATGTAAATGAGAAAAAATGGTTCGAATGAAAAATTCTAGTGATGTAAATGAGGAAAAACGGTTCAAATGAAAAATTCTAGTGATGTAAATGAGGAAAAACGGTTCAAATGAAAAATTCTAGTGATGTAAATGAGGAAAAACGGTTCAAATGAAAAATTCTAGTGATGTAAATGAGGAAAAATGGTTCAAATGAAAAATTCTAGTGATGTAAATGAGGAAAAACGGTTCAAATGAAAAATTCTAGTGATGTAAATGAGGAAAAACGGTTCAAATGAAAAATTCTAGTGATGTAAATGAGAAAAAATGGTTCGAATGAAAAATTCTAGTGATGTAAATGAGAAAAAATGGTTCAAATGAAAAATTCTAGTGATGTAAATGAGAAAAAAGGGTTCAAATGAAAAATTCTAGTGATGTTAATGAGAAAAAAGGGTTCAAATGAGAAATTCTAGTGATGTAAATGAGAAAAAATGGTTCGAATGAAAAATTCTAGTGATGTAAATGAGAAAAAATGGTTCGAATGAAAAATTCTAGTGATGTAATCGAGAAAAAATGGTTCAAATGAAAAATTCTAGTGATGTAAATGAGAAAAAATGGTTCGAATGAAAAATTCTAGTGATGTAAATGAGAAAAAATGGTTCGAATGAAAAATTCTAGTGATGTAAATGAGAAAAAATGGTTCGAATGAAAAATTCTAGTGATGTAAATGAGGAAAAAGGGTTCGAATGAAAAATTCTAGTGATGTAAATGAGGAAAAAGGGTTCGAATGAAAAATTCTAGTGATGTAAATGAGGAAAAACGGTTCAAATGAAAAATTCTAGTGATGTAAATGAGAAAAAATGGTTCGAATGAAAAATTCTAGTGATGTAAATGAGGAAAAAGGGTTCGAATGAAAAATTCTAGTGATGTAAATGAGGAAAAAGGGTTCGAATGAAAAATTCTAGTGATGTAAATGAGGAAAAATGGTTCGAATGAAAAATTCTAGTGATGTAAATGAGGAAAAACGGTTCAAATGAAAAATTCTAGTGATGTAAATGAGGAAAAACGGTTCAAATGAAAAATTCTAGTGATGTAAATGAGGAAAAATGGTTCAAATGAAAAATTCTAGTGATGTAAATGAGGAAAAATGGTTCGAATGGAAAATTCTAGTGATGTAAATGAGGAAAAACGGTTCAAATGAAAAATTCTAGTGATGTAAATGAGGAAAAACGGTTCAAATGAAAAATTCTAGTGATGTAAATGAGGAAAAACGGTTCGAATGAAAAATTCTAGTGATGTAAATGAGGAAAAACGGTTCAAATGAAAAATTCTAGTGATGTAAATGAGGAAAAACGGTTCGAATGAAAAATTCTAGTGATGTAAATGAGGAAAAAGGGTTCGAATGAAAAATTCTAGTGATGTAAATGAGGAAAAATGGTTCGAATGAAAAATTCTAGTGATGTAAATGAGAAAAAACGGTTCGAATGAAAAATTCTAGTGATGTAAATGAGGAAAAATGGTTCGAATGGAAAATTCTAGTGATGTAAATGAGGAAAAACGGTTCAAATGAAAAATTCTAGTGATGTAAATGAGGAAAAACGGTTCAAATGAAAAATTCTAGTGATGTAAATGAGGAAAAATGGTTCGAATGAAAAATTCTAGTGATGTAAATGAGGAAAAAGGGTTCGAATGAAAAATTCTAGTGATGTAAATGAGGAAAAACGGTTCGAATGAAAAATTCTAGTGATGTAAATGAGGAAAAAGGGTTCGAATGAAAAATTCTAGTGATGTAAATGAGGAAAAATGGTTCGAATGAAAAATTCTAGTGATGTAAATGAGAAAAAATGGTTCGAATGAAAAATTCTAGTGATGTAAATGAGGAAAAACGGTTCAAATGAAAAATTCTAGTGATGTAAATGAGGAAAAACGGTTCAAATGAAAAATTCTAGTGATGTAAATGAGGAAAAAGGGTTCGAATGAAAAATTCGGCTCTATTCCAGTTTAGGGGATTCATAAATAAATAGGGGACTCAATTCAGGGGACGCAAGGAATAGGGGACTCTAGAAAAAAGAGGGGACTCAAGAAAAGGCGAAAAAAACCAAGGGACTCATGTCAGGGGACTCAAGGAATAGGGGACTCATCGAGAATCCAAAAAAAACCGAGGGACTCAAAACGAATGAGATGAAATATCCAATTTTTAAAAAAATGTTCTTTATCGGTTTATTTCGTTTTTTTTTTCAATTTCAAAACGGCGTTGTCGGAGTCAGACGTTGTCAGAGGAGTGCCCTCAGTCAGAGAAGAGGTCAAGTCACTTTATGTTGTGATACCACTTGTAAAAGGACCAAAAGTGACACTGGAAGTTGAGTTTTGAGCGGTGGAAATTGGGCTCAATGGACGGGCAATCAATCGCTGTAACTGTACCCGCGTACAATCCCGTTCCAACGATGAGATGATCGAAAAGTTTTTTTCTGTCTTAGCGATGCCGAGCATATAATTGAAAAGATATTCAGAAATCTTGTGGTGTGGGCACTCATAATAAAATTTCAAGCTCCGTTTGAGGCTCGACTGAATAATTTCTGAGTATAGTGTGTGAATTTTTGTGTTGTCGAAATGAAAAACTGTTATTAACGACAAAATGATCATAACAATGTTACTAATGTTAATGTGTTCTAATATTGTTTTCTATGGAAAAAAGAAAAAAGAAACAAATGAAAAAGTTGGATATTTCAACTCATTAGTTTTTAGTCCCCTGGTTTTTTTAGACGCGCGTTGAGTCCCTTTGTTTTTTTGGAGTTTTGATGAGTCCCCTATTCCTTGCGTCCCCTCACATGAGTCCCCTCTTTTTTCTAGAGTCCCTTATTTCTTACGTCCCCTGGCTTGAGTCCCCTATTTAATTAAGAATCCCCTGAACTGGAATAGAGCCAAAAATTCTAGTGATGTAAATGAGAAAAAATGGTTCGAATGAAAAATTCTAGTGATGTAAATGAGGAAAAACGGTTCAAATGAAAAATTCTAGTGATGTAAATGAGGAAAAACGGTTCAAATGAAAAATTCTAGTGATGTAAATGAGAAAAAATGGTTCGAATGAAAAATTCTAGTGATAAAAATGAGGAAAAACGGTTCAAATGAAAAATTCTAGTGATGTAAATGAGGAAAAACGGTTCAAATGAAAAATTCTAGTGATGTAAATGAGGAAAAAGGGTTCGAATGAAAAATTCTAGTGATGTAAATGAGAAAAAATGGTTCGAATGAAAAATTCTAGTGATGTAAATGAGGAAAAACGGTTCAAATGAAAAATTCTAGTGATGTAAATGAGGAAAAACGGTTCAAATGAAAAATTCTAGTGATGTAAATGAGAAAAAATGGTTCGAATGAAAAATTCTAGTGATGTAAATGAGAAAAAATGGTTCGAATGAAAAATTCTAGTGATGTAAATGAGGAAAAATGGTTCGAATGAAAAATTCTAGTGATGTAAATGAGAAAAAATGGTTCGAATGAAAAATTCTAGTGATGTAAATGAGAAAAAATGGTTCGAATGAAAAATTCTAGTGATGTAAATGAGGAAAAACGGTTCAAATGAAAAATTCTAGTGATGTAAATGAGGAAAAAGGGTTCGAATGAAAAATTCTAGTGATGTAAATGAGAAAAAATGGTTCGAATGAAAAATTCTAGTGATGTAAATGAGGAAAAACGGTTCAAATGAAAAATTCTAGTGATGTAAATGAGAAAAAATGGTTCAAATGAAAAATTCTAGTGATGTAAATGAGAAAAAATGGTTCAAATGAAAAATTCTAGTGATGTAAATGAGAAAAAACGGTTCAAATGAAAAATTCTAGTGATTTAAATGAGGAAAAATGGTTCGAATGAAAAATTCTAGTGATGTAATCGAGAAAAAATGGTTCGAATGAAAAATTCTAGTGATGTAAATGAGGAAAAATGGTTCGAATGAAAAATTCTAGTGATGTAATCGAGAAAAAATGGTTCAAATGAAAAATTCTAGTGATGTAATCGAGAAAAAATGGTTCGAATGAAAAATTCTAGTGATGTAAATGAGGAAAAATGGTTCGAATGAAAAATTCTAGTGATGTAAATGAGGAAAAATGGTTCGAATGAAAAATTCTAGTGATGTAATCGAGAAAAAATGGTTCGAATGAAAAATTCTAGTGATGTAAATGAGGAAAAATGGTTCGAATGAAAAATTCTAGTGATGTAATCGAGAAAAAATGGTTCAAATGAAAAATTCTAGTGATGTAAATGAGGAAAAATGGTTCAAATGAAAAATTCTAGTGATGTAATCGAGAAAAAATGGTTCGAATGAAAAATTCTAGTGATGTAATCGAGAAAAAATGGTTCGAATGAAAAATTCTAGTGATGTAAATGAGGAAAAATGGTTCGAATGAAAAATTCTAGTGATGTAATCGAGAAAAAATGGTTCAAATGAAAAATTCTAGTGATGTAAATGAGGAAAAATGGTTCAAATGAAAAATTCTAGTGATGTAATCGAGAAAAAATGGTTCGAATGAAAAATTCTAGTGATGTAATCGAGAAAAAATGGTTCGAATGAAAAATTCTAGTGATGTAAATGAGGAAAAATGGTTCGAATGAAAAATTCTAGTGATGTAATCGAGAAAAAATGGTTCAAATGAAAAATTCTAGTGATGTAAATGAGGAAAAATGGTTCGAATGAAAAATTCTAGTGATGTAAATGAGGAAAAATGGTTCGAATGAAAAATTCTAGTGATGTAATCGAGAAAAAATGGTTCGAATGAAAAATTCTAGTGATGTAAATGAGGAAAAATGGTTCGAATGAAAAATTCTAGTGATGTAATCGAGAAAAAATGGTTCAAATGAAAAATTCTAGTGATGTAAATGAGGAAAAATGGTTCAAATGAAAAATTCTAGTGATGTAATCGAGAAAAAATGGTTCGAATGAAAAATTCTAGTGATGTAATCGAGAAAAAATGGTTCGAATGAAAAATTCTAGTGATGTAAATGAGGAAAAATGGTTCAAATGAAAAATCCTAGTGATGTAAATGAGGAAAAACGGTTCAAATGAAAAATTCTAGTGATGTAATCGGGAAAAAATGGTTCGAATGCAAAATTCTAGTGATGTAAATGAGGAAAAATGGTTCGAATGAAAAATTCTAGTGATGTAATCGAGAAAAAATGGTTCAAATGAAAAATTCTAGTGATGTAATCGAGAAAAAATGGTTCGAATGAAAAATTCTAGTGATGTAAATGAGGAAAAATGGTTCGAATGAAAAATTCTAGTGATGTAAATGAGAAAAAATGGTTCGAATGAAAAATTCTAGTGATGTAAATGAGGAAAAACGGTTCAAATGAAAAATTCTAGTGATGTAAATGAGAAAAAATGGTTCAAATGAAAAATTCTAGTGATGTAAATGAGAAAAAATGGTTCGAATGAAAAATTCTAGTGATGTAAATGAGGAAAAACGGTTCAAATGAAAAATTCTAGTGATGTAAATGAGGAAAAACGGTTCAAATGAAAAATTCTAGTGATGTAAATGAGAAAAAATGGTTCGAATGAAAAATTCTAGTGATAAAAATGAGGAAAAACGGTTCAAATGAAAAATTCTAGTGATGTAAATGAGGAAAAACGGTTCAAATGAAAAATTCTAGTGATGTAAATGAGGAAAAAGGGTTCGAATAAAAAATTCTAGTGATGTAAATGAGAAAAAATGGTTCGAATGAAAAATTCTAGTGATGTAAATGAGGAAAAACGGTTCAAATGAAAAATTCTAGTGATGTAAATGAGGAAAAACGGTTCAAATGAAAAATTCTAGTGATGTAAATGAGAAAAAATGGTTCGAATGAAAAATTCTAGTGATGTAAATGAGAAAAAATGGTTCGAATGAAAAATTCTAGTGATGTAAATGAGGAAAAATGGTTCGAATGAAAAATTCTAGTGATGTAAATGAGAAAAAATGGTTCGAATGAAAAATTCTAGTGATGTAAATGAGAAAAAATGGTTCGAATGAAAAATTCTAGTGATGTAAATGAGGAAAAACGGTTCAAATGAAAAATTCTAGTGATGTAAATGAGGAAAAAGGGTTCGAATGAAAAATTCTAGTGATGTAAATGAGAAAAAATGGTTCGAATGAAAAATTCTAGTGATGTAAATGAGGAAAAAACGGTTCAAATGAAAAATTCTAGTGATGTAAATGAGAAAAAATGGTTCAAATGAAAAATTCTAGTGATGTAAATGAGAAAAAACGGTTCAAATAAAAAATTCTAGTGATGTAAATGAGAAAAAACGGTTCAAATGAAAAATTCTAGTGATTTAAATGAGGAAAAATGGTTCGAATGAAAAATTCTAGTGATGTAATCGAGAAAAAATGGTTCGAATGAAAAATTCTAGTGATGTAAATGAGGAAAAATGGTTCGAATGAAAAATTCTAGTGATGTAATCGAGAAAAAATGGTTCAAATGAAAAATTCTAGTGATGTAATCGAGAAAAAATGGTTCGAATGAAAAATTCTAGTGATGTAAATGAGGAAAAATGGTTCGAATGAAAAATTCTAGTGATGTAAATGAGGAAAAATGGTTCGAATGAAAAATTCTAGTGATGTAATCGAGAAAAAATGGTTCGAATGAAAAATTCTAGTGATGTAAATGAGGAAAAATGGTTCGAATGAAAAATTCTAGTGATGTAATCGAGAAAAAATGGTTCAAATGAAAAATTCTAGTGATGTAAATGAGGAAAAATGGTTCAAATGAAAAATTCTAGTGATGTAATCGAGAAAAAATGGTTCGAATGAAAAATTCTAGTGATGTAATCGAGAAAAAATGGTTCGAATGAAAAATTCTAGTGATGTAAATGAGGAAAAATGGTTCGAATGAAAAATTCTAGTGATGTAATCGAGAAAAAATGGTTCAAATGAAAAATTCTAGTGATGTAAATGAGGAAAAATGGTTCAAATGAAAAATTCTAGTGATGTAATCGAGAAAAAATGGTTCGAATGAAAAATTCTAGTGATGTAATCGAGAAAAAATGGTTCGAATGAAAAATTCTAGTGATGTAAATGAGGAAAAATGGTTCGAATGAAAAATTCTAGTGATGTAATCGAGAAAAAATGGTTCAAATGAAAAATTCTAGTGATGTAAATGAGGAAAAATGGTTCGAATGAAAAATTCTAGTGATGTAAATGAGGAAAAATGGTTCGAATGAAAAATTCTAGTGATGTAATCGAGAAAAAATGGTTCGAATGAAAAATTCTAGTGATGTAAATGAGGAAAAATGGTTCGAATGAAAAATTCTAGTGATGTAATCGAGAAAAAATGGTTCAAATGAAAAATTCTAGTGATGTAAATGAGGAAAAATGGTTCGAATGAAAAATTCTAGTGATGTAAATGAGGAAAAATGGTTCGAATGAAAAATTCTAGTGATGTAAATGAGGAAAAATGGTTCAAATGAAAAATTCTAGTGATGTAAATGAGGAAAAATGGTTCAAATGAAAAATTCTAGTGATGTAATCGAGAAAAAATGGTTCGAATGAAAAATTCTAGTGATGTAATCGAGAAAAAATGGTTCGAATGAAAAATTCTAGTGATGTAAATGAGGAAAAATGGTTCAAATGAAAAATCCTAGTGATGTAAATGAGGAAAAAACGGTTCAAATGAAAAATTCTAGTGATGTAAATGAGGAAAAATGGTTCAAATGAAAAATTCTAGTGATGTAATCGAGAAAAAATGGTTCGAATGAAAAATTCTAGTGATGTAATCGAGAAAAAATGGTTCGAATGAAAAATTCTAGTGATGTAAATGAGGAAAAATGGTTCGAATGAAAAATTCTAGTGATGTAATCGAGAAAAAATGGTTCAAATGAAAAATTCTAGTGATGTAAATGAGGAAAAATGGTTCAAATGAAAAATTCTAGTGATGTAATCGAGAAAAAATGGTTCGAATGAAAAATTCTAGTGATGTAATCGAGAAAAAATGGTTCGAATGAAAAATTCTAGTGATGTAAATGAGGAAAAATGGTTCGAATGAAAAATTCTAGTGATGTAAATGAGAAAAAATGGTTCGAATGAAAAATTCTAGTGATGTAAATGAGGAAAAATGGTTCAAATGAAAAATCCTAGTGATGTAAATGAGGAAAAAGGGTTCAAATGCAAAATTCTAGTGATGTAAATGAGGAAAAATGGTTCAAATGAAAAATTCTAGTGATGTAAATGAGGAAAAATGGTTCAAATGAAAAATCCTAGTGATGTAAATGAGGAAAAAGGGTTCAAATGAAAAATTCTAGTGATGTAATCGGGAAAAAATGGTTCGAATGCAAAATTCTAGTGATGTAAATGAGGAAAAATGGTTCGAATGAAAAATTCTAGTGATGTAATCGAGAAAAAATGGTTCGAATGAAAAATTCTAGTGATGTAAATGAGGAAAAATGGTTCGAATGAAAAATTCTAGTGATGTAATCGAGAAAAAATGGTTCAAATGAAAAATTCTAGTGATGTAAATGAGGAAAAATGGTTCGAATGAAAAATTCTAGTGATGTAAATGAGGAAAAATGGTTCGAATGAAAAATTCTAGTGATGTAATCGAGAAAAAATGGTTCGAATGAAAAATTCTAGTGATGTAAATGAGGAAAAATGGTTCGAATGAAAAATTCTAGTGATGTAATCGAGAAAAAATGGTTCAAATGAAAAATTCTAGTGATGTAAATGAGAAAAAATGGTTCGAAGGAAAAATTCTAGTGATGTAAATGAGGAAAAATGGTTCGAATGAAAAATTCTAGTGATGTAAATGAGGAAAAATGGTTCGAATGAAAAATTCTAGTGATGTAATCGAGAAAAAATGGTTCGAATGAAAAATTCTAGTGATGTAAATGAGGAAAAATGGTTCGAATGAAAAATTCTAGTGATGTAATCGAGAAAAAATGGTTCAAATGAAAAATTCTAGTGATGTAAATGAGAAAAAATGGTTCGAAGGAAAAATTCTAGTGATGTAAATGAGGAAAAATGGTTCGAATGAAAAATTCTAGTGATGTAAATGAGGAAAAATGGTTCAAATGAAAAATTCTAGTGATGTAATCGGGAAAAAATGGTTCGAATGCGAAATTCTAGTGATGTAAATGAGGAAAAATGGTTCAAATGAAAAATTCTAGTGATGTAATCGAGAAAAAATGGTTCGAATGAAAAATTCTAGTGATGTAAATGAGAAAAAATGGTTCGAATGAAAAATTCTAATGATGTAAATGAGAAAAAATGGTTCAAATGCAAAATCCTAGTGATGTAAATGAGGAAAAATGGTTCAAATGAAAAATTCTAGTGATGTAAATGAGGAAAAATGGTTCAAATGAAAAATTCTAGTGATGTAATCGAGAAAAAATGATTCGAATGAAAAATTCTAGTGATGTAAATGAAGAAAAAGGGTTCGAATGAAAAATTCTAGTGATGTAATCGAGAAAAAATGGTTCGAATGAAAAATTCTAGTGATGTAAATGAGGAAAAATGGTTCAAATGCAAAATCCTAGTGATGTAAATGAGGAAAAATGGTTCGAATGAAAAATTCTAGTGATGTAATCGAGAAAAAATGGTTCGAATGAAAAATTCTAGTGATGTAATCGAGAAAAAATGGTTCGAATGAAAAATTCTAGTGATGTAATCGAGAAAAAATGATTCGAATGAAAAATTCTAGTGATGTAAATGAGGAAAAAGGGTTCAAATGCAAAATTCTAGTGATGTAAATGAGGAAAAATGGTTCGAATGAAAAATTCTAGTGATGTAATCGAGAAAAAATGGTTCGAATGAAAAATTCTAGTGATGTAATCGAGAAAAAATGGTTCGAATGAAAAATTCTAGTGATGTAATCGAGAAAAAATGATTCGAATGAAAAATTCTAGTGATGTAATCGAGAAAAAATGGTTCGAATGAAAAATTCTAGTGATGTAATCGAGAAAAAATGGTTCGAATGAAAAATTCTAGTGATGTAATCGAGAAAAAATGGTTCGAATGAAAAATTCTAGTGATGTAAATGAGAAAAAATGATTCGAATGAAAAATTCTAGTGATGTAATCGGGAAAAAATGGTTCGAATGAAAAATTCTAGTGATGTAAATGAGAAAAAATGGTTCAAATGAAAAATTCTAGTGATGTAAATGAGAAAAAATGATTCGAATGAAAAATTCTAGTGATGTAATCGAGAAAAAATGGTTCGAATGAAAAATTCTAGTGATGTAAATGAGAAAAAAGGGTTCAAATGAAAAATTCTAGTGATAAAAATGAGGAAAAACGGTTCAAATGAAAAATTCTAGTGATGTAAATGAGGAAAAACGGTTCAAATGAAAAATTCTAGTGATGTAAATGAGAAAAAATGGTTCAAATGAAAAATTCTAGTGATGTAAATGAGAAAAAAGGGTTCAAATGAAAAATTCTAGTGATGTTAATGAGAAAAAATGGTTCAAATGAAAAATTCTAGTGATGTAAATGAGAAAAAATGGTTCGAATGAAAAATTCTAGTGATGTAAATGAGGAAAAATGGTTCGAATGAAAAATTCTAGTGAAGTAAATGAGAAAAAATGGTTCGAATGAAAAATTCTAGTGATGTAAATGAGAAAAAATGGTTCAAATGAAAAATTCTAGTGATGTAAATGAGAAAAAAGGGTTCAAATGAAAAATTCTAGTGATGTAAATGAGAAAAAATGGTTCAAATGAAAAATTCTAGTGATGTAAATGAGAAAAAAGGGTTCAAATGAAAAATTCTAGTGATGTTAATGAGAAAAAATGGTTCAAATGAAAAATTCTAGTGATGTAAATGAGAAAAAATGGTTCGAATGAAAAATTCTAGTGATGTAAATGAGGAAAAATGGTTCGAATGAAAAATTCTAGTGATGTAAATAAGAAAAAATGGTTCGAATGAAAAATTCTAGTGATGTAAATGAGAAAAAAGGGTTCAAATGAAAAATTCTAGTGATGTAAATGAGAAAAAATGGTTCAAATGAAAAATTCTAGTGATGTAAATGAGAAAAAAGGGTTCAAATGAAAAATTCTAGTGATGTTAATGAGAAAAAATGGTTCAAATGAAAAATTCTAGTGATGTAAATGAGAAAAAATGGTTCGAATGAAAAATTCTAGTGATGTAAATGAGAAAAAATGGTTCAAATGAAAAATTCTAGTGATGTAAATGAGAAAAAATGGTTCAAATGAAAAATTCTAGTGATGTAAATGAGAAAAAATGGTTCAAATGAAAAATTCTAGTGATGTAAATGAGAAAAAATGGTTCGAATGAAAAATTCTAGTGATGTAAATGAGGAAAAATGGTTCAAATGAAAAATTCTAGTGATGTAAATGAGGAAAAATGGTTCAAATGAAAAATTCTAGTGATGTAAATGAGGAAAAATGGTTCAAGTGAAAAATTCTAGTGATGTAAATGAGGAAAAATGGTTCAAATGAAAAATTCTAGTGATGTAAATGAGGAAAAACGGTTCAAATGAAAAATTCTAGTGATGTAAATGAGGAAAAATGGTTCAAATGAAAAATTCTAGTGATGTAAATGAGGAAAAAACGGTTCAAATGAAAAATTCTAGTGATGTAAATGAGAAAAATGGTTCGTATGAAAAATTCTAGTGATGTAAATGAGAAAAAATGGTTCAAATGAAAAATTCTAGTGATGTAAATGAGAAAAAAGGGTTCAAATGAAAAATTCTAGTGATGTAAATGAGGAAAAATGGTTCAAATGAAAAATTCTAGTGATGTAAATGAGGAAAAACGGTTCGAATGAAAAATTCTAGTGATGTAAATGAGGAAAAACGGTTCAAATGAAAAATTCTAGTGATGTAAATGAGGAAAAACGGTTCAAATGAAAAATTCTAGTGATGTAAATGAGGAAAAAGGGTTCGAATGAAAAATTCTAGTGATGTAAATGAGGAAAAACGGTTCGAATGAAAAATTCTAGTGATGTAAATGAGGAAAAAGGGTTCGAATGAAAAATTCTAGTGATGTAAATGAGGAAAAATGGTTCGAATGAAAAATTCTAGTGATGTAAATGAGAAAAAATGGTTCGAATGAAAAATTCTAGTGATGTAAATGAGGAAAAACGGTTCAAATGAAAAATTCTAGTGATGTAAATGAGGAAAAAGGGTTCGAATGAAAAATTCGGCTCTATTCCAGTTTAGGGGATTCATAAATAAATAGGGGACTCAATTCAGGGGACGCAAGGAATAGGGGACTCTAGAAAAAAGAGGGGACTCAAGAAAAGGCGAAAAAAACCAAGGGACTCATGTCAGGGGACTCAAGGAATAGGGGACTCATCGAGAATCCAAAAAAACCGAGGGACTCAAAACGAATGAGATGGAATATCCAATTTTTAAAAAAATGTTCTTTATCGGTTTATTTCGTTTTTTTTTCAATTTCAAAACGGCGTTGTCGGAGTCAGACGTTGTCAGAGGAGTGCCCTCAGTCAGAGAAGAGGTCAAGTCACTTTATGTTGTGATACCACTTGTAAAAGGACCAAAAGTGACACTGGAAGTTGAGTTTTGAGCGGTGGAAATTGGGCTCAATGGACGGGCAATCAATCGCTGTAACTGTACCCGCGTACAATCCCGTTCCAACGATGAGATGATCGAAAAGTTTTTTTCTGTCTTAGCGATGCCGAGCATATAATTGAAAAGATATTCAGAAATCTTGTGGTGTGGGCACTCATAATAAAATTTCAAGCTCCGTTTGAGGCTCGACTGAATAATTTCTGAGTATAGTGTGTGAATTTTTGTGTTGTCGAAATGAAAAACTGTTATTAACGACAAAATGATCATAACAATGTTACTAATGTTAATGTGTTCTAATATTGTTTTCTATGGAAAAAAGAAAAAAGAAACAAATGAAAAAGTTGGATATTTCAACTCATTAGTTTTTAGTCCCCTGGTTTTTTTAGACGCGCGTTGAGTCCCTTTGTTTTTTTGGAGTTTTGATGAGTCCCCTATTCCTTGCGTCCCCTCACATGAGTCCCCTCTTTTTTCTAGAGTCCCTTATTTCTTACGTCCCCTGGCTTGAGTCCCCTATTTAATTAAGAATCCCCTGAACTGGAATAGAGCCAAAAATTCTAGTGATGTAAATGAGAAAAAATGGTTCGAATGAAAAATTCTAGTGATGTAAATGAGGAAAAACGGTTCAAATGAAAAATTCTAGTGATGTAAATGAGGAAAAACGGTTCAAATGAAAAATTCTAGTGATGTAAATGAGGAAAAACGGTTCAAATGAAAAATTCTAGTGATGTAAATGAGGAAAAATGGTTCAAATGAAAAATTCTAGTGATGTAAATGAGGAAAAACGGTTCAAATGAAAAATTCTAGTGATGTAAATGAGGAAAAACGGTTCAAATGAAAAATTCTAGTGATGTAAATGAGAAAAAATGGTTCGAATGAAAAATTCTAGTGATGTAAATGAGAAAAAATGGTTCAAATGAAAAATTCTAGTGATGTAAATGAGAAAAAAGGGTTCAAATGAAAAATTCTAGTGATGTTAATGAGAAAAAAGGGTTCAAATGAGAAATTCTAGTGATGTAAATGAGAAAAAATGGTTCGAATGAAAAATTCTAGTGATGTAAATGAGAAAAAATGGTTCGAATGAAAAATTCTAGTGATGTAATCGAGAAAAAATGGTTCAAATGAAAAATTCTAGTGATGTAAATGAGAAAAAATGGTTCGAATGAAAAATTCTAGTGATGTAAATGAGAAAAAATGGTTCGAATGAAAAATTCTAGTGATGTAAATGAGAAAAAATGGTTCGAATGAAAAATTCTAGTGATGTAAATGAGGAAAAACGGTTCAAATGAAAAATTCTAGTGATGTAAATGAGAAAAAATGGTTCGAATGAAAAATTCTAGTGATGTAAATGAGGAAAAAGGGTTCGAATGAAAAATTCTAGTGATGTAAATGAGGAAAAAGGGTTCGAATGAAAAATTCTAGTGATGTAAATGAGGAAAAATGGTTCGAATGAAAAATTCTAGTGATGTAAATGAGGAAAAAACGGTTCAAATGAAAAATTCTAGTGATGTAAATGAGGAAAAACGGTTCAAATGAAAAATTCTAGTGATGTAAATGAGGAAAAATGGTTCAAATGAAAAATTCTAGTGATGTAAATGAGGAAAAATGGTTCGAATGGAAAATTCTAGTGATGTAAATGAGGAAAAAACGGTTCAAATGAAAAATTCTAGTGATGTAAATGAGGAAAAAACGGTTCAAATGAAAAATTCTAGTGATGTAAATGAGGAAAAACGGTTCGAATGAAAAATTCTAGTGATGTAAATGAGGAAAAATGGTTCGAATGAAAAATTCTAGTGATGTAAATGAGGAAAAACGGTTCAAATGAAAAATTCTAGTGATGTAAATGAGGAAAAACGGTTCAAATGAAAAATTCTAGTGATGTAAATGAGGAAAAACGGTTCGAATGAAAAATTCTAGTGATGTAAATGAGGAAAAATGGTTCGAATGAAAAATTCTAGTGATGTAAATGAGGAAAAACGGTTCAAATGAAAAATTCTAGTGATGTAAATGAGAAAAAAGGGTTCAAATGAAAAATTCTAGTGATGTAAATGAGAAAAAAGGGTTCAAATGAAAAATTCTAGTGATGTTAATGAGAAAAAATGGTTCAAATGAAAAATTCTAGTGATGTAAATGAGAAAAAATGGTTCGAATGAAAAATTCTAGTGATGTAAATGAGGAAAAATGGTTCGAATGAAAAATTCTAGTGATGTAAATAAGAAAAAATGGTTCGAATGAAAAATTCTAGTGATGTAAATGAGAAAAAAGGGTTCAAATGAAAAATTCTAGTGATGTAAATGAGAAAAAATGGTTCAAATGAAAAATTCTAGTGATGTAAATGAGAAAAAAGGGTTCAAATGAAAAATTCTAGTGATGTTAATGAGAAAAAATGGTTCAAATGAAAAATTCTAGTGATGTAAATGAGAAAAAATGGTTCGAATGAAAAATTCTAGTGATGTAAATGAGAAAAAATGGTTCAAATGAAAAATTCTAGTGATGTAAATGAGAAAAAATGGTTCAAATGAAAAATTCTAGTGATGTAAATGAGAAAAAATGGTTCAAATGAAAAATTCTAGTGATGTAAATGAGAAAAAATGGTTCGAATGAAAAATTCTAGTGATGTAAATGAGGAAAAATGGTTCAAATGAAAAATTCTAGTGATGTAAATGAGGAAAAATGGTTCAAATGAAAAATTCTAGTGATGTAAATGAGGAAAAATGGTTCAAGTGAAAAATTCTAGTGATGTAAATGAGGAAAAATGGTTCAAATGAAAAATTCTAGTGATGTAAATGAGGAAAAACGGTTCAAATGAAAAATTCTAGTGATGTAAATGAGGAAAAATGGTTCAAATGAAAAATTCTAGTGATGTAAATGAGGAAAAACGGTTCAAATGAAAAATTCTAGTGATGTAAATGAGAAAAATGGTTCGTATGAAAAATTCTAGTGATGTAAATGAGAAAAAATGGTTCAAATGAAAAATTCTAGTGATGTAAATGAGAAAAAAGGGTTCAAATGAAAAATTCTAGTGATGTAAATGAGGAAAAATGGTTCAAATGAAAAATTCTAGTGATGTAAATGAGGAAAAACGGTTCGAATGAAAAATTCTAGTGATGTAAATGAGGAAAAACGGTTCAAATGAAAAATTCTAGTGATGTAAATGAGGAAAAACGGTTCAAATGAAAAATTCTAGTGATGTAAATGAGGAAAAAGGGTTCGAATGAAAAATTCTAGTGATGTAAATGAGGAAAAACGGTTCGAATGAAAAATTCTAGTGATGTAAATGAGGAAAAAGGGTTCGAATGAAAAATTCTAGTGATGTAAATGAGGAAAAATGGTTCGAATGAAAAATTCTAGTGATGTAAATGAGAAAAAATGGTTCGAATGAAAAATTCTAGTGATGTAAATGAGGAAAAACGGTTCAAATGAAAAATTCTAGTGATGTAAATGAGGAAAAAGGGTTCGAATGAAAAATTCGGCTCTATTCCAGTTTAGGGGATTCATAAATAAATAGGGGACTCAATTCAGGGGACGCAAGGAATAGGGGACTCTAGAAAAAAGAGGGGACTCAAGAAAAGGCGAAAAAAACCAAGGGACTCATGTCAGGGGACTCAAGGAATAGGGGACTCATCGAGAATCCAAAAAAACCGAGGGACTCAAAACGAATGAGATGGAATATCCAATTTTTAAAAAAATGTTCTTTATCGGTTTATTTCGTTTTTTTTTCAATTTCAAAACGGCGTTGTCGGAGTCAGACGTTGTCAGAGGAGTGCCCTCAGTCAGAGAAGAGGTCAAGTCACTTTATGTTGTGATACCACTTGTAAAAGGACCAAAAGTGACACTGGAAGTTGAGTTTTGAGCGGTGGAAATTGGGCTCAATGGACGGGCAATCAATCGCTGTAACTGTACCCGCGTACAATCCCGTTCCAACGATGAGATGATCGAAAAGTTTTTTTCTGTCTTAGCGATGCCGAGCATATAATTGAAAAGATATTCAGAAATCTTGTGGTGTGGGCACTCATAATAAAATTTCAAGCTCCGTTTGAGGCTCGACTGAATAATTTCTGAGTATAGTGTGTGAATTTTTGTGTTGTCGAAATGAAAAACTGTTATTAACGACAAAATGATCATAACAATGTTACTAATGTTAATGTGTTCTAATATTGTTTTCTATGGAAAAAAGAAAAAAGAAACAAATGAAAAAGTTGGATATTTCAACTCATTAGTTTTTAGTCCCCTGGTTTTTTTAGACGCGCGTTGAGTCCCTTTGTTTTTTTGGAGTTTTGATGAGTCCCCTATTCCTTGCGTCCCCTCACATGAGTCCCCTCTTTTTTCTAGAGTCCCTTATTTCTTACGTCCCCTGGCTTGAGTCCCCTATTTAATTAAGAATCCCCTGAACTGGAATAGAGCCAAAAATTCTAGTGATGTAAATGAGAAAAAATGGTTCGAATGAAAAATTCTAGTGATGTAAATGAGGAAAAACGGTTCAAATGAAAAATTCTAGTGATGTAAATGAGGAAAAACGGTTCAAATGAAAAATTCTAGTGATGTAAATGAGGAAAAACGGTTCAAATGAAAAATTCTAGTGATGTAAATGAGGAAAAATGGTTCAAATGAAAAATTCTAGTGATGTAAATGAGGAAAAACGGTTCAAATGAAAAATTCTAGTGATGTAAATGAGGAAAAACGGTTCAAATGAAAAATTCTAGTGATGTAAATGAGAAAAAATGGTTCGAATGAAAAATTCTAGTGATGTAAATGAGAAAAAATGGTTCAAATGAAAAATTCTAGTGATGTAAATGAGAAAAAAGGGTTCAAATGAAAAATTCTAGTGATGTTAATGAGAAAAAAGGGTTCAAATGAGAAATTCTAGTGATGTAAATGAGAAAAAATGGTTCGAATGAAAAATTCTAGTGATGTAAATGAGAAAAAATGGTTCGAATGAAAAATTCTAGTGATGTAATCGAGAAAAAATGGTTCAAATGAAAAATTCTAGTGATGTAAATGAGAAAAAATGGTTCGAATGAAAAATTCTAGTGATGTAAATGAGAAAAAATGGTTCGAATGAAAAATTCTAGTGATGTAAATGAGAAAAAATGGTTCGAATGAAAAATTCTAGTGATGTAAATGAGGAAAAACGGTTCAAATGAAAAATTCTAGTGATGTAAATGAGAAAAAATGGTTCGAATGAAAAATTCTAGTGATGTAAATGAGGAAAAAGGGTTCGAATGAAAAATTCTAGTGATGTAAATGAGGAAAAAGGGTTCGAATGAAAAATTCTAGTGATGTAAATGAGGAAAAATGGTTCGAATGAAAAATTCTAGTGATGTAAATGAGGAAAAACGGTTCAAATGAAAAATTCTAGTGATGTAAATGAGGAAAAACGGTTCAAATGAAAAATTCTAGTGATGTAAATGAGGAAAAATGGTTCAAATGAAAAATTCTAGTGATGTAAATGAGGAAAAATGGTTCGAATGGAAAATTCTAGTGATGTAAATGAGGAAAAACGGTTCAAATGAAAAATTCTAGTGATGTAAATGAGGAAAAACGGTTCAAATGAAAAATTCTAGTGATGTAAATGAGGAAAAACGGTTCGAATGAAAAATTCTAGTGATGTAAATGAGGAAAAACGGTTCAAATGAAAAATTCTAGTGATGTAAATGAGGAAAAACGGTTCGAATGAAAAATTCTAGTGATGTAAATGAGGAAAAACGGTTCAAATGAAAAATTCTAGTGATGTAAATGAGGAAAAACGGTTCAAATGAAAAATTCTAGTGATGTAAATGAGGAAAAAGGGTTCGAATGAAAAATTCGGCTCTATTCCAGTTTAGGGGATTCATAAATAAATAGGGGACTCAATTCAGGGGACGCAAGGAATAGGGGACTCTAGAAAAAAGAGGGGACTCAAGAAAAGGCGAAAAAAACCAAGGGACTCATGTCAGGGGACTCAAGGAATAGGGGACTCATCGAGAATCCAAAAAAAACCGAGGGACTCAAAACGAATGAGATGGAATATCCAATTTTTAAAAAAATGTTCTTTATCGGTTTATTTCGTTTTTTTTTCAATTTCAAAACGGCGTTGTCGGAGTCAGACGTTGTCAGAGGAGTGCCCTCAGTCAGAGAAGAGGTCAAGTCACTTTATGTTGTGATACCACTTGTAAAAGGACCAAAAGTGACACTGGAAGTTGAGTTTTGAGCGGTGGAAATTGGGCTCAATGGACGGGCAATCAATCGCTGTAACTGTACCCGCTTACAATCCCGTTCCAACGATGAGATGATCGAAAAGTTTTTTTCTGTCTTAGCGATGCCGAGCATATAATTGAAAAGATATTCAGAAATCTTGTGGTGTGGGCACTCATAATAAAATTTCAAGCTCCGTTTGAGGCTCGACTGAATAATTTCTGAGTATAGTGTGTGAATTTTTGTGTTGTCGAAATGAAAAACTGTTATTAACGACAAAATGATCATAACAATGTTACTAATGTTAATGTGTTCTAATATTGTTTTCTATGGAAAAAAGAAAAAAGAAACAAATGAAAAAGTTGGATATTTCAACTCATTAGTTTTTAGTCCCCTGGTTTTTTTAGACGCGCGTTGAGTCCCTTTGTTTTTTTGGAGTTTTGATGAGTCCCCTATTCCTTGCGTCCCCTCACATGAGTCCCCTCTTTTTTCTAGAGTCCCTTATTTCTTACGTCCCCTGGCTTGAGTCCCCTATTTAATTAAGAATCCCCTGAACTGGAATAGAGCCAAAAATTCTAGTGATGTAAATGAGAAAAAATGGTTCGAATGAAAAATTCTAGTGATGTAAATGAGGAAAAACGGTTCAAATGAAAAATTCTAGTGATGTAAATGAGGAAAAACGGTTCAAATGAAAAATTCTAGTGATGTAAATGAGAAAAAATGGTTCGAATGAAAAATTCTAGTGATAAAAATGAGGAAAAACGGTTCAAATGAAAAATTCTAGTGATGTAAATGAGGAAAAACGGTTCAAATGAAAAATTCTAGTGATGTAAATGAGGAAAAAGGGTTCGAATGAAAAATTCTAGTGATGTAAATGAGAAAAAATGGTTCGAATGAAAAATTCTAGTGATGTAAATGAGGAAAAACGGTTCAAATGAAAAATTCTAGTGATGTAAATGAGGAAAAACGGTTCAAATGAAAAATTCTAGTGATGTAAATGAGAAAAAATGGTTCGAATGAAAAATTCTAGTGATGTAAATGAGAAAAAATGGTTCGAATGAAAAATTCTAGTGATGTAAATGAGAAAAAATGGTTCGAATGAAAAATTCTAGTGATGTAAATGAGGAAAAATGGTTCGAATGAAAAATTCTAGTGATGTAAATGAGAAAAAATGGTTCGAATGAAAAATTCTAGTGATGTAAATGAGAAAAAATGGTTCGAATGAAAAATTCTAGTGATGTAAATGAGGAAAAACGGTTCAAATGAAAAATTCTAGTGATGTAAATGAGGAAAAAGGGTTCGAATGAAAAATTCTAGTGATGTAAATGAGAAAAAACGGTTCAAATAAAAAATTCTAGTGATGTAAATGAGAAAAAACGGTTCAAATGAAAAATTCTAGTGATTTAAATGAGGAAAAATGGTTCGAATGAAAAATTCTAGTGATGTAAATGAGGAAAAACGGTTCAAATGAAAAATTCTAGTGATGTAAATGAGAAAAAATGGTTCGAATGAAAAATTCTAGTGATGTAAATGAGGAAAAACGGTTCAAATGAAAAATTCTAGTGATGTAAATGAGAAAAAATGGTTCAAATGAAAAATTCTAGTGATGTAAATGAGAAAAAACGGTTCAAATAAAAAATTCTAGTGATGTAAATGAGAAAAAACGGTTCAAATGAAAAATTCTAGTGATTTAAATGAGGAAAAATGGTTCGAATGAAAAATTCTAGTGATGTAATCGAGAAAAAATGGTTCGAATGAAAAATTCTAGTGATGTAAATGAGGAAAAATGGTTCGAATGAAAAATTCTAGTGATGTAATCGAGAAAAAATGGTTCAAATGAAAAATTCTAGTGATGTAATCGAGAAAAAATGGTTCGAATGAAAAATTCTAGTGATGTAAATGAGGAAAAATGGTTCGAATGAAAAATTCTAGTGATGTAAATGAGGAAAAATGGTTCGAATGAAAAATTCTAGTGATGTAATCGAGAAAAAATGGTTCGAATGAAAAATTCTAGTGATGTAAATGAGGAAAAATGGTTCGAATGAAAAATTCTAGTGATGTAATCGAGAAAAAATGGTTCAAATGAAAAATTCTAGTGATGTAAATGAGGAAAAATGGTTCAAATGAAAAATTCTAGTGATGTAATCGAGAAAAAATGGTTCGAATGAAAAATTCTAGTGATGTAAATGAGGAAAAATGGTTCGAATGAAAAATTCTAGTGATGTAATCGAGAAAAAATGGTTCGAATGAAAAATTCTAGTGATGTAAATGAGGAAAAATGGTTCGAATGAAAAATTCTAGTGATGTAATCGAGAAAAAATGGTTCGAATGAAAAATTCTAGTGATTTAAATGAGGAAAAATGGTTCGAATGAAAAATTCTAGTGATGTAATCGAGAAAAAATGGTTCGAATGAAAAATTCTAGTGATGTAAATGAGGAAAAATGGTTCGAATGAAAAATTCTAGTGATGTAATCGAGAAAAAATGGTTCAAATGAAAAATTCTAGTGATGTAAATGAGGAAAAATGGTTCAAATGAAAAATTCTAGTGATGTAATCGAGAAAAAATGGTTCGAATGAAAAATTCTAGTGATGTAAATGAGGAAAAATGGTTCGAATGAAAAATTCTAGTGATGTAATCGAGAAAAAATGGTTCGAATGAAAAATTCTAGTGATGTAAATGAGGAAAAATGGTTCGAATGAAAAATTCTAGTGATGTAATCGAGAAAAAATGGTTCGAATGAAAAATTCTAGTGATTTAAATGAGGAAAAATGGTTCGAATGAAAAATTCTAGTGATGTAATCGAGAAAAAATGGTTCGAATGAAAAATTCTAGTGATGTAAATGAGGAAAAATGGTTCGAATGAAAAATTCTAGTGATGTAATCGAGAAAAAATGGTTCAAATGAAAAATTCTAGTGATGTAAATGAGAAAAAATGGTTCGAATGAAAAATTCTAGTGATTTAAATGAGGAAAAATGGTTCGAATGAAAAATTCTAGTGATGTAATCGAGAAAAAATGGTTCGAATGAAAAATTCTAGTGATGTAAATGAGGAAAAATGGTTCAAATGAAAAATTCTAGTGATGTAATCGAGAAAAAATGGTTCGAATGAAAAATTCTAGTGATGTAAATGAGAAAAAATGGTTCGAATGAAAAATTCTAGTGATGTAATCGAGAAAAAATGGTTCGAATGAAAAATTCTAGTGATTTAAATGAGGAAAAATGGTTCGAATGAAAAATTCTAGTGATGTAATCGAGAAAAAATGGTTCGAATGAAAAATTCTAGTGATGTAAATGAGGAAAAATGGTTCGAATGAAAAATTCTAGTGATGTAAATGAGGAAAAATGGTTCGAATGAAAAATTCTAGTGATGTAATCGAGAAAAAATGGTTCGAATGAAAAATTCTAGTGATGTAAATGAGGAAAAATGGTTCGAATGAAAAATTCTAGTGATGTAATCGAGAAAAAATGGTTCAAATGAAAAATTCTAGTGATGTAAATGAGGAAAAATGGTTCAAATGAAAAATTCTAGTGATGTAATCGAGAAAAAATGGTTCGAATGAAAAATTCTAGTGATGTAAATGAGGAAAAATGGTTCGAATGAAAAATTCTAGTGATGTAATCGAGAAAAAATGGTTCGAATGAAAAATTCTAGTGATGTAAATGAGGAAAAATGGTTCGAATGAAAAATTCTAGTGATGTAATCGAGAAAAAATGGTTCGAATGAAAAATTCTAGTGATTTAAATGAGGAAAAATGGTTCGAATGAAAAATTCTAGTGATGTAATCGAGAAAAAATGGTTCGAATGAAAAATTCTAGTGATGTAAATGAGGAAAAATGGTTCGAATGAAAAATTCTAGTGATGTAATCGAGAAAAAATGGTTCAAATGAAAAATTCTAGTGATGTAAATGAGGAAAAATGGTTCAAATGAAAAATTCTAGTGATGTAATCGAGAAAAAATGGTTCGAATGAAAAATTCTAGTGATGTAAATGAGGAAAAATGGTTCGAATGAAAAATTCTAGTGATGTAATCGAGAAAAAATGGTTCGAATGAAAAATTCTAGTGATGTAAATGAGGAAAAATGGTTCGAATGAAAAATTCTAGTGATGTAATCGAGAAAAAATGGTTCGAATGAAAAATTCTAGTGATTTAAATGAGGAAAAATGGTTCGAATGAAAAATTCTAGTGATGTAATCGAGAAAAAATGGTTCGAATGAAAAATTCTAGTGATGTAAATGAGGAAAAATGGTTCGAATGAAAAATTCTAGTGATGTAATCGAGAAAAAATGGTTCAAATGAAAAATTCTAGTGATGTAAATGAGGAAAAATGGTTCAAATGAAAAATTCTAGTGATGTAATCGAGAAAAAATGGTTCGAATGAAAAATTCTAGTGATGTAATCGAGAAAAAATGGTTCGAATGAAAAATTCTAGTGATGTAAATGAGGAAAAATGGTTCGAATGAAAAATTCTAGTGATGTAATCGAGAAAAAATGGTTCAAATGAAAAATTCTAGTGATGTAAATGAGGAAAAATGGTTCGAATGAAAAATTCTAGTGATGTAAATGAGGAAAAATGGTTCGAATGAAAAATTCTAGTGATGTAATCGAGAAAAAATGGTTCGAATGAAAAATTCTAGTGATGTAAATGAGGAAAAATGGTTCGAATGAAAAATTCTAGTGATGTAATCGAGAAAAAATGGTTCAAATGAAAAATTCTAGTGATGTAAATGAGGAAAAATGGTTCAAATGAAAAATTCTAGTGATGTAATCGAGAAAAAATGGTTCGAATGAAAAATTCTAGTGATGTAATCGAGAAAAAATGGTTCGAATGAAAAATTCTAGTGATGTAAATGAGGAAAAATGGTTCAAATGAAAAATCCTAGTGATGTAAATGAGGAAAAAACGGTTCAAATGAAAAATTCTAGTGATGTAATCGGGAAAAAATGGTTCGAATGCAAAATTCTAGTGATGTAAATGAGGAAAAATGGTTCGAATGAAAAATTCTAGTGATGTAATCGAGAAAAAATGGTTCGAATGAAAAATTCTAGTGATGTAAATGAGGAAAAATGGTTCGAATGAAAAATTCTAGTGATGTAATCGAGAAAAAATGGTTCAAATGAAAAATTCTAGTGATGTGAATGAGGAAAAATGGTTCGAATGAAAAATTCTAGTGATGTAATCGAGAAAAAATGGTTCGAATGAAAAATTCTAGTGATGTAAATGAGGAAAAATGGTTCGAATGAAAAATTCTAGTGATGTAATCGAGAAAAAATGGTTCAAATGAAAAATTCTAGTGATGTAAATGAGGAAAAATGGTTCAAATGAAAAATTCTAGTGATGTAATCGAGAAAAAATGGTTCGAATGAAAAATTCTAGTGATGTAATCGAGAAAAAATGGTTCGAATGAAAAATTCTAGTGATGTAAATGAGGAAAAATGGTTCGAATGAAAAATTCTAGTGATGTAATCGAGAAAAAATGGTTCAAATGAAAAATTCTAGTGATGTAAATGAGGAAAAATGGCTCGAATGAAAAATTCTAGTGATGTAAATGAGGAAAAATGGTTCGAATGAAAAATTCTAGTGATGTAATCGAGAAAAAATGGTTCGAATGAAAAATTCTAGTGATGTAAATGAGGAAAAATGGTTCGAATGAAAAATTCTAGTGATGTAATCGAGAAAAAATGGTTCAAATGAAAAATTCTAGTGATGTAAATGAGGAAAAATGGTTCAAATGAAAAATCCTAGTGATGTAAATGAGGAAAAATGGTTCAAATGAAAAATTCTAGTGATGTAAATGAGGAAAAATGGTTCAAATGAAAAATTCTAGTGATGTAATCGAGAAAAAATGGTTCGAATGAAAAATTCTAGTGATGTAAATGAGGAAAAATGGTTCAAATGAAAAATCCTAGTGATGTAAATGAGGAAAAAGGGTTCAAATGCAAAATTCTAGTGATGTAAATGAGGAAAAATGGTTCAAATGAAAAATTCTAGTGATGTAAATGAGGAAAAATGGTTCAAATGAAAAATCCTAGTGATGTAAATGAGGAAAAAGGGTTCAAATGAAAAATTCTAGTGATGTAATCGGGAAAAAATGGTTCGAATGCAAAATTCTAGTGATGTAAATGAGGAAAAATGGTTCGAATGAAAAATTCTAGTGATGTAATCGAGAAAAAATGGTTCGAATGAAAAATTCTAGTGATGTAAATGAGGAAAAATGGTTCGAATGAAAAATTCTAGTGATGTAATCGAGAAAAAATGGTTCAAATGAAAAATTCTAGTGATGTAAATGAGGAAAAATGGTTCGAATGAAAAATTCTAGTGATGTAAATGAGGAAAAATGGTTCGAATGAAAAATTCTAGTGATGTAATCGAGAAAAAATGGTTCGAATGAAAAATTCTAGTGATGTAAATGAGGAAAAATGGTTCGAATGAAAAATTCTAGTGATGTAATCGAGAAAAAATGGTTCAAATGAAAAATTCTAGTGATGTAAATGAGAAAAAATGGTTCGAAGGAAAAATTCTAGTGATGTAAATGAGGAAAAATGGTTCGAATGAAAAATTCTAGTGATGTAATCGAGAAAAAATGGTTCGAATGAAAAATTCTAGTGATGTAAATGAGGAAAAATGGTTCGAATGAAAAATTCTAGTGATGTAATCGAGAAAAAATGGTTCGAATGAAAAATTCTAGTGATGTAAATGAGGAAAAATGGTTCGAATGAAAAATTCTAGTGATGTAATCGAGAAAAAATGGTTCAAATGAAAAATTCTAGTGATGTAAATGAGAAAAAATGGTTCGAATGAAAAATTCTAGTGATGTAAATGAGGAAAAATGGTTCGAATGAAAAATTCTAGTGATGTAATCGAGAAAAAATGGTTCGAATGAAAAATTCTAGTGATGTAAATGAGGAAAAATGGTTCGAATGAAAAATTCTAGTGATGTAATCGAGAAAAAATGGTTCGAATGAAAAATTCTAGTGATGTAATCGGGAAAAAAATGGTTCGAATGAAAAATTCTAGTGATGTAAATGAGAAAAAATGGTTCGAAGGAAAAATTCTAGTGATGTAAATGAGGAAAAATGGTTCGAATGAAAAATTCTAGTGATGTAAATGAGGAAAAATGGTTCAAATGAAAAATTCTAGTGATGTAATCGGGAAAAAATGGTTCGAATGCGAAATTCTAGTGATGTAAATGAGGAAAAATGGTTCAAATGAAAAATTCTAGTGATGTAATCGAGAAAAAATGGTTCGAATGAAAAATTCTAGTGATGTAAATGAGAAAAAATGGTTCGAATGAAAAATTCTAATGATGTAAATGAGAAAAAATGGTTCAAATGCAAAATCCTAGTGATGTAAATGAGGAAAAATGGTTCAAATGAAAAATTCTAGTGATGTAAATGAGGAAAAATGGTTCAAATGAAAAATTCTAGTGATGTAATCGAGAAAAAATGATTCGAATGAAAAATTCTAGTGATGTAAATGAAGAAAAAGGGTTCGAATGAAAAATTCTAGTGATGTAATCGAGAAAAAATGGTTCGAATGAAAAATTCTAGTGATGTAAATGAGGAAAAATGGTTCAAATGCAAAATCCTAGTGATGTAAATGAGGAAAAATGGTTCGAATGAAAAATTCTAGTGATGTAATCGAGAAAAAATGGTTCGAATGAAAAATTCTAGTGATGTAATCGAGAAAAAATGGTTCGAATGAAAAATTCTAGTGATGTAATCGAGAAAAAATGATTCGAATGAAAAATTCTAGTGATGTAAATGAGGAAAAAGGGTTCAAATGCAAAATTCTAGTGATGTAAATGAGGAAAAATGGTTCGAATGAAAAATTCTAGTGATGTAATCGAGAAAAAATGGTTCGAATGAAAAATTCTAGTGATGTAATCGAGAAAAAATGGTTCGAATGAAAAATTCTAGTGATGTAATCGAGAAAAAATGATTCGAATGAAAAATTCTAGTGATGTAATCGAGAAAAAATGGTTCGAATGAAAAATTCTAGTGATGTAATCGAGAAAAAATGGTTCGAATGAAAAATTCTAGTGATGTAATCGAGAAAAAATGGTTCGAATGAAAAATTCTAGTGATGTAAATGAGAAAAAATGATTCGAATGAAAAATTCTAGTGATGTAATCGGGAAAAAATGGTTCGAATGAAAAATTCTAGTGATGTAAATGAGAAAAAATGGTTCAAATGAAAAATTCTAGTGATGTAATCGAGAAAAAATGGTTCAAATGAAAAATTCTAGTGATGTAATCGAGAAAAAAATGGTTCGAATGAAAAATTCTAGTGATGTAATCGAGAAAAAATGGTTCGAATGAAAAATTCTAGTGATGTAATCGAGAAAAAATGGTTCGAATGAAAAATTCTAGTGATGTAATCGAGAAAAAATGGTTCGAATGAAAAATTCTAGTGATGTAAATGAGAAAAAATGATTCGAATGAAAAATTCTAGTGATGTAATCGAGAAAAAATGGTTCGAATGAAAAATTCTAGTGATGTAATCGAGAAAAAATGGTTCAAATGAAAAATTCTAGTGATGTAATCGAGAAAAAATGGTTCAAATGAAAAATTCTAGTGATGTAATCGAGAAAAAATGATTCGAATGAAAAATTCTAGTGATGTAATCGGGAAAAAAATGGTTCGAATGAAAAATTCTAGTGATGTAATCGAGAAAAAATGGTTCGAATGAAAAATTCTAGTGATGTAAATGAAGAAAAAAGGGTTCAAATGCAAAATTCTAGTGATGTAATCGAGAAAAAATGGTTCGAATGAAAAATTCTAGTGATGTAAATGAGGAAAAATGGTTCGAATGAAAAATTCTAGTGATGTAAATGAGGAAAAATGGTTCAAATGCAAAATTCTAGTGATGTAAATGAAGAAAAAGGGTTCAAATGCAAAATTCTAGTGATGTAATCGAGAAAAAATGGTTCGAATGAAAAATTCTAGTGATGTAATCGAGAAAAAATGGTTCGAATGAAAAATTCTAGTGATGTAAATGAGGAAAAATGGTTCGAATGAAAAATTCTAGTGATGTAAATGAGGAAAAATGGTTCAAATGCAAAATTCTAGTGATGTAAATGAAGAAAAAGGGTTCAAATGCAAAATTCTAGTGATGTAATCGAGAAAAAATGGTTCGAATGAAAAATTCTAGTGATGTAAATGAGGAAAAATGGTTCAAATGCAAAATTCTAGTGATGTAATCGAGAAAAAACGGTTCGAATGAAAAATTCTAGTGATGTAATCGAGAAAACATGGTTCGAATGAAAAATTCTAGTGATGTAAATGAGGAAAAATGGTTCAAATGAAAAATTCTAGTGATGTAAATGAGAAAAAATGGTTCAAATGAAAAATTCTAGTGATGTAAATGAGAAAAAATGGTTCGAATGAAAAATTCTAGTGATGTAATCGAGAAAAAATGGTTCGAATGAAAAATTCTAGTGATGTAATCGAGAAAACATGGTTCGAATGAAAAATTCTAGTGATGTAAATGAGGAAAAATGGTTCAAATGAAAAATTCTAGTGATGTAAATGAGAAAAAATGGTTCAAATGAAAAATTCTAGTGATGTAAATGAGAAAAAATGATTCGAATGAAAAATTCTAGTGATGTAATCGAGAAAAAATGGTTCGAATGAAAAATTCTAGTGATGTAATCGAGAAAAAAATGGTTCAAATGAAAAATTCTAGTGATGTAATCGAGAAAAAATGGTTCAAATGAAAAATTCTAGTGATGTAAATGAGAAAAAATGATTCGAATGAAAAATTCTAGTGATGTAATCGAGAAAAAATGGTTCGAATGAAAAATTCTAGTGATGTAATCGAGAAAAAATGGTTCAAATGAAAAATTCTAGTGATGTAATCGAGAAAAAATGGTTCAAATGAAAAATTCTAGTGATGTAATCGAGAAAAAATGATTCGAATGAAAAATTCTAGTGATGTAATCGGGAAAAAAATGGTTCGAATGAAAAATTCTAGTGATGTAATCGAGAAAAAATGGTTCGAATGAAAAATTCTAGTGATGTAAATGAAGAAAAAGGGTTCAAATGCAAAATTCTAGTGATGTAATCGAGAAAAAAATGGTTCGAATGAAAAATTCTAGTGATGTAAATGAGGAAAAATGGTTCGAATGAAAAATTCTAGTGATGTAAATGAGGAAAAATGGTTCAAATGAAAAATTCTAGTGATGTAAATGAGGAAAAATGGTTCAAATGCAAAATTCTAGTGATGTAAATGAAGAAAAAGGGTTCAAATGCAAAATTCTAGTGATGTAATCGAGAAAAAATGGTTCAAATGAAAAATTCTAGTGATGTAATCGAGAAAAAATGGTTCAAATGAAAAATTCTAGTGATGTAATCGAGAAAAAATGGTTCGAATGAAAAATTCTAGTGATGTAATCGAGAAAAAATGGTTCAAATGAAAAATTCTAGTGATGTAATCGAGAAAAAATGGTTCAAATGAAAAATTCTAGTGATGTAATCGAGAAAAAATGGTTCGAATGAAAAATTCTAGTGATGTAATCGAGAAAAAATGGTTCGAATGAAAAATTCTAGTGATGTAAATGAGGAAAAATGGTTCGAATGAAAAATTCTAGTGATGTAAATGAAGAAAAAGGGTTCAAATGCAAAATTCTAGTGATGTAATCGAGAAAAAATGGTTCGAATGAAAAATTCTAGTGATGTAATCGAGAAAAAATGGTTCGAATGAAAAATTCTAGTGATGTAAATGAGGAAAAATGGTTCGAATGAAAAATTCTAGTGATGTAAATGAGGAAAAATGGTTCAAATGCAAAATTCTAGTGATGTAAATGAAGAAAAAGGGTTCAAATGCAAAATTCTAGTGATGTAATCGAGAAAAAATGGTTCGAATGAAAAATTCTAGTGATGTAATCGAGAAAAAATGGTTCGAATGAAAAATTCTAGTGATGTAAATGAGGAAAAATGGTTCAAATGCAAAATTCTAGTGATGTAATCGAGAAAAAACGGTTCGAATGAAAAATTCTAGTGATGTAATCGAGAAAACATGATTCGAATGAAAAATTCTAGTGATGTAATCGAGAAAAAATGGTTCGAATGAAAAATTCTAGTGATGTAATCGAGAAAAAATGATTCGAATGAAAAATTCTAGTGATGTAAATGAAGAAAAAGGGTTCGAATGAAAAATTCTAGTGATGTAAATGAGGAAAAATGGTTCAAATGCAAAATCCTAGTGATGTAAATGAGGAAAAATGGTTCGAATGAAAAATTCTAGTGATGTAATCGAGAAAAAATGGTTCGAATGAAAAATTCTAGTGATGTAATCGAGAAAAAATGGTTCGAATGAAAAATTCTAGTGATGTAATCGAGAAAAAATGATTCGAATGAAAAATTCTAGTGATGTAAATGAAGAAAAAGGGTTCGAATGAAAAATTCTAGTGATGTAAATGAGGAAAAAGGGTTCAAATGCAAAATTCTAGTGATGTAAATGAGGAAAAATGGTTCGAATGAAAAATTCTAGTGATGTAATCGAGAAAAAATGGTTCGAATGAAAAATTCTAGTGATGTAAATGAGGAAAAATGGTTCGAATGAAAAATTCTAGTGATGTAATCGAGAAAAAATGGTTCGAATGAAAAATTCTAGTGATGTAATCGAGAAAAAATGGTTCGAATGAAAAATTCTAGTGATGTAAATGAGGAAAAATGGTTCGAATGAAAAATTCTAGTGATGTAATCGAGAAAAAATGGTTCGAATGAAAAATTCTAGTGATGTAATCGAGAAAAAATGGTTCGAATGAAAAATTCTAGTGATGTAATCGAGAAAAAATGGTTCGAATGAAAAATTCTAGTGATGTAAATGAGGAAAAATGGTTCGAATGAAAAATTCTAGTGATGTAATCGAGAAAAAATGGTTCGAATGAAAAATTCTAGTGATGTAATCGAGAAAAAATGGTTCGAATGAAAAATTCTAGTGATGTAAATGAGGAAAAATGGTTCGAATGAAAAATTCTAGTGATGTAATCGAGAAAAAATGGTTCGAATGAAAAATTCTAGTGATGTAATCGAGAAAAAATGGTTCGAATGAAAAATTCTAGTGATGTAAATGAGGAAAAATGGTTCGAATGAAAAATTCTAGTGATGTAATCGAGAAAAAATGGTTCGAATGAAAAATTCTAGTGATGTAATCGAGAAAAAATGGTTCGAATGAAAAATTCTAGTGATGTAATCGAGAAAAAATGATTCGAATGAAAAATTCTAGTGATGTAATCGAGAAAAAATGGTTCGAATGAAAAATTCTAGTGATGTAATCGAGAAAAAATGGTTCGAATGAAAAATTCTAGTGATGTAAATGAGGAAAAATGGTTCAAATGCAAAATTCTAGTGATGTAATCGAGAAAAAATGGTTCGAATGAAAAATTCTAGTGATGTAATCGAGAAAAAATGATTCGAATGAAAAATTCTAGTGATGTAATCGAGAAAAAATGATTCGAATGAAAAATTCTAGTGATGTAATCGAGAAAAAATGGTTCGAATGAAAAATTCTAGTGATGTAATCGAGAAAAAATGATTCGAATGAAAAATTCTAGTGATGTAATCGAGAAAAAATGGTTCGAATGAAAAATTCTAGTGATGTAAATGAGAAAAAATGATTCGAATGAAAAATTCTAGTGATGTAATCGAGAAAAAATGGTTCGAATGAAAAATTCTAGTGATGTAAATGAGGAAAAATGGTTCAAATGCAAAATTCTAGTGATGTAATCGAGAAAAAATGGTTCGAATGAAAAATTCTAGTGATGTAATCGAGAAAAAATGATTCGAATGAAAAATTCTAGTGATGTAAATGAAGAAAAAGGGTTCGAATGAAAAATTCTAGTGATGTAAATGAGGAAAAATGGTTCAAATGCAAAATCCTAGTGATGTAAATGAGGAAAAAGGGTTCAAATGCAAAATTCTAGTGATGTAAATGAGGAAAAATGGTTCGAATGAAAAATTCTAGTGATGTAATCGAGAAAAAATGGTTCGAATGAAAAATTCTAGTGATGTAATCGAGAAAAAATGATTCGAATGAAAAATTCTAGTGATGTAATCGAGAAAAAATGGTTCGAATGAAAAATTCTAGTGATGTAATCGAGAAAAAATGGTTCGAATGAAAAATTCTAGTGATGTAAATGAGGAAAAATGGTTCAAATGCAAAATTCTAGTGATGTAATCGAGAAAAAATGGTTCGAATGAAAAATTCTAGTGATGTAATCGAGAAAAAATGATTCGAATGAAAAATTCTAGTGATGTAATCGAGAAAAAATGATTCGAATGAAAAATTCTAGTGATGTAAATGAGAAAAAATGATTCGAATGAAAAATTCTAGTGATGTAATCGAGAAAAAATGATTCGAATGAAAAATTCTAGTGATGTAATCGAGAAAAAATGATTCGAATGAAAAATTCTAGTGATGTAAATGAGGAAAAATGGTTCAAATGCAAAATCCTAGTGATGTAAATGAGGAAAAAGGGTTCAAATGCAAAATTCTAGTGATGTAAATGAGGAAAAATGGTTCGAATGAAAAATTCTAGTGATGTAATCGAGAAAAAATGGTTCGAATGAAAAATTCTAGTGATGTAATCGAGAAAAAATGGTTCGAATGAAAAATTCTAGTGATGTAATCGAGAAAAAATGATTCGAATGAAAAATTCTAGTGATGTAATCGAGAAAAAATGGTTCGAATGAAAAATTCTAGTGATGTAATCGAGAAAAAATGGTTCGAATGAAAAATTCTAGTGATGTAATCGAGAAAAAATGGTTCGAATGAAAAATTCTAGTGATGTAATCGAGAAAAAATGGTTCGAATGAAAAATTCTAGTGATGTAATCGAGAAAAAATGGTTCGAATGAAAAATTCTAGTGATGTAAATGAGGAAAAATGGTTCAAATGCAAAATTCTAGTGATGTAATCGAGAAAAAATGGTTCGAATGAAAAATTCTAGTGATGTAATCGAGAAAAAATGATTCGAATGAAAAATTCTAGTGATGTAATCGAGAAAAAATGATTCGAATGAAAAATTCTAGTGATGTAATCGAGAAAAAATGGTTCGAATGAAAAATTCTAGTGATGTAATCGAGAAAAAATGGTTCGAATGAAAAATTCTAGTGATGTAAATGAGAAAAAATGATTCGAATGAAAAATTCTAGTGATGTAATCGAGAAAAAATGGTTCGAATGAAAAATTCTAGTGATGTAAATGTGGAAAAATGGTTCAAATGCAAAATTCTAGTGATGTAATCGAGAAAAAATGGTTCGAATGAAAAATTCTAGTGATGTAAATGAGGAAAAATGGTTCAAATGCAAAATTCTAGTGATGTAATCGAGAAAAAATGGTTCGAATGAAAAATTCTAGTGATGTAATCGAGAAAAAATGGTTCGAATGAAAAATTCTAGTGATGTAAATGAGGAAAAATGGTTCAAATGCAAAATTCTAGTGATGTAATCGAGAAAAAATGATTCGAATGAAAAATTCTAGTGATGTAATCGAGAAAAAATGGTTCGAATGAAAAATTCTAGTGATGTAATCGAGAAAAAATGGTTCGAATGAAAAATTCTAGTGATGTAAATGAGAAAAAATAGTTCAAATGAAAAATTCTAGTGATGTAAATGAGAAAAAATGATTCGAATGAAAAATTCTAGTGATGTAATCGAGAAAAAATGGTTCAAATGAAAAATTCTAGTGATGTAATCGAGAAAAAATGGTTCGAATGAAAAATTCTAGTGATGTAATCGAGAAAAAATGGTTCAAATGAAAAATTCTAGTGATGTAATCGAGAAAAAATGGTTCGAATGAAAAATTCTAGTGATGTAATCGAGAAAAAATGGTTCAAATGAAAAATTCTAGTGATGTAATCGAGAAAAAATGGTTCGAATGAAAAATTCTAGTGATGTAATCGAGAAAAAATGATTCGAATGAAAAATTCTAGTGATGTAATCGAGAAAAAATGGTTCGAATGAAAAATTCTAGTGATGTAATCGAGAAAAAATGGTTCAAATGAAAAATTCTAGTGATGTAATCGAGAAAAAAATGATTCGAATGAAAAATTCTAGTGATGTAATCGAGAAAAAATGGTTCGAATGAAAAATTCTAGTGATGTAATCGAGAAAAAATGGTTCAAATGAAAAATTCTAGTGATGTAATCGAGAAAAAATGGTTCGAATGAAAAATTCTAGTGATGTAATCGAGAAAAAATGATTCGAATGAAAAATTCTAGTGATGTAATCGAGAAAAAATGGTTCGAATGAAAAATTCTAGTGATGTAAATGAAGAAAAAGGGTTCAAATGCAAAATTCTAGTGATGTAATCGAGAAAAAATGGTTCGAATGAAAAATTCTAGTGATGTAAATGAGGAAAAATGGTTCAAATGCAAAATTCTAGTGATGTAATCGAGAAAAAATGGTTCGAATGAAAAATTCTAGTGATGTAATCGAGAAAAAATGGTTCGAATGAAAAATTCTAGTGATGTAAATGAGGAAAAATGGTTCAAATGCAAAATTCTAGTGATGTAATCGAGAAAAAATGGTTCGAATGAAAAATTCTAGTGATGTAATCGAGAAAAAATGGTTCGAATGAAAAATTCTAGTGATGTAAATGAGGAAAAATGGTTCAAATGCAAAATTCTAGTGATGTAATCGAGAAAAAATGGTTCGAATGAAAAATTCTAGTGATGTAATCGAGAAAAAATGATTCGAATGAAAAATTCTAGTGATGTAAATGAAGAAAAAGGGTTCAAATGAAAAATTCTAGTGATGTAATCGAGAAAAAATGGTTCGAATGAAAAATTCTAGTGATGTAATCGAGAAAAAATGATTCGAATGAAAAATTCTAGTGATGTAAATGAAGAAAAAGGGTTCGAATGAAAAATTCTAGTGATGTAATCGAGAAAAAATGGTTCGAATGAAAAATTCTAGTGATGTAAATGAGAAAAAATGGTTCAAATGAAAAATTCTAGTGATGTAAATGAGAAAAAATAGTTCGAATGAAAAATTCTAGTGATGTAAATGAGAAAAAATGGTTCAAATGAAAAATTCTAGTGATGTAAATGAGAAAAAATGGTTCGAATGAAAAATTCTAGTGATGTAAATGAGAAAAAATGGTTCAAATGAAAAATTCTAGTGATGTAAATGAGAAAAAATGGTTCGAATGAAAAATTCTAGTGATGTAAATGAGGAAAAATGGTTCGAATGAAAAATTCTAGTGATGTAAATGAGGAAAAATGGTTCGAATGAAAAATTCTAGTGATGTAAATGAGAAAAAATGGTTCAAATGAAAAAATCTAGTGATGTAAATGAGAAAAAATGGTTCAAATGAAAAATTCTAGTGATGTAAATGAGAAAAAATGGTTCAAATGAAAAATTCTAGTGATGTAAATGAGAAAAAATGGTTCGAATGAAAAATTCTAGTGATGTAATCGAGAAAAAATGGTTCGAATGAAAAATTCTAGTGATGTAAATGAGAAAAAATGATTCGAATGAAAAATTCTAGTGATGTAATCGGGAAAAAATGGTTCGAATGAAAAATTCTAGTGATGTAAATGAGAAAAAATGGTTCAAATGAAAAATTCTAGTGATGTAAATGAGAAAAAATGATTCGAATGAAAAATTCTAGTGATGTAATCGGGAAAAAATGGTTCGAATGAAAAATTCTAGTGATGTAATCGAGAAAAAATGGTTCGAATGAAAAATTCTAGTGATATAAATGAAGAAAAAGGGTTCAAATGCAAAATTCTAGTGATGTAAATGAGGAAAAATGGTTCAAATGAAAAATTCTAGTGATGTAATCGAGAAAAAATGGTTCGAATGAAAAATTCTAGTGATGTAATCGAGAAAAAATGGTTCGAATGAAAAAATCTAGTGATGTAAATGAGAAAAAATGGTTCAAATGAAAAATTCTAGTGATGTAAATGAGAAAAAATGGTTCAAATGAAAAATTCTAGTGATGTAAATGAGAAAAAATGGTTCGAATGAAAAATTCTAGTGATGTAATCGAGAAAAAATGGTTCGAATGAAAAATTCTAGTGATGTAAATGAGAAAAAATGATTCGAATGAAAAATTCTAGTGATGTAATCGGGAAAAAATGGTTCGAATGAAAAATTCTAGTGATGTAAATGAGAAAAAATGGTTCAAATGAAAAATTCTAGTGATGTAAATGAGAAAAAATGATTCGAATGAAAAATTCTAGTGATGTAATCGGGAAAAAATGGTTCGAATGAAAAATTCTAGTGATGTAATCGAGAAAAAATGGTTCGAATGAAAAATTCTAGTGATATAAATGAAGAAAAAGGGTTCAAATGCAAAATTCTAGTGATGTAAATGAGGAAAAATGGTTCAAATGAAAAATTCTAGTGATGTAATCGAGAAAAAATGGTTCGAATGAAAAATTCTAGTGATGTAATCGAGAAAAAATGGTTCGAATGAAAAATTCTAGTGATGTAAATGAGGAAAAATGGTTCAAATGCAAAATTCTAGTGATGTAATCGAGAAAAAATGGTTCGAATGAAAAATTCTAGTGATGTAATCGAGAAAAAATGATTCGAATGAAAAATTCTAGTGATGTAATCGAGAAAAAATGGTTCGAATGAAAAATTCTAGTGATGTAATCGAGAAAAAATGGTTCGAATGAAAAATTCTAGTGATGTAAATGAGGAAAAATGGTTCAAATGAAAAATTCTAGTGATGTAATCGAGAAAAAATGGTTCGAATGAAAAATTCTAGTGATGTAATCGAGAAAAAATGGTTCGAATGAAAAATTCTAGTGATGTAAATGAGGAAAAATGGTTCAAATGCAAAATTCTAGTGATGTAATCGAGAAAAAATGGTTCGAATGAAAAATTCTAGTGATGTAATCGAGAAAAAATGATTCGAATGAAAAATTCTAGTGATGTAATCGAGAAAAAATGGTTCGAATGAAAAATTCTAGTGATGTAAATGAAGAAAAAGGGTTCAAATGCAAAATTCTAGTGATGTAAATGAGGAAAAATGGTTCAAATGAAAAATTCTAGTGATGTAATCGAGAAAAAATGGTTCGAATGAAAAATTCTAGTGATGTAAATGAGGAAAAATGGTTCAAATGCAAAATTCTAGTGATGTAATCGAGAAAAAATGGTTCGAATGAAAAATTCTAGTGATGTAATCGAGAAAAAATTATTCGAATGAAAAATTCTAGTGATGTAAATGAAGAAAAAGGGTTCGAATGAAAAATTCTAGTGATGTAATCGAGAAAAAATGGTTCGAATGAAAAATTCTAGTGATGTAAATGAAGAAAAAGGGTTCAAATGCAAAATTCTAGTGATGTAAATGAGGAAAAATGGTTCAAATGAAAAATTCTAGTGATGTAAATGAGAAAAAATGGTTCAAATGAAAAATTCTAGTGATGTAATCGAGAAAAAATGGTTCGAATGAAAAATTCTAGTGATGTAAATGAAGAAAAAGGGTTCGAATGAAAAATTCTAGTGATGTAATCGAGAAAAAATGGTTCGAATGAAAAATTCTAGTGATGTAAATGAGAAAAAATGGTTCAAATGAAAAATTCTAGTGATGTAAATGAGAAAAAATAGTTCGAATGAAAAATTCTAGTGATGTAAATGAGAAAAAATGGTTCAAATGAAAAATTCTAGTGATGTAAATGAGAAAAAATGGTTCAAATGAAAAATTCTAGTGATGTAAATGAGAAAAAATGGTTCGAATGAAAAATTCTAGTGATGTAAATGAGGAAAAATGGTTCGAATGAAAAATTCTAGTGATGTAAATGAGGAAAAATGGTTCGAATGAAAAATTCTAGTGATGTAAATGAGAAAAAATGGTTCAAATGAAAAATTCTAGTGATGTAAATGAGAAAAAATGGTTCGAATGAAAAATTCTAGTGATGTAAATGAGAAAAAATGGTTCAAATGAAAAATTCTAGTGATGTAAATGAGAAAAAATGGTTCAAATGAAAAATTCTAGTGATGTAAATGAGAAAAAATGGTTCGAATGAAAAATTCTAGTGATGTAAATGAGAAAAAATGGTTCAAATGAAAAATTCTAGTGATGTAAATGAGAAAAAATGGTTCAAATGAAAAATTCTAGTGATGTAAATGAGAAAAAATGGTTCGAATGAAAAATTCTAGTGATGTAAATGAGAAAAAATGGTTCAAATGAAAAATTCTAGTGATGTAAATGAGAAAAAATGGTTCAAATGAAAAATTCTAGTGATGTAAATGAGAAAAAATGGTTCAAATGAAAAATTCTAGTGATGTAAATGAGAAAAAATGGTTCGAATGAAAAATTCTAGTGATGTAAATGAGAAAAAATGGTTCAAATGAAAAATTCTAGTGATGTAAGAGAAGTTTCAAAAAAAATCTTTCGATTTGAATTTTTTCATAGACGTGAACGCGGCTCCATAGTTATTCCCCACCCTGTACAAGCTAACATGTAATGCTTCCATACTTCGCCCCTCCGATTTTAGATGTTTCATAAGCAAAAGTAAGGTACAGCAAAGGGTAAAATAACCCGCCAGTCAAAAATTTGCCAAATTGATTTTTTATCGATTTATTGATTGTTTTCACTTTTACTAGTTTTCTGACCGTATCTCGCTCAGTTTTGAAGATTTTTTTAAAGTCAAAAAACAAAATTGTAGACAAAAATGTGCTACAACTTTTCGATCACTGCTCCAAAAAATTTGGAGCACACTGAAGAGCCCAAATTTTGCTCCAAAGTTAAGTCGAAAAATTCAAAAACGTTTAATCATTCTGAAATTTTTAACATTGAATTTGGCATCAAAAATGATGCGTATTATCAAATTTTAAAAAAAATCGTTCGCTAATTTTTTGAGAAATTTGAGTTTGAAATGCTGACCATATAAGTTTTGAAATGCTGACCATATAAGCAAGTTCGGTCAGATCGGGTTTGGTGCCAGGGCTTTGGGATGGTTAAAAAACAAAAAGATGCGTTTTTTACGGGCTACAAGATTTACTGATACCACTTTTTTGAAATTTTGAGTTTGAAGACCTCAAAAATACAAAATTAAATTTTAAACTCAAATTTCTCAAAAAATTAGCGAACGATTTTTTTAAAAATTTGATAATACGCATCATTTTTGATGCCGAATTCAATGTTAAAAATTTCAGAATGATTAAACGTTTTTGAATTTTTCGACTTAACTTTGGAGCAAAATTTGGGCTCTTCAGTGTGCTCCAAATTCTTTGGAGCAGTAATTGAAAAGTTGTAGCACATTTTTGTCTACAATTTTGTTTTTTGACTTTAAAAAAATCTTCAAAACTGAGCGAGATACGGTCAGAAAACTAGTAAAAGTGAAAACAATCAATAAATCGATAAAAAATCAATTTGGCAAATTTTTGACTGGCGGGTTATTTTACCCTTCCCTGTACCTTACTTTTGCTTATGAAACATCTAAAACCGGAGGGGCGAAGTATGGAAGCATTACATGTAAATTTGAGTTTCTACAGTTTCCAGTTGAAGTGGGCGGACCGCTCGCGAAAACGAAAGCTTTAATTTCTGGAATAACTTCTTGTTGTTGAATTACTGTAAATCATCAAAATTTTCATTTATCAGCAGTACCCTTGGAGTGATAAAGTATGATCTAATTTGCACTTTCATTCAATTCTTGACTTCACTTCATGACAACTCTGAAGTAGCGATAATTCCAGAAACCTGTAATGTCGTAGTTGAGCTTTTTCTGGAAAGTCAGCAGCAAAACGGGCTCATCATGCGTAATCTGAACGTTTTTTTTTGTTGAGCTGACATATCATGAGTATTCTTTAATCCGGGTTGATAAAATCTTTAAAACTCTTGTACTACAACCCATTCAAAAACAACTATCAAAACAAAGTTTTCAAACATTTTATTATAAAATCAACATGAAAGCAAAGAAGTTCAGCATGTCGTTGGAGAAGTGGAGGGGAAAAAGCATGGTCAAAATAAAGAATAAATTATGAAATATTAAATTATACACAACACTACTAGGACAACAATTGCATATACCCACAAAGCATAGATCGGAAATTCGGTGTTTTTTTTGGGGAAAGAGGTTTCTGTTTTTCTTCAAAAGTTTTTCAAACGTTTACTTTCCATTTCTGGAGCGAATCTGTTCAGCTTGCGATGAGATTTCATTAATAAAGTTCTTGAAAGCATTTGGATCTCTGAGACACTTTTGGGATTTGTCTTGAAGATGGTACTTGCAGACGTCGACCCACAAACGGGCGCATCCCAACTTTTTGTCTTTTCCGTCGGTGAAGGAGAATGTTAGCCAGTATTCGTTCTGGAAAAATGGGGTATATTAGGGGATTTTGATGAATTTGAAAGTTGTTTGATGAAAAACTATTTCAGCTTTCATAAAATTGTTATGGGTGAAAATTTCAAATAAAGTGAAATGAATTCAATATACATACTTTCGAAATGTCTTACAAAAGCCAAGTACCGAATCAGAACTGTTCCACATAAAATCCAAAAAGTTCTGATAGCGAACAGTATTTTCAGTCATGCAGAATACCTATGGCAGGTTGCGTTTTGAAGCTTGAAATATTGGAAATCATAGCTTTAGCCACCTATAAACTAACAAGTCAACTTTCGGAAATCCTAACTCTAACCATCAACTCTTTTTCTCCCTTATGTTTTTTCTAACATACCGATTGAAGTGGTCCGAAGAAGGATTTTGGAAGATCCTCAGAACTGAACACCTTGGAGAAGGTCATTGTCCAGTGTCCCTTTGGTGGTGGGCACAACTTGTTTTGCTTCAAGAAGTCCAAAGCCTTACGGTCTTTGACATACTTGTGAGCTCCCGAAACAGCCTCGTTACACTTGTCGAGCATGTCACAGTAACGGCTAGAAAGTTTGAATATGAATTTGAAAATACTTTGAAACTCAAAATGGGAAGAAATCGAAATCCTAAAAACAAAATAAAAAACAAACCATGATCCGACTCCATCACATCCATCAATAATGTTCCATCCTTGGCATGGAATAACTTGCCATCCCTTTGATCCTTGCTTATTTGTGACAGCGTGACGAACCTCCAAGTCCATTTCGATTTTGTCAAGTGGAAGATCCTCGGAGACGTCCATGGTGACATTGAAGAAGATTGGTCCCGGGAAACGTGGATAGTCTGGCCAGATGACAATGTTCGACACGTTTACTACGTAGTTGGTCCACTAAAAAGAAAAGTATAAACGTGAAAGCAAAAAAAATCAATACCTGTTCACTGGCGCATCTGGAGAATTGCCATCCTCTGATAACGACTCCATGTGGACCAGTTTGATATTTCTCCCAGAAAGGTTGAACTCCGGGTACTGCCTCATTCCAAGCCTTTGTCAGGGGATTTTGAGCGACAGCGGCGCCGGCGAGGAATAATAAAAGGAGCATACCCAGGCTGAAAAAAAACAATTTTGATGCAAAAAAATATCAGAAATAATAAACACAAAAGATAGTGATGGCAACTACCAAGCCAAAAAGAGAGAAACAAGATTATTATCAGAAGGAGATTGGGTATCTTGATGACCACAAGAAGAAGCTGAAGAGATACCCACTTCTTATCCAGTATTTTTTGGATATTGTGTGTTGATAGAAAAGATATCATTCATATTCATTCAATACATTGAGGAGAAGCGGTTATTGAAGTGTGGATGGAACTTGTTCTTTGTTTTAAAATGAGGCAAAAAAAGTGGAGATTTGAACTGTGAGTCAGATTTAGAAAATGAAATTCAGTTCGATTTTCCGAGCTTTTTGGAAGAAAATGACCAGAATAAGGTCGCAAATGTTTGAGTAAGTTTGGTGAGATTTGCCGTTTTCATCAAGTGAACGTCCGAGATTTGGCGCTTACGCCCTTTTTACAGGCGCATGTACATGTATGATTAGGACAAGAAGATTGTTTAAACGGTGGGATTTCGTTACGCAGAAGCACGAATCTCGGTGCGAATTTTGAAATTTCCGTGACACAGAAAATGCTTGTTAAAGTTTTAAACACTTTTTTACTACAACACTAATTTTTGGCAAGGTTACTATTCTAACTTTCTATCTGTTCCGAACATTCCAGCTGTCATTCAAGATATGAAAAAACAACAAGTACAATGTGCTCATTACTATGATAAATATTTTGGAAGATTATTTTTTCTTGAGATCTCTTATTTCAGCTGAAGTATACAGGCTGAAAAAAACATATCATCTGGACAGCGTAATAAAATTTCCGAATTCTCCAGAACATTGTCAACTTAAGAAATAGTGAGTTCTGGACCTAACACTTCAGACCTAACACTGGACCTAACACTCCTAACACATCAACACCCACATAGGGATTTTACAAGACAGAAAATACTTGGAAAACCTTGAAAAGTTATTAGTCGAGAAGATTAAAGTAGGTGCACCTAAAACCGGCAGTCTCGAACGTCTTCTTGGAAGGCACCGAGAGCACGGACCAAACCAACTTTCATCTAGAACTTGGTTGCAACAGGCGAAAATTTCTTGAAATTTATGCTCAATTTATTGTTCAAATCTTTAGAAATATCATCGAACTATGAAAAAATAACACAACCGATGACCGGCTACACAAAAAAATAAGCGACTGCGGGTTTTTATACCCATGCCAACCAGCACCTTTCAATGCCAATCGGTTTTCTTATTTCTGCAATGATGACTAATTTCAAAGGGGTGAAAACACACTATATACAGATTCACATATGAAACACTTCATTTTCCTATCAGTTGGTGTGACAACGTCATCAGTGGGGATAGAAAAACTAGAATCCACAGAGAGAGTGACTTGAAGAGCGGGGATATGTTCACGTCTTCATATCGTATCCGAAAGATGGAAAGTGATTCAAAGATCATTAGAGAAAGTAAAGGAGTAGAGAGGGCGGCACGCCCATCCGGAAGAGTTCAAACAGTCACGGAGCCAAGCTCCGCCCACGGGAAATCCAGTTATGGAAAGAAGGAAGGGGGGAACACAGGTAGATCAAATCCGGATGAAAAAGAGAATGTTGTATACAGAATAGGTAAACTGACTGTGTGTGTGGAGGAAGGAAAAGAAGAAAAGATTTTAAATATAGGTCACGGCCCCCATTCTTCTTTTCGGGTAAAGACGCCTCGCGCAAATCACTCAAGGGCAACGGATGGATGATGATGTGAGTGTATGTATGTAGGGGTGTCTGCCTTACAAGGAACAATCGTACAAAAGGGAAAAAGGAATAGATTAGATGAGAAGAAGTAAAAGGGAAATGGTATGTATGTATATGTGTTTGGATAAATATATTCAAAATAGGTAGAGAGATCCCGGATAAGGATTTGCAAATATTCAATCAGAAAATCCTTTCGAGAAGGAGAAGGGAGAGGTAGATTCCGTGTCAAAATAAGCATCAATTGGAACGGAACGGATTAACTTAGCCTATAAGCCTATCCGTTGCAAAAATGAACATTCTTTGAAATGCCAAAACAAATTAGATTTTTAAAATTTGAAGAATAAGAATTCTAGTGTCTTCAGGAACGGATAAGCTTTGCATATGAGGTTGGCCGGAAAGAAATTCCGGCTAAACGTTTACGCGAACCTGCATAATTTAGCTAGAGTGAATGATATCAAAAAGTAATCAACTGACAAAATGTTTTTGTATATTCAATTCCAGCCGAGATATATAGATTTGAAAAAAAGTTCAGCTCGCATTTCTTTCCGGCCAACATACTATACAATATGCGGCTTAAAATTGAAAAACTTTTTTTTCAAAGACGGATAATTTTGGGTAAATTCACATTCAAAAGACCTGAACTCTCCACTCCAAGTGAATTCGTCAAAGCAGTTATCAGTGGAAGGAAGCTTTCCACGAAGCCGCCCCATGTGGACTGATCTTTTCACTCGGTAAGCGTCATAGCCGACGGGATGGATAATAAATACCGAAGTTCAACTGGGTTGTCGACGACTACACTGTGTCTGGGACGGATTTCTGGGTGCGAGTGTGACCGGCAGAAAAGGTCATCATACGGAAGATGCAACAAATTTAGGTGGAGTTTGGAAAATGAACTTGATGAAAATGTAAAACCTGAAAAAAAAGTGAGTTTTTGAAAACTGATAAACTAGTTGCAGCTTGTTTAGTGAATTGAAGTCTTCATAGAAATCCAATCCACTGATCCAATGAATTATTGCAAGGTTATAAGGTTCCGGGTGAATATCACCATTGAGTTTTAAAGTTGTTCTGCAGCGGAGATCAGAAAATCAAACTGCGAAAACAGTTCATTTGGATCTCTTCCATTGTTCCATACAACGTGTGACAAAATCCAAAAAAACACTGAACAAACCTATTTGGAAATTTGTAGAACATTTTTTTATGGAACTGAACAGACATTTGTTAACAGCGTTTCCATGAGATAATCGAGGAAGGGTCGGCACAGTATTTTCAAACTTGTTTTTTTACGGTTTTTTTGCAATAATAAGGACGCAATATGACTAGTAAACAGTAAAATACAGTTTTTATCCGTCTCCGACCCCCTTCTGGATTCTGAATATTGAATATTTCTTTAAAAAGATCATCCTGAAAACCAAATGACTACAGACAATCTCTACGGAAGCTACTCTTCTATTAAAAATCCAATTGCTCTTTTCGTTCAAAACTATCCTACCCACCAGTTCTCTGACCTTCATTCATTTCACTTACTCCTCTGTGTCACAAAATGATTCATGTGATAAATTGATAAACTGATGGTGTTGTTGTAAACTCTATTGATTTTTTTTCTATATACTATCATGATACTGCAAACTTTCATAGCCTTCTTTTTATTCCATACCGGTATGTCTTACTTGTTTCATTTCTATAAATGTAATTTTATTTCCAGTATATTCCCGCTCCCTAACAGATCTTGTCTGTAAAATCAACCCGCGGCGTTGTGAAGATTTCAAATCAAATTCTCGCCCAAAACCAGCAGAGCCTGAGCATCATAGCTACTCTGGAAGTTCTTTAGGAGCACCGTCTTTGGAAGAGTTTCAACGATGGAACAATTATGAGGAGACTGCTCAGGGAACTGGTTTCTTGAAACCGGAAACTGGCTCGAATCCAGTTCCATATGGTCCAGGTATGTGGAGTTTGGAATGTCCTAATTATGATAACTGTCCAAATTGGAAATTCTCCGAAATAGAACATTACAAATAAAAAAGTCAAATGCGTGTCATAATCGGAGGGTTTTGCTAGAATACATAATTACTGAAAAATAGCCAAAGTTCGTTTTGGAGAAGGCAGTAATTCAATTGACTTGAACGCTTTTATTAGCATGTATATCTCAGCTAGAATAAGAGGTTTCAAAAAATGATCAACTAACAAATTGTTTGTCACATTAATTTGCGCATCTTACTAGTTGATCATTTTTTGAAATCTTGAATAACAGCTGAGATATGCGGGCTAGTAACAATGTTAGCCTTACCAAAAATTTGTAATTGAGTAGTACTCCTTATTTCCAAAATATTTGTTATGCACATTTCTTCTCGATCATTTTTTGATAACTTGAATTAGAGCCGAGATAACCGAAGTGTTTTCAATGCCTTTTTCAATACTAACAACCAAATATGAATCCTCAAAACTGCATAGGCTTTTCAATCGGACCATTCCAGCTCCCATCAAAAAGTAGCGTCAAATATCTCAATTCTACAAAAGTTTCCTCTATTCCCACTTTTTCTAGGCCTCGGTGACATTGGAATCTTCACTGGCGTCGGTGTTCAACACCCATTCGGTGGACTTGGAATCGAGAGGGACTTTGGGATTTCGATGGGTGGAAATGGTCGAATTGGTGGTGTTCCAGTAGGATGGGGCAATGGAGGAATCCGAAGTGTTGGCTCAGCGCCATGGGCTAATCCTTGAAGAATGAAAAGTTCAGAATTATATATGTTTATTCATTCATTCATTAAAATATCATTTTAAATATATATGGAGACAGAAAGAGAGAGATCAGAATTCATTGGATGAGAGAGGATGCGAAAAAGTTCAGAAAAAGAAATTCAAAAAGAAAGAAGATTTAGTGTCTGAGTCCATTCTTGATGTGGTCGTACTCCTGGAGAAGAATCTCAGCTTCTACCAAGATCCGTTCCAAGTCCGCCTGGACCTTCTTCTGATCCTCTTTGACCAACTCGAGAAGTGACTTTTGATCAGCCACCTGATCGGCTCCCAACAAGCATTGCATGTCAACAGTGTCGTATTCCGGAAGTGGAACAGAAGACGTCGTGAATTCCGAATTCAATTTGACGATGACATCACGAAGCTCGGCGTTCTTCTCGCGAAGTGCAATCAAGAGATCCGATGAGCCGGGCATCATTTCGAGTGAAACCAACGCCTTCTGCAACTTTCTTGTCACATTCACAATCTCCTTTTTGGCTCGTTTGGTTTGAGTCTCCGCCTTTTGACAGTTGGTATGATCCGTGTCGGTTTCGGCTGAAAATTTCAGATTTTTTGCGGAAAATTCATCTGAAAAGGCTTACCACAACAAGCCGGCTCGGTTTTCTCACGATAGTCGTGTGTGAACTTCTCGAATTGGTTCACCAAAAAGTCGGTTTGATCCAGGATTCGATTCGAGTCCACCTTGTCGTCGTGCTCCTCCAAAAAGTCCGCCATTTTCAGTAAGTTTTCAGTATAACCTGAAAGAGTTATGTAGTCGCAAGGGTCTGAAAATGCGCTCTAACCGAACTCCCAGAAGCTGAATAGTGAATGTGCGATTAGAGCGCATTTTGTAACGGAAATTTTAGGTTAAAAGATTACAAAGAGAGAGGTAATAATCGGTTACAAACCGCATAATCCATTACAAAAATGCAAAAATTCAAAAAAGAAATATCACAAATTTATTCAGTTCTCCCGTAATAATTTATCATAAAGTGTACAATATTTCACCACTCCTTGCAACCTTTTAGTAGTGAATTCCTTTGCAAAATCCACTTTGGAATAGTTTCTAAAATTGATAAATTTTAAAAATTCCAAAACGAAATCAAAGCAATTCCACGTGGCATCCCGGTACTTTGATTTATGAAACCTCTGGGACATCTTTTGAGTTTCCAAGAAGAACTCTATACAGATATCCAGGTTTTTTAGGTTATCAAAGTAGAATGAGCGGAGGTCTAGAAGAGGCAGGGACCCTTGCCACGTGGAATTTTGAGCTTCGATTCCTTTTGTCCAAAAGGAGTAGACGATTCCAAGTGAGTTCGAGATTCCAATATGAAGGTCATCGCCGATTTTATAGCTGGAAAATAAGGGGGAATTGGAGAATAGAAAAGTGAGGAGAGTGAAGGGAAGTAGGCTGTGTTATACGCGTTGTTTGCTGAGAGAATTACACAATGTTTTGTAATTTTTCAATATGAAAATGCGCTCCAATCGCAATATTGTTTAGACTCAAGAGATGAAGAGAGAAATGTATCTTTTGATATATGATTATCTATATTGGAAAGTGCGATTAGAGCACATTTTCACACTCTTTCTCTGATTGCATATGTGTGTTTGTTGAGGAAATTAAGTTATGTTCCTTGAAAAGAACGCATTTTCCAGACTTCCCCTATAGGCTTCCTTACTTTTTGAACTGCCCACTAGACGGTTTTATTACAATATGGCAAGCAATTTCCAACTGATTTTCTACAATTGGACATGGCAAATTGCTGACTTTCCATTTTGGATCCTAAAGTTCTAATTGAGAATTAGCCAAGAATAGTGTGTCGAATCAAGAGGTTGAAGCATTCTTTTTCTCTACACCTCTCGATTTCACACACTATTTCTAGGCCTTACTTCCAAATCAAAATTTGCCTGACACGTTGGACACTTTCTATTTGAAGGGGAGTCGGTGGCCAGACTACTTGTGGGACACCCATCGTGGAAAATTGCAATTATTCTCATCGTTTTCTGAATAATACAGGCGTGGAAATAGTGAAACTGGGAAGAGACACAGACAGCGAAGAATCTTACCTTTTCAAAGGATCGACAGAAGCGTGGGGACGACGGACATCAAGCTGAGAAACATAGAGAGAAGATTTGATAAGATCAGGTTGAGAAACCTTTTTATTGATTTTTGAGGTATTGACTAGATAATTGGATAAGAGATCTATTATTCAAGTTAAGATGCAATAGAATATCGAAATTTTCCATAATAAGAAAGAAGAAAAGGGGATGCATAATAGTGATATTCGGAAAGTGGGGGTAAAGTGATAAACAGACACTACGATTGGTACGAAGAGAGAGAGAGAGAGAGAGAGAAAAGCGAGACTTATTATTCTCATTAAAATTTTTGTAGTTATAAAGTGAATGAAAATGAAAAACAATTGGGAATTGAAGATATATTCCAGTAAACAACTGGATGGGGGAAAAGCAGGCAAATCGTATGCGACACATAGAAAATAATAATAATACACCACAATCACTTTTTGAAACTCAAAAAAAAAGACAGACAGATCATCACTTCTTTCTCTTCGCTGGAGTACGTTTTGGCGGCGGTGCACGTGGAGATTTTCCAGGCATTCTGACACGTGGCACCTCTTGCTGATGATGATGATGTTGAAGAGTCATTTGTTGGGGTTGATAGGCATCGTCGTCTTCTTCGTCCTCTTCATCGTCCAATTGGCGGTAGCGATGGACTTGTTGTTGTGGTCGCTTTCGACTCTTTGGCTGCGGGTTACTAGGGCCCGGCATGTTACTCGGAGTCATGGGGATGTCATCGAGAAGTTGGTCTTCTTCTTGTTCATCGGACATTTGCATTATGAAATTCTGAAATATGAGAGAGATTGTGTATTAAGGGTGAGGGACATGCTATGAATCATTTGGAAGTGGAAAAAGTACAGAGCACGAATCTGAAGTCAGTCTTTTGAAAGCTGGTCTTTCAGAAGAAAGATGGATTCATTCTGAACGATTTCCGTTAAATCTACTACTCTGGAGCGTTAATGGAGAATGATTAGTTGATTGTAGAATTTCCAAATTGAGTCAGAATAATAATAGAGAGACATTATAACAATTAAATCTCTTAAAAACGTTTCATGCTATTCTCGATGTTTGAGAGTGATTTAATCTGGATATTGACACATTTCCAGGCTAGTAAATGGGACGATATATTTGTTTTTTTTTACCAATTAGAGAAGAACCTTAGATGAGCCTGTCAGATGCTTTACAAATCATCAAAACTGAAAACAAGATGATTGAGAATTGAAACCTAGGGGGAGTTGAAAAAGATAGATGAGTTTTCAGTTAGAAGTTCTTATCTCAATCTGGAGGCCAATTTTCTTCATATATACCACTTTGGAGCGGGAAAGGATCCAGTGATATTACTATCTCTCAATTGAGTCAGCATGTACAATAGACTATCTTCGAACACCCTTTGGAGAATAAAGGAAGGTTTCCACTAGATCATGCTCTATGATTGTAAGGATTTTGATTAAAATCAGTGACAATAAAGGTCACAGCTGCTCTCTAGAGTATCCGCAGCAAAATACTGACTCCAGATTCGTTTTTATAGTGTTTCTAGCTTTCAACTGATCTATGAAACGTGTTGAAAAGCCTCAATCAAAAAGTTGGAAACACATAAGAAAAATGAAAACATAGAGAATTCATCAATTAGAACTTACACTAGGCCCGGCAACATTCTCCAACTGCAGTGGTGTCTCTTGAATTATCAGTGGATAGAGCTCCATACCATGTGGGGCTGAAAGCTTACTTTCTCATTAGAATGGGAAAAAGTAATACTCACTCTCTTTCGCCGCATAGTGTTGCTTTGACTTCGGATCGACATAAATCTGCATTTGACCCTGTTGCTCTAGAGCGATGGCTCCTAATGGGTCTTGCTCATCGTCTCCAATATCCACTTCATCTACCGGCTCGAGATGGGTGTCCTCATATTGCTGTTGCTGTTGTTGAAGGCGCAGTTGTAGCTCTCGCTGCTCGGCCTCCTCAGCCTCCTGACTGTTAAGACGACCCGTGAGCTCATTCCACTCGTCTTGAAACGGCGCATTTTTGACGACCTCGTAGCCATTGATCACGTACTGCGTTTCGGTGCCTGGAATGACAGAAGGGGTTGAGAAAAGGAGAAAAAAATGAGAAAGGAAATTGGGTGGAAAGAAATGAATCGTTCACTCTTTCTAAGAAGCTCAAGGAGAAGGGGATATAAAAAAAAAGAGAGGAGAAGGAAAAGCGGGGATAATTAATGGGTAGCTTGAGAAATGATCTGGGGAAATGGAAAGCTTTATTTCCTCACTATACGATTCCCTCCTAACTCACTTCTTCTGCCGGTAGCCGAATCGAAAAACAAGGGCGGCACGGGCGGATCATTCCGAAATTGTTTCGGTCGCTCATAATTCGGATGCTCTCGATGAATTGGTCCGGTGATCTTGTGGGCTTGACGATACTTTTGAAGGAAGATTCGCATTGGCTCCGCGAAATTATCGAATCCAGTCGATTCCATAGCTGTTAGAAGATCGTCTGCGGTGATAGTCTTTCTTCGCGTCTGATGACAAATGTCGGATGCTTCGGCGGCAATGAAACTGATGAATTCGGATACACATTCCTGTACACATTCTTTGGCATCTTTCGCTAGTTTCGCTTGTGGATCCATCATTCTCTTCATGATTCTGACGACGTTGGCTGAAAGAGGGAAAAATGAGTGAATGGAATATGCCACGTGGATTGGGAGACGTGTATGACTTGGCTCAGAATCGACAGATTTTAACGATTTCGATCTTAAATTACCGAAATTGGGCTGTACAACAACATCAGCAAGAAACAAGCCCGGGTTGTATTTGCCACATTCAAGAAAACACCCAAAAATAGCAAGTCTCTTTTTCTTGGTTTTTTTGAAGGTGATAAATACAACATGGGTTTATTTCTTACTGATATTGTAGTACACTTCAAAACCTGCAATTCAAGACTGAAATCGTCGAAATCTGTCGATTTCAAACAAATTTATGCTCGTGACCAATCAGAGAAATGGGGCGGAGTCTTTTTTACAGTATTCTTCGAATTTTGAAAATTCTATTCAATCTCTTTCGTCTTATGCTCTGTGAAGCAAGAAAAACTCCGCCTAATTCTCCATTTCAGGCCGCCCTTCTCCAAATCTATTCCCTTACCAATCGGCAAAAAGCGTTCTTGATCCAACAAAACTTTCACTGCCGGATTTTTGGGCGGTTCCATTCCGAGTCCGCCTTGAGACATTCCACCAGACATGTTATTATTCTGATTAGTATTATTTACAAATGGTGTCATCACAGCAGCCACCGCTTTTTTCGGTTTTCTAACTGGAGCTGGCGGAGGAGGTGGAGGAGGAGCCACCTGAGTCATTGGAACCATCGGACTTTGCGGCTCTCCAATTGTTTGTATAATAATACCGCCCGAGTATGGCTCAGAAGGGCCTTGAGAGGCCAAATAGGGATCAACGGGCGCCGGCTCATAGTCGTGTACTATGGCGGCATTCTGAAGCTCGTGCATCACTTGTGGTGGGCCGAGATTTGGTGGCATGTCATAGTTATCTATGAGATCCGTTACGGGCTCCACTACAGTTGCTACTGAGGGAGAGTCCATCTGGAAACCAGGAAAATCAATAAAGAAATGGGTCAATTGGTGTGGTGCGAATGGCATGCAATAGTGTGAGCAGTTAGGTATATTCTAGGTAGAAGAACCCCTGAAAAGTGTATGGGTGAATACAACAAAAAGAAACAATTAACTTTATGATGATATTAATCTAAAAACAAAACTATCAGGAACAATCGCTAAAGATCAAGAGGAAGACGATTTAAAGGGAGGGACGATGACAAGGAAACGGGTAGAAAGGAGAAATGAAATGAATTATTTTAGCTGTGGAAAGAACAAAAGCCCTAGGCAGTCTTGGCTTGTTGAATGGCAGCCGATGGACCCAGAAGCATCTGACGTTGTTGAGCCACCGAGGTCTTTTCCAGATCGCTTCGCTCCTTTTCGATGATGTACGGAAGGAAGGCGATGAGTGAGGTAGTCGTCACAACCCAGATTGAGCTCTTTGTCAGAGAGAACTGCAAGTTTATTTGTAATATTTTTTTAGTCAAAGAGAGGCTTACCAATCCCTTCACACCCCAAGAAGACCACGATACTGTGGAGTGAGCCAACGAACGAAGCGAGTCTGGGAACATCTCGCCGAGCCCTTCTACTCTTTCGAAGAGCGTCTCGTGAAGCTCCGAATCCGGAATCTCGTCCCACTCGTCACGGATTGCAGACATTTTTGAGATGCTGAAAGGGTTTCAATAGGAGAATTTCTAAATTCAAAATGCAGATAGTAAAAGCTGGCTGAGAAAACCAAGAAAATAAAGACAAAAAAGGTGTTTCAATGAAAACAGTTTTTCAAAAAAAAAATCAAAGAGAAAAAATCAACAAGGATAACAATAGGGGATGGACAATGATAATGGTGTTGTATGAATGGGAAAACAATAAAGATTAAACATTAAACAAAAAACGAATTATAATAACGTGTAAAACAACAAGCAAGATCTACTGCTGCTTTGACAACATCTTCTTTCGTCGATTTTTGACCGATTTCGCTCCAGTCCGCGCGGCGGCACGCTTCGGAACTTTCGATTTGAACTGAGTTGGCTTCTTGGCACGCTTCACATTTCCGACCTGAAACAATTATCTACAATTTAGGTTCGATGTCATGAGGAAGTGCTTACCGTATTGAATCCATCGTCCTCTTTAACAGCAGCTTGCTTAGCGGCAGCCTTCTTCTGATTGCGACGCTTCTTGTTAGCACGAGCACCAGATCCGATGTTCTTCACTGAAATATGTAACGGTTGTTGAAAGCTTTTATTCTTAATCACTAACTTGGCGCACTTTCCACATCATCGTCATCGGAATCATCGTCTTTTCCTCCCTTCTTCTTGCCCTTCTTCTTCTCAGCCTTTCCGTTGACTTGTCCATTCTCTGGTGCCTTCTCCTCTTCCTCATCATCAGAGTCGTCCTCCTCTTCAGCTGCCTGCTTCTTCTTCTGTGATTTTTGAGCGGCCTTCTCCTTCTCCTTCTCCATAACAGCCTGCTTACTCATTTTGGCATTCGACAACTTTTTGATTTTGGCGACATAGAAACCGTCAATATTGTGAACATGTGGATAGTATCGTTTGGTCATTGAGAGAGACGGATGGAAGCGATAATCACGGAAACGAGTGTATCCATCGACTCCAATAGAAAGACCTGTTGGGACAAGCTCACAGTGACGACGTTCGAGAAGGAAGTTCACGACGGCTTCGTTCTCTTCGACAAGAACGGAACAAGTGGAATAAACCAAATAACCACCATTTGGAGAGTTGGCGTCCAATGAATCGAGGGCCGATAGAATTAATTGTCTTTGAACTGTATGACGTCTTTGAACATCTTGAGAGTCCTTGGAAGTCTTAACAGACTGATCTTTCCAGATAACTCCAGTACCGGAGCATGGAGCATCCAGAAGAATACGATCAAATCCATTTGGTTTAATTTTAGCGAATTCTTCTCCGCCGAGATTGCAAACGACGGCGTTGTTAACTCCCAAGCGATGAAGATTTCCAATAATAGCGCGACAACGATCGAACTGAAAATAATGGAACAATTGCGTCATCTTCCCAAATAGCGGAACTTACACTGGCATCATTAGCAAACAATGTTCCACTATTCTTCATTAAAGCAGCAATATGAGAAGTCTTTCCTCCTGGAGCAGAACACATATCCAACACACGATCTCCGGGTTGTGGGGCCAATGCCATAACTGGAAGCAGTGAGTTCAAACCTTGAATCATGTAGTGACCGGCAAGATATTCTGGTGTAGCTCCGACAGGAACTTGAGAGTCATAGACGACGAGTCCGACTTTAGTCCAGTCAGCAGCCGGGTCAACATTCATTCCACGATTGATCAAGTTTTTAGCAAGATCACGACTGCAAAATGTATTCGTTTATCACCCAAACTCTACTGTTCTTACCGTTTAACTTTCAATGAATTGGCTCTGATCGTCACCGGTCTCGGGTTATCGTTAGCCTCTAAAAACTCGAGAAGTTCAGCTCCGTTCGGGAACAAATCCATGAATTTGCCCATCAGATAGTCATTGTATCCATATTGAGAGCACAAATCTTTCTTGAGAACCTCTACGTACTGAACACGAGACTTGGCTGGATCACGACGATTTCTGAAGTCTCCGAGAACTTGAATAACATCAGCAATTCGTTGTTTAATGATCTCCAAATTTGGGACCGATTTCATCTCATTCTCAATCTCTTCCACTGATGGCAACTCGAACGTGGCTTGATTGGCAATGTTGAGTTGAAGTTCCTCTTCGCCTTCCTTCAAAATCTGTTGTTTCTTCTTGTCAAGAGCTGCAGATTTCTTCTCGATAGGAAGATCATCGCTTTCTTCATCATCGTCGTCATCGGAATAATCATCTCTCAAATCGTCGTCACTTCCATCGTGTTGAGTGAAATTCAACTCTTCGAGTCCTTCCTCATCGTCATCATCCATCAATTGAAGCTTTTCAACTTCTTCAATTGGCTCCTCTTCCGCGACTTTCGTCTTTTTCACCTTCTTTTTTGCTGACGTATCTCCGTTTTGAGGCTTCTTCGCTACTATCTTCTTCTTCTTTTTTGGTGTTGCATCGCTCTCCTGTAAGTAGATTATTTCTAGTAGATTATTAATAGTTTTTGTATTGTTTCTGAAACACTTACGGAAACTGGTCGTTTCACGGCTTTCTTTGGCTGTTCTGGTGTTGCTTTAGTAGCTGCCGACACCTTCTTCTTCTTCACGATAGCCATTTCCCTGGAAAATGAATTTTGCATCACTTTTGAATGAGAAGGGAAAGCGGAAATGATAATTTGAAGAATTAAACAGGCAAAAACGCGTAGTTTTCATAATTTTTGAATGAAATGGCACGGGAATCTCTCTCAACACAGTCTAAACCAGAAGTGCCTATTTTTTTCTCGGAACAGACGATTTTTCAGTGATCAAGGGACAAATTAAAATTATTTTTGAATCAAATTCGATACTTTATTGCAATTCACGTAAAGTATGAAGAAAAATTGATAGGGCATCAGGAAAAAGGAGAAATCGATTGCCTAAATTCGAAGCAGAAAAAATTGAGAAAACTGTTAAGTACGATGGAGCACGTTTGCTTTGCTAACCGTTTTTCTTCGTGTTTCTTTGCGAAGACTCATAAATAAAAAAAAAGAACATATTTTATTATTATGGAAAAAAAAATAATTTAATTTAACACTCTGATTCTTGCGCTTCTCCATCATCTTCTGATTCTTCTACGTTTTCATCGTCTTCGTCACAGTGGGCAGCTGGGTACACAAGTTTTAAACCTTTTTGTTCCATCTCTGCCCATTTCTCCTTCCTTGAGCTCCTCTCGTAGTTCCTTCCAACTGAAAATCTTTAAAAACTTTTTGAAAGGGAATGATATTCTTACGCCGATTTGAGTTTTTTATACTTCCGGTCTTCGTCGAGTCCACGAAGTAGTGGATCTCTTATTTGTGGAGAGATGTCATTCTTCGGGCTTATATATTTGCATCCCTTTTCCAACAAGTTCTTCATTCGAGCCCAAATTTTGGACTTCAGCTCGGTCTCTATAAAATAAGAACATCAGAATCAAACTTTATTATTTCTTGATCGTGATGGAAAAATAGTTTTTTATAGTCCGAGACTTTTACAGGACCCCCCAAGAGCACGCTTCAAACAATAGACGAGCTCCCTTTTTTAGAAGAGCCCATTTAATATTGGAGCAGATGTATGGGAAGTGTTATTCAATACAACTTTGAGAAAATAAATAACATTAATTCTCCTAACTCAAAAGTATAAGAACTTAGAAATCTATAATTTACACAATCCCAAATTTATTTTCAACTCAATACTCACTGTCAATATAAGGTGTCATTTTTGACGGATCCTTTGGAAAATATTGGTAAGAACTGGAAATTCCCCTTTGCAAAGAGGAATTTCCAGTTATTATCAAAGCGCTCCCTATTGATCATGCCATGAGCTCCTTTCTCAACTCTTCCCATCTGAAAATCTCTAACAACTTTTTGAAAGGGAATGATATTCTTACGCCGATTTGAATCTTCTATACTTCCTCTCTTCGCTTATTCCGCGAAGAAGAGGGTCTTCCATATATGGGAAGACGTCGTTCTTCAGGCTGATATGTTTGCAGCCATCGTCCAACAAGTTTTTCATGTGAGCCCAAATTTTGGACTTTAGCTCGGTCTCTATAAAATAAGAAAATCAGAATCAAATTTTATTATTTCTTGATCGTAATGAAGAAATAGTTTTGTAAAGTATGAGATTTTTACAGGATCCCCCAAGAGCATGCTTCGAACAATAGACAAGCTCCCTTTTTTTTAGAAGAGCCCGTTAAATATTGGGAGTATGGTTTTTCGAAACAACTTTCAAAAAATGAATCTTTACTATTATTACCACACAAATTCTGTGTGTGTGTGTTTGTTCGTTTGTCGGATGCCATAGCTAGGCTCTGAGTGAACCGATTTCCATGAAATTTTGACTGATCGATAGAGAATGCTGACGTGATGATGCCCGTCTTTTTTGTTTTTTGATAAGATCACTGATAAGCTCTGTGCTATCTATGCACATAGTCAAAATCGCGTTCCCCAGCGGAAGCCAGGCGGTTGAGGCGCGAAGCGCCGGAAACCGTCTGGTAGTGTTTATTCTCCTAACTCAAAAGTACCAGAACTTAGAAATCTATAATTTACACAATCCCACAATTATTTTCAACTCTAAACTTACTGTCAATATAAGGTGTCATTTTTTGACCCCATTGCTCCCCAGCTCCTCTCGCAGCTAATCTCAACTGAAAATCTCTAATAATTTTTCAAAAGGGAATGATATTCTTACGCCGCTTTGAGTCTTCGATCCTTCCTCTTTTTGCTGATCCCGCGGAGAAGAGGGTCTCTTATGTAGGGGAAGACGTCATTCTTCGGGCTTATATCTTCGCATCGCTTTTCCAACAAGTTTTTCATTCGAGCCCAAATTTTGGACTTCAGCTCGGTCTCTATAAAATAAGAAAATCAGAATCAATGTTTATTATTTCTTGATCGTGATGGAAAAATAGTTTTTTATAGTCCCAGACTTTTACAGGACCCCCCCCCCCCCCCCCCCCCCCCCAAGAGCATGCTCCAAACAATAGACGAGCTCCCTTTTTTAGAAGAGCCCAGTTAATATTGGAGCACATGTATGGGAAGTGTTATTCAATACAACTTTGAGAAAATAAATAACATTAATTCTCCTAACTCAAAAGAATAAGAACTTAGAAATCTATAATTTACACAATCCCACATTTATTTTCAACTCTTAACTTACTGTCAATATATGGGGTCATTTTTTGACCCCATCGCTCCCCATTGATCCTTCTATCAGCTCCTCTCGCAGCTCCTCCCAACTGAAAAATCTCTAATAATTTTTTGAAAGGGAATGACAATCTTACGCCGCTCTATCGTCTTCTGATTCTTCTACGTTTTCATCGTGTTCGTCCCAGTGGGCAGCTGGGTTCACAAGTTTTAAAACTCGTTTTCCATCTCTGCCCTTTTCTCCTTTTTTGAGCTCTTTTCGTAGCTCACGCCAACTGAAAATCTCTAATAATTATTTGAAAGGGAATGATATTCTTACGCTGCCTTGAGTCTTGTATTCTTGCGGTCTTCGTCGAGTCCACGAAGAAGTGGGTCTCTTATGTGCGGAAAGACGTCGTTCTTCGGGCTGATATGTTTCCAGCCATCGTCCAACAAGTTCTTCATGTGAGCCCATTTTTTGGACTTCAGTTGGGATTCTATAAAATAAGAACATCAGAATCAATGTTTCTTATTTCTTGATCGTGATGGAAAAATAGTTTTTATAGTCCGAGATTTTTACAGAAGCCCCAATTTTTCTCACTCAAAAGTACCGGAACTTAGGAATCTATAATTTACACAATCCCAAATCTATTTTCAACTTATCACTCACTATCTATCTTTGGAGACATTATGGTTCCTTTTTTGAAAGAATAGAAAAGAAATGAAAAATTCCACGTTGTTCAAAATGTCCAACTGGTTTCTATCACGTGGAAAAGTTCAATAGAGCAAAAAAAGCAATCATTCACGTGGACATTCCGTAAACTCTTCAATAGCAAACTGTGCAATTGGCCATCAGATAAGTTCGTTTCAGATCTAGGTGTTTCATAAGCTTCGAATCCACCACGAATAGTGTCATTGTTTCCCTTCTAACCGAATAATAGAAAGACACTTCAATTAAAGGTCAACTTCAATAGAAGGACACCATCGCGGAGAGTTGGAAAAATAGAAGGCCATTTCCTTCTATTACAGATTTTACGGTGAGTACATATATTGCAGACAATCAGAAGAGATAAGTTTTATTGAAACAATAAACAAAACAGATAACAAGCGAACAAGGAATAATAACAATGCATATAAAAACGAATTATTGTCTCCAAAGTTTTAGAACTTTATCTTTTCCTCCACTAACAACTTTTGTTCCTTCTGGACTCCAATCAACTGTGAACACTTCGTCACCATGTCCTGGCAAGTCATAATAGAGACTTTTTGTTTTCAGTTCAAAAACTTTGAGAGTAGAATCAGCGGATCCGGATACAAGAAGACGACTGTCAGCTGACCAGGCGACTTGATAAACTGGTCCAACGTGACCTCTGGAATTAGAAGTTTAATAGAAATGATATATAAATTAGTTTTACCTCAAAGTGGCAATGTACTTTCCACTTCTTCCACACCACAGCTTAACAGATTTATCAAAAGAAGCAGATGCAATATAACGAGTATCTGGTGAGAAAACCACTTGGTTAACAAGTTGCATATGTCCAGTCATTCGATTAATCGACTGTTTTGTTTCTTTCGGATTCCACATGAAAAGGGTAAAATCGTCGGATCCGGATACAAGTCTCTCGCCGCCAGCGGTCTTCATAGCCGCATCATAACGAGATTGAGCCACTTTCTGACACTCTCCAACACTATCCGGTTTAATACACCGTTTACTTGGTTCGAAGCATGAAGTTCTCAATGCATAGTCTGTATTCAAAGCAAGAGTGTTGATCCAATGAGCGTGTCCTGTCATACTTCTGCACATAACTCCATCTTCAGCACGCCACATTTTGACTGTACGATCTTGTGATCCGGAATAAATCAGGCCTTCTCCTCCCCATCTTAAACATGTCACAGAGGCGGTGTGGCCACTCAAACTACGAACGACAGCTCCTTTTACAGTGTCCCAGATGAAAATGTTGCCATCTTTTCCAGAAGAAGCCAAAAGGCGACAAGTCGGGTCTTTGTGCATTGGTTGCCAGGCAAGGCTGGAAAGTAGATTATTGTGATTTTATCATTGAAACTTTAGTATACCTAGTAATCCACTGCTTATGCCTTTTCAATGTTTTGCCAATCTGCTCTCCAGTTTTTGCATTCCAAATGCAGATTTCTCCGTTCTTACACGCAGATGCAATCTTTGTTGCATCTGGAGACCAAGCGATGCACAACACCCAGCTTTTGTGTGCTTTACAAGTGTGAAGTGGAAGTTCTAGTTCGATATCCCAAATTCTCATCGTTTGATCGCCAGAACCTGAGGCAAGTCCTCGACCATCAGGGCTGAATTGAGCGGAGATAACTGGTTCTCCGTGACCTGAAAGTTAAAATGAGATCAGTATTTTACAAGATGAATTCATTGTTGCTTACCTGGAATGCTGGCGGAGCATCTGGTAACTGGACGTACACGGAAAACTGCTTGCGGTTGGTAAACGAGTTTGAGTGTCTAAAAGTTTCAAAATTCCCGAATATTATTTTATTTTTTTTTCACTTACAGTCTCAAAATCAATTTTCTCTAATGATTTTCTGATTGTGTCTACAATTTCAGAGCCTTCTGCAGTGAAAAATGAGATGGGAACCGGGTCTTCGCTGAAATTCAATTTTAGAAAAGCTGTTATGGTTTATAGTTGTACAAACCTGTTTCCGAGCAACTGATTACATAAAATTTGCAGTTGATTAGTCGAAGTGTCTACTGGAACAAGAATTCCGGAGCCACCGAGCTCTTTGTCGTCTTCCGAGACGAAACTGACCGAAATCTGCGGCGAGGTGGACTCTTCAGTCATTTTTATTACCTGGAAGCAAATTATTTAGTCAATTTATCACTCAGTGAAAAGAATAGAGTGGAAAATTATACGAGAAGAGATTTAAAGTAACTTTTTCAACGGAACGAAAATAATTTTTCGGTTGTTTTATCAATAGAGCGCACATACTACCACCAACTTAGTTTCGAAATTTACTCGGTTGCTCGTGTTTCTTTTTCTTCAAATCAATACCGCCAGCGTTTTTTACGTTGTTTTTCGCAGAAAAAGCTTGAATATATTACCAAAATAATATTTTTGCTAAGAAAACTGAAACGAAAAGAATTGGACACCGTGTGGCCGCGTTGAACGTGGCCGAGGTAATTACCTGTTTTTTAGAACATAAATCTCCCGTTCTCTTTTCTTATACGCGTATTTTCTTTCTCAATTCTGCTTCCAACTGAACTAAAGTAAAATTTCAGACAATGGCAGCGAAAGTCTCAAATCGCGAGGAAGACTCGATGAACAATGAGCCGTCACTGTCCGGCAAAACAATCATCGGATTGATTTATCCGCCGCCGGATATTCGAAGTAAGTATAGCAATGTTAGAAAGTATTTTCTAATTCAAATAATTTCAGCGATCGTCGATAAGACCGCCCGGTTCGTCGCCAAAAACGGAGTCGATTTCGAGAACAAAATCCGTGAGAAAGAGGCGAGAAATCCGAAATTCAACTTCCTCTCAATCACCGACCCGTATCATGCGTACTACAAGAAAATGGTATATGATTATTCGGAGGGACGTGTGGAAGCACCAAAGCCACCGCCAGCAGTTAAAGAGCATGTCAAGAAGGCAGAGTTTATTCCGTCAGCGCCACCGCCGGCTTTTGAGTTCTCGGCTGATCCATCAACTATAAATGCTTATGATTTGTGAGTGTTTTTTTTCGATTCTTTGTTGGAATTACTAATTTCGTTTTGTTTACAGGGATTTGATAAGGCTCGTCGCGCTCTTCGTCGCGCGTAATGGTCGCCAATTTCTGACGCAGCTGATGACAAGAGAAGCCAGAAATTATCAATTCGATTTCTTGAAACCTGCTCATTGCAACTTCACGTACTTCACAAAACTGGTTGATCAATATCAAAAGGTGCTCGTTCCATCGACCAACATTGTCGCTCAACTTGAAGATGATGCTAAGAATAAGAAGCGACTGATGGATGATATCAATTATCGTGTGTCATGGGAGAAACATCAGAAGGGCTTGAAGGATCGAGAGGAGGCAGAAGCCGAGAAAGAGAGAATGGCTTATGCTCAAATTGATTGGCATGATTTCGTGGTTGTTCAAACTGTTGACTTCCAGCCAGGAGACACTTCTCAGCTACCACCTTTGTGCACACCGAAAGATGTTGGTGCTCGTATCCTTTTGGAAGCAAGAAATGAAATGCAGAAGGCGGCAGCTGAAATGCAAGAGATGGACATGGAAGAGAGTGATTCAGATGAGGAAGGAGAGAAGGCTATTGATACCACTGGGCCTTCATTCACAGCTCCACTCCCACCCACCAAACAGAAGGATGTCATTGTCAGAGACTACGATCCAAAGAGAAATGCACAAGCGCAGAAGCAACAGAAGGTGGAGAACTGGATCATATCGCCGTTGACCGGAGAACGTATTCCTTCGGATAAGCTTGCTGAGCACGTCAGATACAATACAGTTGACTCGCAATACAAAGAGGACAGAGATAGACACATTGGAGAGAGGTCTACAGAGGAACCAGTGTTGGCTCTTGGAGCTGATATCTCGAGAAACCTGGGTCAATTCGCCGAACGTCGTACCGATATTTTCGGTGTCGGTGGTGAGCAGACGATGATTGGAAAAAAGCTGGGCGAGGAGGATAACTCGCAACAAGGCCAAAACAGATACATTTGGGATGGAACCGAAGAGTCGAGAGATATGATCACAAGAGTTGTGCAGAATCAAGCTATCGGTAGCGATCATTGTTTTCTCTCTACTCTCATTATAACAAACCAATTTTCAGATCAACAACACGAGCGTCAGCATGGCTTTGCCTCTGATCCATCGAAAGAGAAAATCGGTGCTCATCAAATGCCACGTCATCAGTTGACGCAAGGAAATGTTACGATTACTCAGGGAATCGCTGCCAATTTGCCTGGACAATTGCCACCACCACAAAATGCATGGCCCGGACAGGGACCGCCAATGGGAATGGCGGCACCGATTCGCCCAGCAGATGCTTCTGGTGGTCCGCCAGCCAAACGTGCTCGTGTCGAAGAAGACTTGGTGCCAGAAGACGAGTGGCTGAAGAAGGTGAATGGAGCCATTGAGGTGGTTGTCCAGTTGCCACAAGCACCGGAAAATGGGATGGATGGATCACTTGTTCAATTTACTCTTCAAGTCAGTGCTCAGATGTCGGAATTAAAGCAACAAATCCAGGATCGGTATGGAATGGCTATAGGAAAGCAGAAGCTCGTATCTGATGGATTATTTGTGAAGGACAACTTCACGGCCGCCTATTATAACCTGCACAATCGATCAATCATTACTCTTCAAGTCAAGGAGCGCGGAGGCAAGAAGAAATAATTTTGTGTTTTTACTGTTTTTACTATTATTATCTCCAACTTATATTCTTCGATTATTTTTATGAACTTTTGATTTAATCCACTTTTTGTATGAATTGTTCATTGTGAACATTGTAACAACAAAATAACAATAACAAAAAAAAGAAATTAAGAATTCCAGAGATGGAAAACAGAAATACGAAACATTATTGACAAATAACAACAAGAACGAAACACTTCAAATTTTGAATGTCTTAAGAGGATCTTTTCCTTTCTTCTGGAACTTGTGCTTCAGCTTTTGACGATGTTTCTGTCCCATATTATAACGGCGATTTTTGTTGCCCGGCGCCGAGAAGTCCATTCCGCGAAGAGCTTCTGGTACCATGTAGGAAGTGACGTCGGCAATCGCAGGAGAGTTGATTTTGAGCATGACAGGATGACAATCCGTTTGCATTAGAAGCTTCTCACGTTCATTTTTGGCGAAGAATGTTTGAAGATTGGCTGAGCGCATGAGCTGAAAGAATACAAATTGAGAAAGAATAACTTATTATTGAGCCCACCTCTTGACGAATCTCCTTCAGACGAGCCTTCTTGATGACACCTTTCGTGCATTTAGCCAATGCTTCACGTGTTCTCAACAAGAACGTGTCCAACTCCTTGATCCGGAACTCGTATGGCTGAAGCACTTTCCTTCCCATTTGCTGATTGATTTCCTCTTGGATCGTCTCCAAGTGTGGTTTTTCCTGTGGCGTGCAGAACGACAAGGCTGTTCCTTTGTTGAAGCCACGCGCGGTCCTTCCAACTCGATGAATATAGGCATCAGTGGTCTCCGGGAAATCGAAATTGATAACATTCGAGACGTGGTGGAAGTCAATTCCTCTTGAAACTCCAGACTCTTTGTCGAGCTTCTTGCCACCACCGGTCTTCTTATCCTTCTTATTCGACTTTCCTCCTTCTGATGTTTCCTCTTCCGCCAACTGCTCTTTTAGCTTACTACCGTCTGCATCGGATACATCACTCGCGATCACAATTTGATAAGATCCTTCATTGAATTGATTAATGACGTGGCATCGAGAATTGGCGGGCATCGCAGAGTTCAGAATACACGATTTGAGTCCGAATACGCGTAGAATGAGCATCAACTTATAACATCGATCGATCGAGTTGACAAAGATGATGGAGCGCCCTACGATGAGCTTTAACTTGTACAGGGCAACCATAATCGCGAATCTCTCTTCATCCGATGCACACGTCAATTGGTATTGTGTCAGCTGATCGGAATTTGGTAGATCTCCTTCTGTCAGCTTGATAGTGATCACTGGTCCTGTCATGAACAACTTTTTAAGTGTTGTCATATCGTCTTTCAAAGTGGCAGAAGTCATCACGCATTGATAGGTCGGAGGCAACTTCGAGCGAATCTTACTGTAAAATTTCATAATGAGAATGATAAACAGCAGATGAATTAGCTATACTTACATCATCTCTTCCTCATATCCAAACGACAAAAGCAAATCAGCCTCATCCATAACTAAATAGTTGACTAGTGAGCAGTATTCGGGGCGCAACACGCACATTCTCAACAGCTTTCCTGGTGTGGTGACGACGACGTGAGAATGGTCTTCGAGCCAGACGGAGTTCTCTTCTTCATTGATATCGCAGAGGTTGATGGCCTGAAAGATATTGCGTTTTGAAATCCAGAAATCTACTTTCAGGGACAGCGCTTACCTGTAAGAATGGAAGAGCCTGTGTGAGTTTAATGAAGAGCTTATAAATTTGAGTGATAAGCTCTTTTGTGGGGGCGACAATCACGGCTGACGGTCCCACGGACCCATCATTGGTCATCGATTCGGTGATGAGCTTCTGAACGAGTGGAATCAAGAACGCTCCGGTTTTTCCGGATCCAGTGCGGGCTCTTCCCATAATGTTCTTGTTTTCTAGCGCCAGTGATATTAGCGACTCCTGTACTTGTGTCGCTTTCTCCCATCCGAGCTCTCCGATACTCTGAAAAAGAAAACATTGTTGTCTATGTAGGAAAATAATGTGAACAAACCTTAAGAATTCTCTCATCCAGTCCAAAATCCTTAAATGTCTTGTTCTCCGGCTCAAAATCCATCTCATCGACTTGTGGTCCGACCAGGCTTTCCATCAGCTTTTGTCTCTTTCTAAACATAACAAAATCATTAAATGTACACATTTTCTTTACTCACTCTGTTTGACTCTTCTTCGGTTTATGTCTCCGCTTTCTCCCCTTTTCTTCATTTCCACTCAAATCTACGGAAACTTCGATTTTTTTTGAGTTTTTCGCTTTCTTCGGTTTGTCAACTTTCGGCGGCGGCTCCTCGGCAGCGAACTTCACCGATTTCTTTTTCTTCTTTACAATTTCTTCTGGAGCCATTTTTATTACCTGGAAATGCAAAATTTGTTGATTATTATTGTGAAAAAAAAGCAAAATATCAAGAAGAAACGGTTAGGCAAAGTCGCAAAACATTGAAAAAACGATGAAAACGAGAAACGCGTCAAAGAAACTGAGAATGGGCCTTGACGAAAACTTTGCGCTTTTCTCCTGGTGACGTCATAGCGCTTCATGAGCGCTCTACTGCAAACCGGGAAATTGCGCGAGAAGCTAGATTTTGAAACCATTTCGATGCGTTCCTCACAATTTGATAAACTTTTTCAGTATTCCAGAAGCTGGCTATTTATTATTAATCGATATTATCACACATTATTATGAGCGAACATCCTTACGACCCTAAAGAGCGTATCAAGAAGCATTTGAAGCGGAAGTCGAGCAGCAGAAATCTCCTCAATCATAGCCAAAGTTCCATTAATTTTGAAAGTCTCAATGCTGAAAACACCACAGAAAGCTGTCCGGTGCCTTTGAATCCGTTTAAAGTGAGTTGAAAAGATTGTAAACATATAATCAGAATGCTCTTGTAGATCTCTTCACCTGCGAAAAAGCGACGCAATCAGGTGACATTCTCAGAAGATACAGAAGATGCACAAGACCCATTTGGAGCGAATATTCCAAAGTATTAAACAGAATGTGTTATTAATATTCATGTAAATGTTTCTGCAGATTCACAGAGCCTCAAGGGACACCCACAAAGAGAACTTCCCCGAGAAAACGAAAGACACCGCAATTTGAACGATTCAAAAGCTTTGATCCCGTTAGTAAAAATAATTCTGAATAGCAACTTCATTCTGCTATTTTCGCAGAGTCTTCTCCAAGAATTCCACGCCGTTGATTTCTCCCAACTATGTGGCCCGTCATCATCCTTCTCATCGCAAAAGCCAGTCGAACCAGTAGAAGAAACATCTCCAGAGCTTCCTTTAGACCTACGACTCGGCAGCAAACTTCGAATCGTTTCAAAAGTGGCTTTACCCTGGATGAGTACGCGAAAGTCCACTGGTATTGTGGCAGTGAGAATTCCAGCTGCTGATCGTTACGAAGCACTCAAATATTTCAATAGAATGTATATTAGTGGGCAGGAGGACCCAACAATTCAACCGCCGACATCGATACTATCTCTTCTGGAAGCTTCCACGCTTTACTATCAATTTCCAGTGATACCCGGAATGGCGTTATACCCAAGAATCACTTCAGAGCTTAAAAATGTGACACGTGTTCCGATGGCACAGCCTGCCACAAATGCAATGTTCAACCAATGGGTCGAGTGTTATGAACAGTTGTTTATGTCTTACAAAAAAGGAGAGCGTGACAGTTTTTACGTGGCTTCCGCTGTTTTCAATGTGCTCTTCACGAAGACGTCTGCCGTTGACGATGAGGATATTGATGCAGTTGAAGAGAACTCACAGTCGTGTTATCGAGCGTTCTCCGGTCAGAAATTGGTTGCTCTGGTGACACATACCACGTCAGCGACAAGAGAACATTTGAGAACTCAGGGTGTCGATTACGAAATGATTGGAGGAACAAAACAATTGAAGCGATCGAGTAGCTCATTTCTGCTCAGCCAAAACTCTATGGACTGTTTGATGTCTGATTCGAAGGAGAACTCATTGATGGGACCACCGGATAGCACTGAAAAGGCAATGGAAAGTCCAACGAAGAAAAGTGACGAGAGTAGTGATGAGAATGAGAGTCCGACAAAAGGAAATCAGCAATGGCTGAAAGAGATTGGCGTCTCGCCAAGGCAGATTAATAAGGGAAGTGTGCAGCGGAATTTATCAACACAAGTTTTTCGTGAAGGACTATCATGTCTTCTGGTCAAAGGGACGTCTGTTCAATCGCTCTACAACACTCTAATGTCGTCGGATATTGTGCACGAGAAGACGGGTCCCTACACGAAAATCCCGCCCACTCTGATTGCCACGTCACCGTTTTTGTATGGACAATTGCTCAGTTTGAATGTGAGTCTCGCTAAGAAATTATAGTTAAACACAACGGTTTATAGAAAACTTCTCAAATCATCTCGAAAGTCGGCGGCAAGAGTGCCGAGTATGTGCTCGAGTTGGAGGGTGGACCAGTGCTTCCACATTGCACAAAAATGGTTTGTCAACTTAATTTTACTTGCTCAGACCATGTTTTTCTCCTTCCAGATGACCAAATTTATCCGTACCGCGCAGTTGTGTCGAAACGAGGAGGAGAAGACGGTGACGATGCAAGTGACGGATCGACACTCGAATCAAGGAATGTCTGATTGGACGAAACGGACAACCAACTGGAATACGGTGACTATTCAAGAAGGTTCTGTTAAATGGACCAAAATATGAGTTTAATTTTTCACTTTGTTTTCATGTTTTTAAGGTTAAATAAAATTGATTTTAAATAATTTGCTTCCTCTCAAGCTGCCTCTCGAATCATAATTGCAATGAAAAGAAAAAAAAAGAGAAAGAAGAGAGAGAGAGGGTGTTTAGTTGCTTAGTTTCTTTCTTCTTGCAAGAAGAAAACGAAAAATTAGGAAGAAGAAGAAAATAAAGTGTTATGGTTTTTCACAGCCGGAAAAAAACAAACTTGAAAGAAGTGTGCGGGCGGATGTTCGAATTTCAAAAAAAAAATAAAAAAACAAAGAGTTTTAAATTAATTTTTATTCAAAGAATAATCTACTTCAATCAAAGCTTCACACATTGTTCAATCATATGGAACAATTGGTACTGGTATTGGTATTGGTGCTGTTACTCCTTCAATCGTCCATTGCGTCTTCTTCTTTTTCCTTTGGTTCCTTTTTCGCGTTTTTCTCTCGTTTGTTTGAATCCAGAATCTGTTGCAACTGTCCATGTACCAAGGCAACGAACTGCCATTGATGAGTGTACTGTAATTTTATCCATTTAGACCGTTTTTACTGTGAAAACTTACTCCTTTCACTTTACTCAACTTTTCCCCCTCGAGAAAACGAGCTACATTGCTATTGACAATCTCCATTTTTGAATTGAGTGCCTGCAAATTGATGATGGCTCTTTTGTAGGACATCTTCCGGTCATAAAAACGAGGAGGTTTTTGACACGAGATTTGGTATTTCATAGTGAGATCTTCAACATTCTTGAGCCAGACGGCTGGTGACATGGTCTCAAAAAATATTAGGTTTTGTTAGACGCAAATACATTTCTCACCAATTCAACAGTCAGATCATTATGTATTCCAATAGCCCATTCACTGAGCTCGAGTCCGGCTGGTCCGCCATCAATTTCTTTGGCCCACGTCGACACTGCTTTGAAGAATTGTTTCAAGGTGTGCAATCCTTCCATATAGTTTTGTCTCTGTATCTTGGATACAGCCGGATGAGTCTCTGAAAAGTTTCAATTTTGATTGGAAATGGTTCCTTTCTGGCTCATTTTGAATTGCTGAATCTCAAGAAATATACGACATACAGTAGTAATTTTGATCAATTTGAACCGCCACGTGGCACAAATTGACTTCGAACTGGTTATCAGCGAACTTTCTGGTTCTTATTTTGGACGAATTGGGATCATAATACAGTAAACCTACAGTAACCTCGGGTGAAACACTAACTACAGTAAACCTACAGTAACCTCGGGTGTAACACTCACTACAGTAAACCTACAGTAACCTCGGGTGTACCACTCTCTACAGTAAACCTACAGTAACCTAGGGTGAAACACTCAGTACGGTAGAAGGTCAAATAGTGTGCCTTTTTAAAACCCATTTTCCCACTTTTAAAACATTTACCTGAAGTTTCATCTGGAATAGTTGATGTAGCCACTTCAGTCTCCTCATGCATCTCCTTCTGTTTTCGTTCTTCTTCCAATCGTTGCTCTTCAATTTCACATTGTTCGGCCTATTCTTTATCTTCTCCATCATCTTCTGATTCTTCTACGTTTTCATCGTCTTCGTCAGGGTGGGCAGCTCGGTTCACAAGTTTTAAAACTTGTTTTCCATCTCTGCCCTTTGCTCCATTTTTGAGCTCTACTCGTAGCTCATCATAACTGAAAATCTCTCATAATTTTTTGAAAGGGAAAGATATTCTTACGCCGATTTGAATCTATTAAACTTTCGGTCTTCGTCGACACGAAGTAGTTGATCTCTTATGTACGGAAAGACGTCAATTTTGGGGCTGATGTGTTCGCATCCCTCTTCCATCAAACTCTTCATAAAAGCCCATATTTTGAACTTCAATTCGCTCTCTATAAAATAAGAACATTAAAATCAATGTTTATTATTTCTTGATCGTGATGGAAAAATAGTTTTTTATAGTCCGAGACTTTTACAGAACCCCCCAAGAGCATGCTTCAAACAATAGACAAGCTCCCTTTTTTTAGAAGAGCCCGTTAGATATTGGGAGTATGGGAACTGTTTTTCAAATCAACTTTCAAAAATAAATAACATTTATTCTCCTAACTCAAAAGTTTCAGAACTTAGGAATCTATAATTTACACAATCCCTAATCTACTTTCAACTTTATACTCACTATCAATGTATGTGGTCATTTTTTGGGGAATCCTTTTGAAAAAATTGAAAAGAAATGAAAAATTCCACGTTGTTCAAAATGTCCAACTGGTTTCTATCACGTGGAAAAGTTCAATAGAGCGAAAAAGCAATCATTCACGTGGAAATTCGAAGAAGGACAGAAAAAAGAATTGAAATTTATATTCGGGATTGCTCTATTCTTCACAAGAAATGCGAAACTTTCCATTCGGGTTTCCATTCAGGGCGGGCGAAAAAAGGCGCCCGTCGCCCTCCCGTTTCGCTTGCGTAGGGTAGACAGCAATTGTGTACTCCGTTCTGAACACGTTTTTTTTTCAAAAGAAAAATTTCAATATCATTGTTGATTTGTTCCCTTTTCTTTACATTTTGTTAAAACTGATAATGAGAGCATTCAGAAAAGTAATTTAGCAAGCGGGCGAAAACAGGCAAAAATGGGCGAATATCGCCCGCAATGGAAACCCTTTTTTCCACTTTGAAAAAATCGAGCACCGCAAAACGTCTCTTTTCGACCCCTTTATCATCATTCAAAGTGATTTTTGAAGAATATTTTCAAGAAAACTCTTTTTTTCCCATTCATTCTGCTACGATTTATGTAAAAACATCGACATTTTTTTGAATAGTTCTGTTACCCTTTAAAAATTTTCGGGGGACACATTTTCAAACTTTGAATATCGGAATTTTCGACGAGAAAATTGTTTTTTTTTAACTATGAAGACGTCGAATTGGAATTGGCTCCAAGAGGCACTAAATACTCAATCTGATGCCATTCATTGATTCTCGTCATGGTTTTGTCATTATCTCCATCGGCCCAAGAAAAGTTCTTTTTTGCTAACAGAGCAACGTCTACAGTAGGGAAGGGGCGAAGCCATATTATCATGTGATTTTTATTCAGGGGACTCAGGGTAGTGATAGTTCAACAGCCGGAAAAAAACCATCTTGAAAAAGTGTGCGGACGGAGCATGGTCGTTGTAGTCTCTTTCCAAATTCTCACAAATTCTTTCAGAACAATTTTATGAAATACAACCGATTTCAATTCAATTAATTTGGGTTGTGTCGAAACGAGGAGGTGAAGGCAGTGACGATGCAAGTGACGGATCGACACTCGAATCAAGGAACGTCTGATTGGACGAAACGGACCACCAACTGGAATACGGTGACTATTCAAGAAGGTTCTGTTAAATGGACCGAAAATTTGAGATTAATTTTTCACTTTTTTTTTCATGTTTTTAAGGTTAAATAAAATTGATATTGATTTTAAAATAAGTTGCTTCTTCTCAAGCTTCCTTTCGGATCACGAGTGCAATAAAAAGAAAAAAAAAGAGAAAGAAGAGAGAGAGAGAGGGTGTTTAGTTGCTTAGTTTCTTTCTTCTTGCAAGAAGAAAACAAAAAAGTAGGAAGAAATAGAAAATAAAGTGTTATGTTTTCAAAAGCCGAAAAAAAGCCAAATTGAAAAATGTGTGCGGACGGATGCTCGAATGTCTACCAGAACTTCAGTTAATTAGTTCCCAAATCTTGTTTATATCCAAAACTTGAAACAAAGAGCCATCAAAAGCCATTACAGGTCCCGAATAGTCCAGAAGAATCAAAAGCTAGAGCTAGAAAAACCAGAAGCTCGAATGACAAAAAAAGACCATAAGACGGCAAGCTGAAGCAAAAAGCTTCTAGAATCATAGAAGCCAAACATTTCTAGGCGCCGAGACCGGAAGAAAAAAAAAGTTTCTAAAAACCACTTTATTTTCAATATCAAATAAACAAGATCCTTCTTCTAATTTTCAGTATCCAATAACCTGATTCTTCTCCTATTTATGTTCCATGCACACTCTTTCTTCTTCTTTGGCAACGCAACAATCCACCAACTTTTTACTTTCCTCCCCAAACAGTTCGATCCATTTGAAACTGTGCAAATACTGTAGTTGTATTCATTTAGACTGTTTTAACTGTAATAACTCACTTCAACTTTGCCGAAGCACTTCTTTTTTGTGAGATTTCGTGAGACTCACGATCTTCAGGGGAATCCGATTGTGTTCTACGATCAACAATTGATGCTGTTTTTGAGACGCATGTCCATGGTTGAGAGTCGAAGGCCAAACTTCCGTCCAGAAAAGACTTTAAATTGTGTCTTTCTTCTTGACGGTGGTCAATCTCCTCCTGTCTTCGTTCTGCTTCCAATCTTTGCTATTCAATCTCACGTTGTTTCGCCTCCGTCTTAGACGGAGGCCGTCGTATATCAATTGCCTGCCTTTGTTTCTTGTTCATAAGTTTCTTTGTGTGCCCTCCCGTGAAGATTACAGAGTTCCAGTTGATTTCAATAATCCGGTTGAGATCATCATATTTTGTGTTCTTTGGAAGTCTAAAAAAAAAACCAAGACATGAAATTTTAATTTTAATGATGACTGACATGAACCTCACATCATCCGTTTTAGTGGTAGATGCAGAAGTAGCTCCAGTGACAGTAGTCGAGCGAATTTCCTGAAAGAATACTTGAATTCTAAATAAAATACTAATTATTACCGTCTTCTTAACCTCTTTAGTGGAGCTCATAAAACTGAACTCGGAGTTCTTCTTGCTTTTGGCCACTTTTTTGGATACTTCCACTTTGTTTGCCTTACTATCTCCATTTTTCTTGCATGGAGGAGAAAGAGCAAATGGTCTTGGCTCCTCACGAAATTGGAGACTCTGAAACTCGATGAGAATCTCTAAAAATCTAGACAGTTTTACCTTGGAAGCAATCCCATACTCTACCTCACATCGATCCTCTAGTCTGTGTAGATCAAGAAGGATCTGGAAAATTTGAAAAAGTGGAAAAGAGCAGAAAAAAAAAATTTACCTTTTCGACTTCATTGATTGACCGAAGAGCGAGACCATTCAAATAGCAGATTGTCGCCTTTGCGTCCGCCATGTCTTTTGGAATCAAAATCAAACTGAAGAGTTTTATGAATTTGATGAGATTTGAAATCGATATTTCCATGTGAAAGGCCAGGTTACGGTAATATTATTTTCAATTCTAGAAATTAGTTCACGGATAAAACACGATTTATCTTCGAATCGGATATTTCTGACTTTCACGTTGTGATTCAGAACATCCTTTCATGCTAATCTTTATTGGTCTGGTATTGTCCGGAGGAAGGCTGATGGTAACCGACCTCCTGACACCAGTGTTCAAAGCAAGAATGATGATATTGTTGTGGTCCATCTTGATAACAGCTGATCGGGCTGTCCTTAAGCTGGACTGGAGATTTGAGAGGAGCAGAGATAGACAGGAAAATATTAATTCTTCTTCTTTTAATTGCTTCGAGGACGAAGTTACTTCTCTGAAGAGTGGGGATGTGACAGGTGATTAATATTTTCCTGTCTATGTCTGCTCCGGCTCTGTTCCAGAATAGGGGTCCCTTGATTTTCTGGGGGTCCCATGAAATGTCCAAGGGTCCCATGAAATCTCCAAGGGTCCCATGAAAACCCCAGGGGTCCCATGATTTCTCCAGGGGTCCCATGCATGAGACAAGGGTCCCATCAAAATAGAGAATTTTCTTAATTTTCTGGAAACCAAAACAAGAGTTTCACAACCAGTTTTTTAGAAGTTTTCATTAATTTCTATCGTTCCCTTATGTTTTTAGTAGTTTTCTGGCATTTTCGGTGTGTTTTGAAAAAAGTTTTGGTCACTTATTACAATCAGGAGATGTTCAACAACTCACAAAATTTGCCTCCTAACTCCACAAAACAAAATTAATACTGATATTTTTGATCGGATATCAGTCCCTATGAAACTATACCGATCACTAAAGAAAGAGCTATTATTATGCTTTTAAAAAGCTCTAAATTAAAAACTGAAAGTGTAATAGTGCCAGATTCATTGTTAAAGACATGAGGCGTCAAGATTTCAGACACAAACTCATGAGTGGTCTACGGCAAAATTTAAAAAATACCAAAAACGAGGAAAAACCCACGAGAAACAACATTACCAAACGATAAAAATTTTTGAAAATTTACTGTTTTGATGGGACCCTTGTCGCATGCATGGGACCCCTGGAGAAATCACGGGACCCCTGGGGTTTCCATGGGACCCTTGGAGATTTCATGGGACCCTTGGACATTTTATGGGAACCCCAGAAAATCAAGGGACCCCTATTCTGGAACAGAGCCGAATATTTGCTCGGGTCTCAAGTCATTTCTCTGAATTTCGAACAAAATCTGATAAACATCTCTCTCTCTCTTTGAAAAATGCTTCGTCCTCGAAGTCTCGGATGAAAAATGTGTTTTGAGAGATCTTCGGAACTGAGCATTCTCATTGAGTTATTACAAAAAAAATGCCCAAATCCGGGCCGGGCCGATGGACAATTCCCGGTCGGCCCAGGTTCAAAAATGTTTTCCCCAGTTTCTTCTCAATTTCAAAACGTTTTCTGTGTTTTTTTTCCGGAATTTGAAACGGAATTTTTATTTTGAAAAAATGAAAGTCGCTTATAAATATTCACGATTCAAAAGGGTGGTCGAAAAAGTGAAAAGAGTGAAAGTGAAAAGCTTGAGAGTGAAAAGCCGCGACGCGACCGCAACGCTTCAAGTGGCGCTCTCGAAAACTCAAAATTCAAAAACTCAAAAGGCAAGAAAGAAGGCGTTTCTATTAAAAGGGAAACCAAGGCTGCTAACATTTTCTGTGTGTCTTTGCTTTAGTAAATTTATCTAGAAATATTATGAATTCAAATAAAACAAAATAACACCATTGCAAGAAACAATTGGAGAGACACGAACTTTATCGGCGAGAACTTGACATTGAAGTTTCGATCCATTGGTTTTGATGGCAGATGCAGAAGTTGCTCCAGTGACAGTAGTTGTGCGAACTTCCTGAAAGAATACTTGAATTCTAAATAAAATACTAATTATTACCGTCTTCATGAACCTCACATCATCCGTTTTGATGGCAGATGCAGAATTTGCTCCAGTGACAGTAGTTGTGCGAACTTCCTGAAAGAATACTTGAATTCTAAATAAAATACTAATTATTACCGTCTTCATGAACCTCACATCATCCGTTTTGATGGCAGATGCAGAAGTTGCTCCAGTGACTGTAGTTGTGCGAACTTCCTGAAAGAATACTTGAATTCTAAATAAAATACTAATTATTACCGTCTTCATGAACCTCACATCATCCGGCAATGCGATAGAAGCAATCCCATCACCAGTGCTACGCCCAATATTTGCATCCAATGGTGGTGCGTACTCACGGATAAATCCTCTCTGCCCATTTCTCCTTCTTTCAGCTCCTCTCGTAGCTCCTCCCAACTGAAAACCTCTGATAACTTTTTGAAAAAGAATGATATTCTTACGCTGCCTTGAGTCTTCTGTACTTCGTTTTTTTTTATGGTTCCGCGAAGAAGTGGATCTTCATTGAATGTGAAAACGTCGTTTTTTTGGGCTGATATGTTCACAACCCTCTTTCATCAAACTCTTCATGAAAGCCCATATTTTTGATTTCCATTGGGATTCTATAAAATAAGAACATCAAAATCAAATATTATTATCTCTTGATCGTGATGGAAAAATAGTTTTTTATAGTCCGAGACTTTTACAGGACCCCCCCCCCCCCCCCCAAGAGCATGCTTCAAACAAGAGACGAGGTCCTTTTTTTTAGAAGAGCCCATTTAATATTGGAGCAGATGTATGGGAACTGTTATTCAATACAACTATCAGAAAATGAATAAAATTTATTCTCCTAACTCAAAAGTATAAGATTTTAGAAATCTATAATTTACACAATCCCACATTTATTTTCAACTCTATACTCACTGTCAATATATGGGGTCATTCTTTGATGGATCCTTTTGAAAAAAAATTGAAAAGAAATGAAAAATTCCACGCTGTTCGAAATGTCCAACTGGTTTCTATCACGTGGAAAAGTTCAATAGAGCGAAAAAGCAATCATTCACGTGGAAATTCGAAGAAGGACAGAAAAAAAGATTTGAAATTTATATTCGGGATTGCCCTATTCTTCACAAGAAATGCGAAACTTTCCACTAGGGTTTCCATTCAGGGCGGGCGAAAACAGGCGCCCGTCGGCCCGCCCGTTTCGCTTGCGTACGGTAGGCAGCAGTTGTGTACTCCGTTCTGACCCCGTTTTTTCTTTTTTCAAAAGAAAAACTTCAATAAAAACTCCTTGTCAATTTGTTCCCTTTTCTTTTCTTTTTGTTAAAATTAATAATGAGAGCATTCAGAAAAGTAAGTTAGCAAGCGGGCGAAAACAGGTAAAAGCGGGCAAAGACGGGTGAGGACTCTACTCTACTTGCTCTTCTTTTTCGCGAACTTCCCGAGGATTTTTCAGTGGAGAAAGGAACTGCCCGAGAGGGGGGCTTTGGGAACTTTGAGAGCCGATAATTGTTTTTAAAGAGATTTTCAGACTCTAGTCCTAGAGAAACTTCTCTTCCTGCATCTATTCTGCGTCGAATCATATAAAAACATCGATACTTTTTGGAATGCTTTACTCTCCCTTTAAGAAAAGTGCTACATCTGTTTCCTTGGACTATTTATACGGATTTCTTATCAAGATGTACCAGTAACCCAGTGCCCCTGTTCAAATAGAGAAATATGTTTCTACGTCTGAAAATAAGACAGAAAAATGTTGGGAAAAAAGTTTCAGAAAAGTTGCACAAATTTGATTTCAAACAAGACCTTACAACACACTGTAATGTTTTTCAAAAAAGTGTTTCCCAAAAATGAAATATTAGAAAACAGACAAATACTTTTAACAGTAGAGCAGCATGCCGTTTTAATAAAGTTTTAATGATTTTTTATCACTGGGTTCAAATCGAAAATGCTTTTTCTCCGGAGCATTTGAAAGGAAAAAATAATTAATGAAGAAAGAGCAATATGAAATGAATCCTTTTTTGTACCTGAAAGTGTTCAAAAAACCATTCAATGCCGACTTTTGGGAGCAATACTACTAGAGGGAAAGTATACCATCCAAGTGAAAATGAAAAGAATTGCAGTATTTGGTTTTTTTTTAAAATAAATTTTAATTTATCCAGATGTAGCCGATTAAAGATTCAGGACCAGTGCTCCCACATTGCACAAAAATGGTCTGTCAGCTCAATTTTACTTGCTCAGACCATGTTTTTCTCCTTCCAGATGGCCAAATTTTTCCGTACCGCGCAGTTGTGTCGAAACGAGGAGGAGAAGGCAGTGACGATGCAAGTGACGGATCGACACTCGAATCAAAGAATGTCTGATTGGACGAAACGGACAACCAACTGGAATACGGTGATCATTCAAGAAGGTTCTGTTAAATGAACCAAAATTTGAGATTAATTTTTCACTTTGTTTTCATGTTTTTAAGGTTAAATAAAATTAATAATGATTTTAAGATAATTTGCTTCCTCTCAAGCTTTCTCTCGGATCATGATAGTAATTTTGTCCAATTTGAACTCCCACGTGGCACAAATTGACTTCGAACTGGTAATCAGCGTACTTTAATGAGCTAGCGTTCTGGGATCTTCTAGAACACTCGCCATCCACTTTTTAATTTCCCAAACATATAACACGGACTTGTTATTATTACGAAATTATTTATTAAACGAAAGAATAACTAATAAGGGCAATGATCGCATATAAAGAGGGAACTTAATTACAATAAATATATGAAATGTAAGAATCATAAAAAGAAACATAGTTAAATATAAGAGATACTGCAGAATGGTGTTTCATTTTGGGACGAGTTGGGATCTCAATACAGTAAACCTACAGTAACCTCGGGTGAAACACTCAACACAGTAAACCTACAGTAACCTCGGGTGAAACACTTAATACAGTAAACCTACAGTAACCTCGGGTGAAACACTCAATACAGTAAACCTACAGTAACCTCGGGTGAAACACACAATACAATAAACCTACAGTAACCTCGTGTGAAACACTCAATACAATAAACCTACAGTAACCTCGGAAGACACACTCAATACAGTAGTAGGTCAAAATGTGTTCCCTTTTTTAATCCATTTTCCCACTTTTAGAAAATTCACCTTTTGTTGTCGGATCAGTTGGTGTTGTTTGGCCCTCTTCCTTTGTTTTTGTTTGAATGGTCTCATTGCGACGGAAGCGACGCATATCCTGAAATTTCATTATTTAGAAATTGAAACGTGGAAATTTTGGTTACCTGTCCACCTTCTGGCAGTCTGATTCAACGTTGATGATCTCGGCTGGTGGTGAGTTCGCTGCAGGTTCATCTGGAAGTGTTGAAGCCATCAGTTCACGACGAGCAGTCTGATCATCAATCTCCTTTTGTCTTTGCTCAGCTTCCACTTGTTCATCTTCAATTTCACGCTGTTTCGCCTCCGTCTTAGCCCCGCCTCATCTCTTTCTTTCTTCTCTCACTTCTCCATCGTCTTCTGATCCTTCAACGCTTTCATCGTGTTCGTTACAGGGGGGGGGGGGGGGGGGGAAATACTAATTATTACCGTCTTCTTAACCTCTTTAGTGGAGCTCATACAACTGAACTCGGAGTTCTTCGCTGGGTTGGGAGGGGGGGGGGGGGGGTTGAAAGCTGGGTTGGGGGGGGGGGGGGGGGATGAAAGCTGGGTTGGGGGGGGGGGGGGGGGGGGGGGGAAGCTGGGTTGACCAACTTTAAGACTTGGCTCCCATCGCTGCACATTGTTCCTTCTTTGAGCTTCTCTCGCAGCTCCTCCCAACTGAAAAATCTCTAATAATTTTTTGAAAGATAATGATATTCTTACGCCGCTTAGAGTCTTCTGTACTTCGCTTATTGCTTATTCCGCGAAGAAGTGGGTCTTCCATAATTGAGAAGACATCGTTTTTTGGGCTTATTCGTTCACAGCCTTCTTCCATCAAGTTCTTCATGTGAGCCCAAATTTTGGACTTCAATTGGGATTCTATAAAATAAGAACATCAGAATCAAATTTTATTATTTCTTGATCGTGATGGAAAAATAGTTTCACAGAAGCCCCCAAGAGCATGCTTCAATCAATAGACAAGCCCCCTTTTTTATTCAATACAACTTTCAGAGAATGAATAACATTTTTTCTCCTAACTCAAAACTACCAGAACTTAGGAATCTATAATTTTCACAATCCCACATTTATTTTCAACTCTATACTCACTGTCGATATATGAGGTCATTTTTAACGGATCCTTTGGAAAAAATTAAAAAGAAATGAAAAATTCCACGCTGTTCAAAATGTCCAACTGGTTTCTATCACGTGGAAAAGTTCAATAGAGCGAAAAAGCAATTATTCACGTGGAAATTCGAAGAAGGACAGAAAAAAAGATTTGAAATTTATATTCGGGATTGCCCTATTCTTCACAAGAAATGCGAAACTTTCTACTAGGGTTTCCATTCAGGGCGGGCTAAAACAGGCGCCCGTCGGCCCGCCCGTTTCGCTTGCGTACGGTAGACAGCAGTTAAGTACTCCGTTCTGACCACGTTTTTCCTTTTTTTCAAGAGAAAAATTTCAATATCCTTGTCAATTTGTTCCCTTTTCTTTACTTTTTGTTAAAATTAATAATGAGATCATTCAGAAAAGTAAGTTAGCAAGCGGGCGAAAACAGGCAAAAGTGGGCGAATATCGCCCTCAATGGAAACCTTACTTTGAACCTTGAAAAAAATCGAGCACCACAAAACGCCTCTTTTCGACCCCTTTATTATCTTTCAAAGTGATTTTTGAAGAATATTTTCAAGAGGAAGCTCTTTTTTTTCTCCATTCATTCTGCGACGATTTATGTAAAAAGATCGACATTTTTTTGAATAGTCCTGTTCCCATTTAAACACATTTTCAAACTTTGAACATCGGAATTTTCGATGAGAAAATTATTTTGTTTAACCATGAAGACGTTGAGTTGAAACTGGCTCCAAGAGGCACTTAATACTCAATATGACGCCATTTATTGATTCTCATCACGATTTTGTTCTTATCTAAAAAGCTTTTTTGCTAACAGAGCAACGTCTACAATAGGAAAGGGGCGAAGCCATATTATCATGTGATTTTTATTCAGGGGACCCAGGGTAGTGCAAGGATAGTTCAAAAGCTGGAAAAAATCAACTTGAAAAAAGGCATTAACTTCTTCATCTTCTTTTGACGATTCCACGCTCTCATCGTCTTCGTCCCAGGGGGCAGCTGGGTTCATCAACTTTAAGGCTTGATTCCCATCGCTGCCCATTGTTCCTTCTTTGAGCTCCTTTCTAATCTGGCCCCAACTGAAAATCTCTAATAATTTTTTGTAAGGGAATGATATTCTTACGCCGCTTAGAGTCTTCTGTACTTCGTTTATTGCTTATTCCGCGAAGAAGTGGGTCTTCCATAATTGAGAAGACATCGTTTTTTGGGCTTATTCGTTCCCAGCCTTCTTCCATCAAGTTCTTCATGTGAGCCCAAATTTTGGACTTCAATTGGGATTCTATAAAATAAGAACATCAGAATCAAATTTTATTATTTTTTGATCGTGATGGAAAAATAGTTTCACAGAAGCCCCCAAGAGCATGCTTCAATCAACCGACGAGCCCCCTTTCTTATTCAATACAACTTTCAGAGAATGAATAACATTTTTTCTCCTAACTCAAAAGTATAAGAACTTAGGAATCTATAATTTTTCACAATCCCACATTTATTTTCAACTCTATACTCACTGTCGATATATGAGGTCATTTTTAACGGATCCTTCGAAAAAAATAAAAAGGAATGAAAAATTCCACGTTGTTCAAAATGTCCAACTGGTTTCTATCACGTGGAAAAGTTCAATAGAGCGAAAAAGCAATCATTCACGTGGAAATTCGAAGAAGGACAGAAAAAAGAATTGCAATTTATATTCGGGATTGCCCTATTCTTCACAAGAAATGCAAAACTTTCCACTAGGGTTTCCATTCAGGGCGGGCGAAAACAGGCGCCCGTCGGCCCGCCCATTTTGTCCGCGGCGGTAGACAGCAGTTGTGTACTCCGTTCTGACCACGTTTTTTTCTTTTTTCAAGAGAAAAATTTCAATATCCTTGTCAATTTGTTCCCTTTTCTTTATTTTTTGTTAAAAATAATAATGAGATCATTCAGAAAAGTAAGTTAGCAAGCGGGCGAAAACAGGCAAAAGTGGGCGAATATCGCCCGCAATGGAAACCTTACTTTAAACCTTGAAAAAAATCGAGCACCACAAAACGCCTCTTTTCGACCCCTTTATCATCTTTCAAAGTGATTTTTGAAGAATATTTTCAAGCGGAAACTCTTTTTTCCTGTTCATTCTGCTACGATTTATGTAAAAACATCGACATTTTTTTGAATAGTTCTGTTACCCTTTAAAAATTTTCGGGGACACATGTTCAAACTTTGGAAATCAGAACTTTCTACGAGAAAATCGTTTTTTCAACCATGAAGACGTCGAGATGGAATTAGCTTTAAGAGGCACTAAATATTCAATCTAATGTCATTCATTGATTCTCGTCATGATTGTGTTCTTTTCTCCATCAGGTCAAGAAAAGTTCTTTTTTGCTAACAGAGCAACGTCTACAATAGGAAAGGGGCGAAGCCATATTATCATGTGATTTTTATTCAGGGGACCCAGGGTAGTGCAAGGATAGTTCAAAAGCTGGAAAAAATCAACTTGAAAAAAGTGTGCGGACGGAGCATGAACGTTGTAGTCTCTTCACAAATTCTCACAATTTCTTTCAAATTTTCACAATTTTATGAAATACAACCGATTTCAGTTCACTTCATTTTGGTTGTGTCGAAACGAGGAGGAGAAGGCAGTGACGATGCAAGTGACGGATCGACACTCGAATCAAGGAATGTCTGATTGGACGAAACGGACAACCAACTGGAATACTGTGACTATTCAAGAAGTTTCTGTTAAATGGACCGAAAATTTGAGATTAATTTTTCACTTTGTTTTCATGTGTTTAAGGTTAAATTAGGGTTGTTGTTTGCAGCAAATGCAAGTTTCTTGGGCCAATGTTTTTCACAGAGAATTTCATGAAATGCAAATATTTCTGTACAAAATTCAGATATCTCCAGTATTTTATTCAGATGTCTTCAGTATTTTATTCAAAATCAGAAGTTGTTCCACGTTGAGCAACGTGGCGAGGAGAAGAGAAATGAATTTTTAATCAAAAATTAGTCAACTTTAAAATTTTACGTTTTTAGCGTTTCACGGCGATAAATGCTCGTGTTCACGTTTCCACGGTATTGCGATTTGTGGAGGGATTCAATTTATTGGGGGTGTGGCCTAAAGTGAGAAGCAAAATTCGATGCGTTTAGGATTTTTTCAAAAAGAGTATTCAGATTTTCTGCGAAAGAATCAGCCAGATCAGAAAAGTCGGCAAAAACGAAAAATGTATTACATTTCCCTTCAAATGATTGTTTTAGGGTTTCAAAACATGTTTCGTCAACAGAGCGCGCTCGCATTATTTCACAAACATCATACGGTGCGTTTCTATGAAATTTCGATTGAAGCTCTGGAAAGCTCCAGGTACATGAGTACGAATCCTGAGACCCGCCCATTTGCATGCTAAACTTAGTGAACTCCGAAACCCGGCAATTGTCTTCTGCTGTCGGAAACCCGTATATTCTAAACTCTCTTTCCGAGGGGATTCAGAATATAAAAGAAAAAAAGAAGCTCGAATTCAATGTTTTTCCCTTGAGTAACACCTCCCCTCAACCATCCTAGAAACATTCCGAACATTCAAAAAAAAAGAGACAACTCGGAAATGATGCTTATCACTTTTTTGCGGTTTATACGCAAGGTGCTAATACCTCTGATAAGAATGTTTGCGGTTTTGGTTTCGAAATATTTAGGAAAACATGTACACTCAAACGATGCTAACTATTTATTTGGCTGATCGGTTCAATAAAGGATGATTTAGACCACTGAGGTTGAAAAGATCATAATTGATTACTTGTTCTCTTGATTTCATCAACAAACTGAACGATTTTCTCCGGAAGTTCATTCAGAACTTTAACAAAGATTGACGACATTTTCATCATTTTAATCGCAACAGAATGCCGAGCCCGTTCAAGAAACGTCTCCAGACTTTCCATTAGACCTACGACTCGGCGGCAAACTTCGAATCTTTTCAAAAGTGGCTTTACCGTGGATGAGTACGCGGAAGTCCACTGGTATTGTGGCTGTGAGAATTCCAGCTGCTGATCGTTACGAAGCACTCAAATATTTTAATAGAATGTATATTAGTAGGCGTGGAGGCACAGTGTATGGCTTTAAAAATGATATTGTTAATATAGTCTTGATGAAATAACCAATTCAATGCTGACTAACAACATGAACTCTACAAAAGCCTTATTAGTTCAAAACTGATTCATTTGACCTGTCAAGTCATCACGTGAATGGTGACCACTCCATTTTTATGGGTGAATCAACTTTTCCATCAAACGAACCTTATCATCATAATCTCGCACAGAACACAATAAAAAGTTCAAATTCAGAGAAGTGAGTAACGTAGAGATACAAACATATAGTTATGAAATCATTTCAATCAGACCAGAGTGGTGATGCATACAGTGGCGAGCAATGGTGAGTGTACCTCTGAACTTTCGTTAATAACTCCATTCAAACGATTCAGATTGGTCTCAAAATTTTTTTGAGGACTTCTGAGTAACTATGAAGTACTTCCTGATGTTTTTTGAAAAAAATTGGATTTTCACGAATTCTGAAGTTTTCCGACGAATTCGGAATTCTGAAAATCCAGAATAAAAATATTTTTTTGGACTTCCAGAATTTTTTCCCAATGTGTTCAAAAAATTGTTAGGGATTCAAATAAACATTTTTTGACGTTAGATCAAAAGTTGATTTTGTGGTTCCGACGTCAGAACTACAGATGTCTGAATAGGGATCTTTACTCGGGACATCATAACGTGGCTGAAAGTGATCGGATCGGGATAAAAAATAATTTCTATATAGACTTGAAGTCGCTGAACAAAATGCAATTAATTTTGAGAGTTTTGGAAGAAGTTATTTTTTGTGTTTTCTACAAGACTTTCGATTTCATGAAAAGTGCCGAAAAATAATTGTTTCCAAAACTCTCAAAACTAGTTGCATTTTGTTCAGCGACTTCAAATCTACACAGAAACCATTTTTTATCTCGATTCGATCACTTTTAGCCACGCTGTGATGTCCCGAGTGAAGGACACCATTAGGGCATCTGGAGTTCTGACGTCGGAATCACAAAATCAACTTTTGATCTATCGTCAAAAATTGTTTATTTGGATCCCTAGCAGTGTTTTGAACACATTGGGAGAAAATTCTGGAAGTCCAATAAAATATTTTTATTCTGGATTTTCAGAATTTCAAATTCGTCGGAAAAATTCAGAATTCGTGAAAATCGGATTTTTTCAAAAAACATCAGGAAGTACTCCAGGGTTACTCAAAAGTCTCCAAAAAAATTTTGAGACCAATCTGAATCGTTCAAAGGAAGTTATTAACGAAAGTTCAGAGGTACACTCACCATTGCTCGCCACTGTACGATGATAATTCATTGAAAATCCAAAAGATCATTTCTGATTTTGATATAGTGATAGCGGTCTGCCATCTCGTATATAACCTCTGTAGTGGCTGGAAAACAATGAAAATAGTATCGCTTTTTTCTATCAAGGGCAGCTCTTAAACGGTCGGTTCTTATAAGGGTCAGTTCTGATTCGTCCAGTTTTAAACCAACCAGTTCTGAGTTGTCCTGTTCTGGTTTGTCCAGAGTTCTAATTAGGGGCAGCACCTTCACAGACGATACCTTTTTCCATTTATCGTTCAACGAAAACTCTCATTCCGAATGCTTTTTGGCCTATAATAACCTATAAAATACAGAAAACCTCTAACATAAGAGCATCCAAAAATAAGAATCTTTATTTAGATCTATAGTTTCATTAGTTCCTATTCCATACAGTATCTAAAAATAGTAGAAAGTTCAGCACAAAAACCGGCTCACTCTCCTCTTTTTTTCCCTGAATGTTTGCCCTTTCACCTTCCTCTACTCTATAACTTCTGGTGGTAACAAGTCAATTCTTTTTATTTGACTACACCTCCTCCCTCTTTTTTTTTTTGATTTTCGAAATAAGACAGTAAGAAACCCTAAGTGCGCGAGAATAGAGAGAGAGAGAAAGAAAAAGAGAGAAATGCAAACACTGTCTCTCTGTTGAGATGAGCACAAAAAATTGTGTGCTCCGAGAATGCCACTGGGAGCGAAATAGAGAGAGAGCACCAATCACAATGAGCACACTTTCTTTTCATTGTATATATCCACCCCGTTGTCCCCCTTGTCAGATTTTTTATCAGTTTTTAGTTTCGGATGGTTTCTTTTTCGGTTTACTGTGATCTCAGAATGATTGAATTTCACCGAATTTTTCAATGGAACTCTTGTTTTTAACAAAATTGTATTTTCAACCAGAACTGATTATTTCTTGATGGTTTTCATTTTGACAAGAACTCAACTTTTTTCACTCTTTTACTTTTTAATCTACCCGTTTGGCGAATTTGAAATTAGACTGGTTTTTATAACGGATAATTTTTAGCAAGAATAAGACATGTCAAAATATTATCAACTAGAAGAATATTAATCATAAAGCTGTGAATATTTCTTCAATGGTATCCATTTATTTACAAAGAAAGTCTATAAATCCGATTGGTCTTAAACTGGTAGAGGTAATCGGTTCATGCTGGTCTTATTTTCGAGTCAAATTCAGATAAATGCTATCCTGAGCTTCATTTGTAGGTTCAAAAATACAATGGTTGGCACTAAATAAATGCGCGCTAAACATTTACGCGAATCTGCATTTTTAACTAGAGTGAATGATATCAAAAAATGGTCATCCATAAAAATGTTGATCATGAAATTTTGCATATTTTACCAGTTTTCTACTTTTTTGTATCTTTAATTCCAGTCGCGATATAGGTCCAAAAAGTACGCCCAAAAAGGTTTAGCGTGCATTTCTTTCCGACCAACAAAATATAGTTTTGGCTATTCGAAAGATGAAAAGACTGGAATATGGCTTTTAAATTTTGGAAGATTTTGGCTAATTGAAAGCAGTTTTGTTCCATGTTCAGTTTTTTCAACAATCACTCTGAAAATTCGATTTACCAATTTCCAAAAAAATGTTCTAAAAAATTTCCGAATCGACCCCTACCAAATCACAACCAGAATTTAGTCCTGTAAAGCACATGTACAATGTTGAGGAATCCAAAAACAAATCACGTTTTGATAGAGTAGTTCACACATTGACCTATGATTTTATCACTTTCTTGCGGTTTGGACTCATTATTTTCGAACTGATAAGACAAGAGAAGTTGTTTGTGGTTGGAAAAAGCTTCCGAGTCAGATGGTAAATAGAGTGAATGTTTTACATTTTTTGATATTCTGAGAGTTTAAAAGTTGAATTTCGGTCCATGGGAGTACTGATGGTTGGACTGCTAGACCAGAGTTTTAGACCTTGAGCAAGCGGGTACCCTTTATTAGTACTGCATAAGCAGCTAGGAGAAACACACTATAAAAAAAAAATTGTCCTAATACACATGCAATATTAATACAGGTTTCTTTTAAAAATGTACTGGCAGATAAGTCGGCGCAAGTTTCATATTTTTGGAAATTTACAAGAACCCATGTTTTAGTATTGCATATCATACAAAATGAATATGCAGCACTAATACAGGTTTTCAGTACTATGAATTTTCCAGAAAATCGAATTTCGCAATTTCATTTGCATCACACTCCTCCCCATTAGAAACCATATGGAAAACACAAAATTCATTGAGCTAAATCTGAAGAAAGGCACGGTTCGATAAGAACGAAAAGTGTGTTTTTCGAGTCATAGACCACAAACTTTTATCGTTTTTTTTCAGCACTACCTCAAAAATCACTGATAAAAAAACATCCGAAACACTTTTTTAGAACTTTAGGAAACACTTCAGCTTTGATCAGAGTTAGGCAGAAGCTTTCGTATTAGGTTGGCCCCAAAGAAATGAACGTTTACGCGAATCTGCATATCTCAGCTAGAGTAAGTGATATCAAAAAGTGGTCAACTAACAAAATGTTGATTATAAAAATTTGCACATTTTATTAGTTGAACGCTGTCTTGTATCTTTATTGCCAGCCGAAATACATGGACCCGAAAAAAAGTTTAGCGCGCATTTTCTTTCCAGCCAACCTAATAGTTCTCATAATCTTTTTTGCCAAAACTTTTCAACTTTACTGATTACTTCTAACCTCTAAAAGCTCTTCTGATCTCATAATCATTATTTTTCTAAAAATTTTGTTTTTTCAAAAGTTGAGCAAACATAACGAGTTGAACTCTGATCAAGCGTGTCTTTTCAGTCTTCTTTTACTTTTTTTGAACTTTTCTTCTGAAAATTCAAAAAACAAAAATATATTGTGCTTTGATTTTCTATTCCATGGTCTTCCCCAGAAAAAAGTTTTTTTTTTTCCAATTAGAAAAAAAGCTTCCGCAAAATTAGGTGAACTCTGTCGCCATAGACACCTGCAAAAAATTTAATTAATTCCTTTTTTCTTCTATTTTTGATTAACTTTCTTTCCTCTGTGACGAAGGCAAACACACAATGAACCACATCAATTCCACATCCACAAAACTCTATTAAAATTGACTTTTATGGGGTATGATTTTTATGATCATATAACCAACCCATTGCCAATTTGACACACACTCGGAATATATTACTATTTTTTTGAGTTTTGTTTTGTTTGTTATGTATGGTTAGGCAAATAGATTTATGGTTATGTTTTCGGGAATTCTGAGAAATATAAAAAAGTGTCCAGGGAGCTAAAACATTTTCCAATTAGGACGGTTAAAAAAAAAACTTCCGAGTAGAGTTTACAGGGGTAGGTTTTGTGAAATACATATTTTTACCAGTATATAAAAATGGCAAATATATAAGAACGCGCCTACCGAAAATGATATTGGAACTTTGTATTGAAATCGGATTCATTTCGTTTCAAGTTATTTTTTCATTTTTATCCCATTTTTCAATAAGAAATTACTCAAAAACCACTCGAAACGCAGAAATAGTGTCGAAAACCGCAAGTCACAACTCGGTGGTCGCGGCCGAGAACCCGACAGCGGAGAGCCATTTTTCTTATAGTTTACGCTTTTCTCATACATTTTAGATCTGAAACTAGCAGAAGAATAGAGATTTGAAACGAAAACATGTACAATGGAAAAAAAACGAAACAATTGAAAAAAAAGACCCGCGCTGTTGAATTCTCGGCCGCATGTCCGCGGCCACCAGTTTATTACTTGCGGTTTTGGACACGATTTTCAAGTTTAAAAGCGATTTTTGGAAAAATGAAACAGAAATGGAAAAAAAGCAAGTTGAACTTTGTTCAGCCAAAAAAGCATCTGGTTTTACACAATTCTAACAAAATCCTAATACGGTTTTGATTGAAAACAAGTGTAATAAAAACCTGAAAAATTGAGAAAAATACTCTATTTTAGCTGGAAAATCAGTGAGCATTCACACAACAACAGTGTTGTTCACCATAAAACTGTCAAGACCGCTTGTGACCTTTTCAGTCATTGGTGACGACGCAAAAAGAACGGAACATTCTTATTGTTCTGTAAAAAAGTGTTATCAGTTGCTCTAATAGATCACGGTTTGCTGCATAGATTCTACATTTGAGAATGTGTGATTAGGAGTTTCTGACTTGATTTCGGAAGAAGAGCATAGGCTACATGCGTGACAAAAGTTCCCGGAGTTTTTTCTGTGATTTCTGAAAAAAGCAATACAATTGGGTATAAATATGAAAAAAATAGAATCTTAGTTGTGTTGTAAGTCAGGTAAGTCATATAAATCATATAAATTTTATTTTAATTTTTACTTTTTTTTACAAAAGGTTTTTTCTGAACAAACCTTGAGAACTGTTCCTTAATACTTGGCGACCATTTTTAAGACATTATATTTTTTTTATAAGACTAATTAAATGATGGTAAGTTAAAAAAAATGATTCATATTTTTTTATTTCGAAATTTGAGGCCTTTTTCCAAAAAAGTTAGTAATTGAAGCCTGTTTTGATCTTCTTTTTTTGCATCAGCTGCTTACTGAAAAGTTTTCTTTTTTAATGGTTTTTTCTGCTCCTTTTTCAGCTTTTCGAACGTTTCCTGTGAACTTTTTTGCTCCAACTCTAATATCAGTCTGACCGAAAGTTTGAAACATCAATTCCAATTCTTTTTTTTCGTGTTCTTTGAAAATCTAATTTTTCTTTCAATCTGAAACTCACCTGCTCTTTTTGATGCAGATCTTTGTGTGAGAGGGGAGGAGGAGGCAACATACATCACTCAATTATTTCTTCGCTCCTTAGCAACATGTCTTCTAAAAAAGAAGAAAAAGGGCAAAGAAAATAAAGAAGATGCTCTTTTTTGTTCATGCTTTGTGCTTTATGTCTACTTTGTGATCTTAGCAACCGTCCGATGCACGGACCTTTTTTTATTTTTCATGAGGGAGAATTTAGTTTGCTATACAACTCGTGGTTCAGATTTTGGAAGATGACAAAAATTGTCTTTTATCTTTTTTTAAAAACATTTCGGCTCCGGTGAATTGGCTATTCGAGTGGTTAGAAATAGTCAGTGTTAAAGAGTGAAACTACACATAGAATGAAGAACTTTGTAATTTTTGAGCTAGATTCTATATGAAGGAAAGCTGAAACTTTGTTACAAAAATTTCAATTTTTTCAGATTTCAGGTTTTATGTTGCATAAAATTCTTTCCCATAATTCCTTGTTTTTCAAAAGTCTTCATTGAAAAGAGATAAGAATTTATAACTATCGTGAGAAACTTCTAGAATCCATAATAATATGTTTTGAACTTCAACTGAGAATTTCTGTAATAGTGTGGGGGCCCAATGAAAATTTGTGGCTGCAAATTATAACAAGGTGTCAGGTTTATGCAATTAAATAACAAAAATTTATATATTTTTTTCCATAATTTGTGGCATTCTAAAATCCTTTTTGGAAAATAATGATTGGGAGAAACTTCTGGAATCCAAATTCAGAAAAATATGTTTTGAACAATTTTTGCAGCTTCTTGAATTTCTGTATATACATGCTTTTCAGCTTCGAATTTTGTTATTCTATGAGAGACCGATTTTTTGAAATAAACCCAATTCAAGGTCTGTTTTTTTGTGTTGCTCATGTTGCTTATTAATATGAGATCAGTAAAAACCGCATCTCAAAACTAAGGAATTGATAATTATAGTGAGAAACTTCTGAAAACAACAGGAGCTCTCAGAATATGTTTTGAATCTTTTTGCTTTCACTGAATTCCAGAATATTTTTTCAGCAGTCTTTTCCCTTCTTTTTCTCTTCTCCGTTTATCCCAAACACCCCAGTTTTACCCAAAGTTCTCAATTTCCAGATGAAAAAAGACGCTGAAAACGAAACGCTGCTACACGCCTACGAACACGATGAACAGAGCTCAAAGTAAGCTGTTTCTTGTGGATTCTCAATTTATTTGAAATTTTCAGATATTTCATAAAACCAGACTCAAAATACCCGATAGACGAAGATTTGGAAGCGAAAATCGATGGAAAACAGATTGCAGTTAGCAAATGGCCAACGATTGTGGCGACTGTTATGGTGGTAAGTACATATAAACGTCATCAGAAAATACATAAGTGTGCAAATTTTTTTTTATTTCGCCATAAAAAATTGTTTAAGAATGGACTCTAGTTATTCTGTTCAGTGGGGTCTAGACGTGGTTTATGAACAAGAGAAATTGATAACAGATCACGGTTGAAATGATATCACAGGCACACTTTTTTATTGATGAAGAATGTGTGTTTGCGGTTTTGAAAATTTCGTAATTGTGTAAATAGTTTTTGAGCAAATTTCCTTGCGGGTTTGTAAGGAGAATTGGGCGCGGGACCAACTTTTTAAAAGATTATTTTTGAAAGATTAAAGTTTGAATAATTCAGGGCGTCGGATGGTTATCAAACGAAGTTGCCTTAGCTTGGATTCATGAACGGGTTCCAGATGATTATCATCCACTTCCTGACCTATTTTTCTCACATTTTCCAGAGGTAAGTTCTTTTTCTTTGATTTAATTTTCTAAAAGTTCTTTTAAAATTGTGCAGCTTTTCATTAGAAATGGTCGTGTTACCCACTGGCGTGGAAGTTTTCATTGTAAATTCGGTCATTTTTTGGTGTTCTGTTTTCTTAAAATGAAAAGTTGGACAGCTAAAAATTCCCTATCGATTTGTATAGTTTTTGGATATGGGCTCAGTATAATCTTTGGCCGGAAAAGTGGATTTAAAACCCAAGTTTACAAAAAATGAAAGAAAAAATATCATGAATGCTTTTATAATTTTAAAGTCAAGAACTGGTAGAGCAAAAAATTTCCTATCGATTAGTATGAATATCAATCAGGAAGTCAGTATAAAAGTCTTTCAAAAAAGTGATAAAAATAAGTTGACTTTCAAAAAATGACAAAAAATGTTTTGACAACTTTTTCGAAAAAACAGGCAAAACTTATGTTTACAAGCAAATATTATACCGATCGATAGATAATTTTTTCTCTACAATTCCAAATAACAGAATATCAACAAAAAAAAACAACCGACATTTTGATAAGAGGCTAATTTTTCAAAGCGGAATAGTACCATTCTAATCTATAAGTGTTTACAAACTCCCCATTTTTTTTTCAGATTCGAGGAGCAATTCGGATAGCAGAATACATTATGATGATTCTACTTGTTAGTGCACTATTAGTCATGTTCACTCATCAACACCGATGGATTGTTATTAGGAGGACGTTCTTTTGTATCGCAATGGCTTATTGCTTCAGAGCGCTTTGTGTCACTATTCTTCAGGTGGGTTATAAAATTTCTAGTTTTTCTATTGGACCTCTAATTTTAATATTATCAGGTCCCAGTTCCATCGGTCAACACATATTGCGCGCCAAAGTCAAATTCGTCATTTGAACTGGTCGCCGGTCGAGTCGTCAAAATGTTCTGGAGCGCCGGAATCGAACAACTCCGACCAAGGGAATTGTGTGGAGATTTGATAGTTTCAGGACATACCCTAACAATTTTCACCGCATTTTTGGTGTTCAAAACCTATGCACCACCAAGAATCCAGCCCTTGTCTCATGTATATCACATCCTTGCTTTTACTGCTCTTTTCTCAATTTTATTGGCCAGAAAGCATTATATGATTGATGTAGTATTGGGATATACAGTTGCCACTAGAGTGTTTATGGAATATCATGCACTTGCTGCCTCATATCACAATGGAACTTTTGAGACGAATCCTTTGGCTTGGTAAGTGCGCTCTACTGCAGTTTCTAATTTCAATTTCTCAAATTTCTAGGTCCTGGTGGTCATTCTTCATTCCATATTTTGAATCGGATGCCCCTTCAAATTTTCATAACCACCTACTCCTTTACAACCGGTCAACAGCTCGAATTGGTGCTAAAAACGTGTCGATCAAGAAAAGATCTTTTGAATGAAATGATACTTCTCCCGAGATGAATGAAGCTACAAATCTCTCTTTATATGTGTACAATTGGTTTATTTTTTTGATATAAATGAATTATTTGTAGAAAGTTTTTTTTCGAGGATTTGGAAGAAATTTGGATTTTTTGGTATCCTTAAAATGGGAAAAAAAGTGTAGAGAAAAATAAGAACTTTGAACTGACTTTAATTTTGTATATGGTCGAAGAATCAACTTTTTGGTGGAAAAGTGTAAAAATCCACTTTTTTTTTCAACAGAGAATTTTCAGAATCACTTTCTTGGCAAAAATTTATAAAGGGATCAAATACAAAGTTTATAAAAACCGAAATACAAGTTTTCGCTCTTCAAGTTTATATACTGTAAAACCTTCAATACAGAGGCACCCCTTATAAACCGGCATCCAGACCGGAACTTCGAGCAATTGAGCGGCATGACGGTCTTATAGAGATTTTACGGTGTTTTGCAAATGTCGGAATAGAATCGAAATTTTGTTCTCTACAAATTTTTATTTTCCGATTCTTGTACTCTGAAAAATTCTCTCTGAAAAACTTCCACTAAGGTACTGTTTTCGTCTATAAGGACCCTTCTCTGAGAATTTCTCTTAAAAAACATTCCCAAAAAAAAGTTTTGGTATGGTGTTGGTTGGTATGTGGTGAAGTGTGACATGTCATCTCATCGTTTTCTCGTTTTCTCGCACATTTGCGACTTTGTCCCCCTCCCCCTTTCTTTCAGTTTTCAGAGGCCCCGTGCGACAAATAGTCCCCAGAGTCGTCACTCTTTTTTTGTGTTTTGTCGAGAGAATATGTGAAACACTTTTTCGGCGCCACTTCAAACATCCGAGCAGCACAAAAAATGAAGAGAAGAAGGAGGCGATGGCGACGACGACAATGTGTGCGTTTTTCTGTCAACGAGAAGATTATGGAATTGTGGAAGACTGGCAAGGAAGAAGAAGGAGGAGATTGTGATATGATGGGAAGGTTTATGAACTGAAAAAGTATTTTTAAAGTTTCTGAAAAATATCTTTCTGTGATGGTGTTAGCTTTCATATGGACAGTCCTAATATGGGAAATTTCTGAAAGTATCTCAATCTGACACGAAACAACTGTGGCAGCGGATGTACAGGGTGACAATTAATTATGGCATAACTTGTTATAATGGCTTCCAAACAAGAAATTTCATAACAATTTTTGTTTTGAACAAAATTTTTAGCACAAAATATCAAAACATTCATTAAAATAAAATAAAAAAACAAAAATCTGAAGTCGGGGTTACAGTAACCAGTTCTCAGAAGAGCTATCATTGTTCCCATATTTAAATGTCAACCTGTAGTGTGACATGACAATATGGTGTGAAGCATTACTGAAATATTACCAAAGTGTGATTATCATATTTTAACCATAAATAGGCCTTGAAAGAATCGGAAATTAATCGACTATTTTTAATACAACAGCATGTTGTCCTATTGCTCAATGCGCTTTTTTAAGAGACTTAGTCTTTGGAGCCTGGCATTATTGTTTTTTTTTTCATTTTGCTGTGTTTATATGGGAAAAAAATTTGAAAATCAACCCGAGGTTCCCTATCAAAAACAACTGGGGCCTGGAAAAAGTCACAATTTCTAGAAACGTTCGAATAATTATGGTAAAATTATATTGTTTTTTTTTTTCTTTTGCAGCGTTAAAAAACCGGCTCTTCGTCAGAAAATCATAGCCAGGAAAGAGCTGCCGATTCACATTAGAAACGCCCAGACAATGTGCCCTTATAATAGAGAACTATCACAACGTCTCCTTGATTTGTCATTATTCCGACCCCGCAATTCCAATTCCACCACTTTCCAAAATTCTCAACTCAACCATTTTGAAATTCATCATTCATCGTCTTCTTCCCCCTCCTCTCACAAAATCTGTGCTCCCAAAATGTGCAAATTCGTCGCCATTCCTCTCATTCTGTGTAGAAAGAAAGATCTTTTAAAGTGATAACAAAGTGTGTGTCTTCTTGTCGCCGCATCTACATCACAGAAGGCGTTAGAAGAAAAAGGGAAGGGGTGAAGCGACACAAGAGAGTGAGGGATTACCCAAAATGTTCTCCCGCAAAAAGGGGAGTGAGAGGGGAGTGAGAGGGGGGGGGGGGGGGGTATTAGCGCTCTTGCCCACCCAGGATTCTGATTTTGTTGAGAACATGAATAAATGTTGGGATGAAATATTAAAGTGTAGGAAATGTCATTGTATAGTCAATTTTGAGAGGATTTTCAGATTTTGTTTTTCATGAAAAGATTGGGTGAAGAGAAGATTAGGCATTAAAATGGATTACGGTATTGACAGCTAGCTTAGAATTGATGCTATTAAACTTGGTAAAATAATGAAAAGTGTTTGATTGAGACTTGGACTTTTATTGGTTTTGTAATAATGTTCAACAAACCAACAAACTTCAGATTCAAATTCAAAACCAAAAATGAATACAAAACGTATTGTTTCAAATTAATTTGAACTCCTTTTGTATTGTTTCAAGTGGCTCTATTGTTACCAATGATGGACAGAAAAGCTCGAAAACTTTCAGCTTCAAAAACTTCCAAAATTCAAAAGGTTTGAAAATGTTTGAAAAATTGTCCAGCCAACGCTGTCTACTTTCAGTAGATTTTTTCGATTCTAAATTGAATATTTTATAGCGAAGCTAACCATTTTTTCTGATTTAGAAGAATTTTAATGGTAAATGGCAAAAAACCCCATTGGAAATTTCGAATTCCAGAAATCGGAACCACGAAATTGCTGGTGCTCTTAATCAGAACTGTCTTTTATCAGTACTGCTTCGTATCAGAACCGTGTCCCGTATATCAAAACTACTCCAAGTGGAATAACAGGTCTGATGCGGGACACGGTTCTGATTAGACACAATATCTAATTCCAGAAAATTCTGATTCGGCCTACCTTATCAATTTTTTGTTGCGATAGAGCGCGTTTACTGATGCTGCCATAGGAGCCTTCATCATTTTATTAATATTCCAATTGGGACGGTGCTGAAACTTTTTGAAAATCGTAAAAAATTCGGAGACTTTTTTCGGAGAAGACAGTTTGCTGTAGAGTTCTAATATCCCAGCTTCGAACATCGCGAAAATCTCTCCCTGGAATTTTTATTTTTGCCTCTTTTCAAAACCAACTGAACCCTCTCTCTACTTCATGTGTGGGCCAACCAAAAGTGGTTGACATTGTCGACATAGATGTATCAATTTGCACACTTCTTTCAAAGAGATTACATCTTTTGTGAGCAAATGCCATTTTAGAAGAGACGAGTCGAGAGGAAGAGAGGGGATGGTGATTTATGGGTTTCACGCAATCTTTAACACAAGGAGTCTATGTGTATTTCAACATTCTGATGGGCTCATATAGATTAGACGCCCATGTCGGTCTGTCAACTCTTTTTGGGGTAGTGGACCCATGGAATTTATTTTGCAAGATAGGAATTTTATGTAAAATAATACATTGGCCCAAGAGACAATCCACAGTGAAGAATGTCAAAACATACACTTACAAGACCCAAAAGAATAATAGAACCTTATTTTTAGTACCTTATTATCATAACAACAATACATCAAGGGGGTACTAACCGAACCGTGTTTTACCACAACTTTCTATCTCTCCCGTTTCATGCCGCTCCTGCCTGCCCGCGGCTGTCTCCTCGTTTACGATGATTTGCTGATTTCAAAAGAATACCGTAATCTAGGCGGCAAATGAGAGGAGAAAAAGCAAAAATGACTGTTGAAGTTTTCAGATTTTTCGAAGAAAATGTCGCGAAATCGAAACAGAAAAAAAAATTTAAAAAATTCCAAAATTACATTAGAAATAACTTTGAGTTTTTTGAATAGTTTTTGAACTCAGTCCGACAGAATTTTATTGAGTATGAAAAAAAATGAAATTTTTTGAGAGTTTTTGTGTTGAATTCCTACTAATTGGCACGTTTATTGTACAGCCTACTCTGATTATGATAAATTATTATGATAAGAAAAATCATGATTAGACTGAAATTATTGAAAATCAGGGACTACGAATTAGAGATCTTACCATGTTTTTGTGAGTTTCTCAATCCAGAAACTACTGAAAGGCAAATAGGTTTAATCGCTTCAGTCGGGCTTAGAATGACAAAACGAATGCTCAAGACTATGAGGGCATCACACTTCTGAGCAAATGTGGACTGTGAAAACAATCCGAGTTTTGAACATGGACTGACCTTTTTTACAGATTAACTGCCCACTTTTCCAAGTATCGTGCCGGTCTGACTCACGTGTCACAAGCCAGTGAGCCTATGATCGAGCTTGTGGGACAGTTGAACTCTGAGCACCTGGCAGATGATATAGATATGGAATTATTATTTTTCTGGTTTGTTAGTGCCTCGTATTTTCAAAATATGCACTCAAACATTTAACTAATTTCAAACCCAATCGATAATTTATTCATTTTTTGTCTCTTTGTGGTCTACTCTCTTTTTTCCCCATTTTACAACCTCACCATCGTGTTGATTGTAAAACAGACAGAAATAGAAAAAGAAGAATGGGCGAGAAATACAGTAATCTTCTTCTTCTTCTTCTTCTTATTCTTTTCTAAACGACATATTGACTAATTATCATCACACATTCTTGCGGACGGAGGGCCACCCGTTTTATAGCTCTTTTTATGGTTCTCACAGATAATGGTTTATGATCTGAGAGATATGTTGTGATATCCCCCAGAGAGATATCAGGATATTAGTCCTAATCAGTGTTGATTATGTTTTTAGGGAGAAATTCGAAAATTGGAGACAAAAAAAGTAATTTGGAAATAGTTAGAATTTACAGTTTATAGGGTGAAGAGTGGCTGAGCTGACTCTCCGGAAAAAAAATGGGGCCGAAATTAAAATTTCACTACAAAAAATTTCAAAAAAAATTTTCAAACTTCTGACTATTTTCGTTTGCGCCTTCAGAATACATAAAACTGCGATGGTAGGAAAGCGCGCTCTAATGATAAATTGATAATTTCGCTGCGTGCCTCAATTTCGGGCGAATTTTTTCAATCGAATTTTTAGAGAAATGGGGCGAAACTGAGTATCAAACTTTTCATCATTAGAGCGCGCTTTCCTATGCTCGCTGTGAAATTAAACACAGTTTCAAGCTCTTTAATATCATCATCATCAAAGAAATGGGATTCAAACATAACTACGTTATGAAAAATAAGAATTTCGGAAATAATGATTGCTCAAAAAGTCAAAAGATTATATAATACAGAATGTTATTTTGAATACAAAACACTGAAAATCTAATTGAAAAAACCCAAAAATGATGAAAATGGCCCGTTATGTAAAAAAGCACGGTAAACTTGATTTTTGGAGCAAAAAAATACGACAAACTGATAAATTCAGCAGGGCAGTAATAATACATTTTGAAAATTTCTTCGGAATCTCCGAAACTACAAAAACGAGCTTCAAGCTTTGAAAATCGATTTTCAACAATTCACCAAAAAAATGCCACGTTGCAAACCTCTCATTTATAATCTCGAATTAAAAGATAACTAAAAGATATCAAACACCACTCAATTTTACCCGCATTTCTTCAAAGGATCCCCCCGCTTTTCTACTTGTAACTCCGCCCCTTTTCTAGGGCCAATTGGAAGGTTCCGCCTCTCCGAGACATGACGCCTTCTCACATAGCTGACAAAACGGTGGGGTGGGGTTGTGAATTCCAAATTCACACTTCACATATTCTGAACGCTGTCGACGCCTTGTTTGAGCTGACAGTGTTCTAGTGGGAAGCTCTGGATTCTGTGAAGAAGAGTTTGGCGGGGAAGTGATGTCAAAGCGATCATCCAATTCTGATGATAAGGACTCGGAAGTTGTCAAGGTAAGCTTATGTTGATGTCAGCTAAAAATAAAGTGTTTTATCAAATTATGTAGTTGATGTTTTCCTTTTGAGAAGCGGCTCAGGATTACTTGAGCAGCGATAGCGTGGCTTGAAGTTAGTTAATTGAAGTTGAAGCCATTCTGCGTTTATCTGCGTTTTTAGCGGTATCTCAGCTAGAATGCAAGGTATCAAAAAGTAAGTAACTATCAAAATATTTATCATAACATTTTGCACATTTTATCAGTAATTTTTTTTTTATATCTTGAGTTCTAGTTAAGATATAAAGCCTTTAGTCAAGTCATCTCTCTGAAGGAATTTCGCAACTTGGCCTTTACAATTCTAATTTTGTAACAAACCACCATTCCTGAACCGAATGGTAATCAGTAAGCCTTATCTTTTCTCAGAAGCCACGCTTCTCAATTGCCAATATTCTGGATGAAGTTGACGGCGAGGAAGAAGATGTAGATGTTGAAGAAGAAGTTGAAATTGAGGTCAAGACTCCAGAAAAATCATCGAGATCCCGGCCGAAAATTGGAGTCAAATCTAAGGTAAGAACGGATTAGAATGTTGGATCGCTTGGCTGATAATAAAAAAAAATCATCAGTCTATTGAAAAATCACTTTATTTTGGAAAGTCATTTTCATATTTCAGGAAGGAAACTTACCAATAGAATGCAAACTAGAGGGATCCGAGTTATGGGCAAAGTTTTTCGATTTGGGCACAGAGATGATTATAACCAAAAGTGGAAGGTGAGCAATTTTGATTCTTCTCTTGTTATAACTGAGCCCATACGATAATTGATCAGATTAGAACCGAACCAATATTAAACTAGCCGCTTTAGAACTGATCTTATGCTAGAGGTTTTCGTATCAGAACAGAACCCGCATTCTCCATTAGTTTCTAAATGTTCATAAATGTGCAAAAATATAAATAATTAGACGAGTGTTTTGACGTTTTGTGACTAGAGAAAATGTGAGCCAAACTTCGAGTTATTTGAAAAATGGCGTTAAAACCGCACAGTTCAGTTTTTGATTAGAGATGTTTTTGAAGGAAAGTTCCAATTCGGTCAACCTCCAAGGCAGCTAGACTGTTGGTAAATTTTGGAAACTCAGTTCAATATCCTTCATGAAACCTCTCCTGTTTCATTATTTTCTTCTTTTTTCCTCGAAAAAAAACCTTTCAAACTGATTACTCTTGTCTCTCTCTCTCCCCGTTATTCACTTTTCATTTTGTGACATCCCACCCATAAAAGAGTGGGGATGAGGAAAGAGTTAATTTGTTAGAAAACGTGGTTTGTTTCAAAAATAAGAGTGAAAATGGGGGAAGGCGAGGACCCCATAAAGAAATGTAGTTGTCACTTAGACTGATGAGCTTTTCACTTCTGCTGACGCAAACAGACAAATTTTTTTCGACGAGTTGAAAAAAAAATTTGGAGTCAAGATAGAAGGATATAATGGAGAGTGAAACCTCATCAGAAAGTAATTTTGTCGAGGGTTAACCACCGAAAAAAGTCAGTAGAGAGTTTTGAGAAGTATGGCGGCTTGGCTGGAAAAACCATAAGTAGTTTGTTAACCTGGAATTTCCAATTAAGCTCAATTACCGTAAAGGGAATAAGGTTTAGGCAGGGAATTTGTTTTTGTAGGCTCATTTTTTATTTCAAGCTTCATCGCAATTTTTATAGTTTTGAGCAGAAGTAGCGGGAAATGAAAATTAAATTGAAAGTTTGAATTCCCAGCAAAAAATAAAATAAATTGACAGTATTACAAATGAAAACCCATCCAGGAACTAGTTTTCTAGAACGAGTATGTCAAACTGTTATGATAGTAGGAGTAATAGGAAGCCAAGTCAAACTTTTCCAGAATCAGTATGACTTGATTGCGAAAGCCTGACCACTCGGTTTAAAGGTGCAGCGCTAAATAACCGTCGGATCCCGTTTTTCTTTAAAAATTCACTTGAAGACTTTTCTATTAGAGAAATTCTCACTTTTTCAGCAGCTCTTCTAATATAGTTTTTACGGTACAAAACCAAAACCCATAGAATATTAGGTTGGCCCGAAAGAAATGCGCGAGAGCTTTTTTCGAATTTATATATCTCGGCTGGAATTGAATATACAAACAAGCGGTCAATTGGAGAAATGTGCAAAATTTTATCTTTACTATTAACAATCACCAAATTTTGTCCGTCTGTTTGTGTGTCGCCGATCCTACAGCCCTTCCTACTGAACCGATTTTAATGGGACCTGGACATGCCTATGTAGAATTCGCCCGCGATGATGCCCGTCTTTTTCAAATTTCGAAATTGGAAAAAATGAGGTCACCAGGCTTAAAAAACCACGTTTACAGGGCTTTCTTAGAATTTGCTATAGTGAGAGACGTACAGGAGGCCACGTGAATATTATAAACCCCGTAAAATTTATTACAGTTTTTCATTTTTAAAAAAGTTTTGAGAAGCCAGATGGTTGGAGGCGCCGAGCGCCGAAACTGTCTGGTGATCAACATTTTGTTAGTTGACCACTTTTTGATATCACTTACTCTAGTTAAGTTATAACAGATTCGCGTAAAATTTTAGCGTGAATTTCTTTCCGGCCAACCTAATACGTTCCTGGATCTTTCTATGAATTTTATCGATAGCTTGGACAATTTCTGACAAACTCCTGACTAAAGTAATAAGTTACCGTTTTCCGCTTCCCAAACGCTTCTCGTACTGTTATTTTCTAGTACGATAGGTTTCCTCTCGCAAAACTTTTTTCTCCGAACCCCATCTGATTACCATACCGTTTTCCCCCTTTTTCTCCTTTCTTCTATCATTTTTTTCAAACACCCCATTTTCAATCCTTCAAAACTACCGTATCCTTCCTTCCTTCTCTTTTTCCGCCCGCGTCACGTCCAATCGATTTGCATGTCTATCACTTGAATATGGTGTATTTCTAATTGGTTTACGTCTTCCTTTTTTCTTTCTGCTGAATGTCTTTTTCGTTTGCGCCTTCAGAATACATAAAACAGCACATTCATCAATTCAGAAGACGTCCCCTTTTTCTCGTCTTCTGAATTACTAAGAGAGAGACCCCCGAAGTGTCGTGATTGAATTCTCTTTTGATGGGTCACTTGGGAGAGAAAAGGCTTACGGTAGTCAGCAAAAGGAAAGCGACTAATTGATTGTTGAGTGATTGGGTGTAGGTGTTCGGCAGACAGAAAAAACATTACTGACAAAGAAATTATTTTTAATGGCGGTGACCTTTTATCGGGGAGGTTACGGTTTATGTGGGAGAGTGGTTACAAAACGAGAAAACGAAAAATTAATTATTCTATACTAATGAGACAGTGATAACTTGTTCAGAGATAGCTAATAGTTGAATGACCTACTGATAAAGCCTTACCATGGAACCGAGAAGACATTTCCACAAATCAACACATCACAGCAAAAGTAAATGATATCAATAATTAATCAACTAACAAAAACTTGCTCATAAAATTTTTCACATTTCACAAGTTGACCACTTTTTTGTATCTTTAATTCCAGTCGAGATATACATATAAACCCGAAGAAAAATTCAGCGCGCATTTCTTTCCGGCCAATCTAATAGTTCTCAAAACTTTTGCTCAGGGATTCAGTTAGAGGCCAGTTCTATTAGAGGGACCATTACATCTACAAAATTGCACTAAATTACTTCCGAACTTTTGTTTCAGTTCAAACATTTATCGAACACCAAGAAGTCGTGTAAATCACATAGTAGCAAATGCCATTATATTAGAGATGTTTTCCATCTTTTCCCAACTTTTTGGAAGTACGGATCTAATACAACTTTTATGGTAATTATAATTTTCGATAGTTCGAAACTCAAATTTCATTCGGCCAGGTTCTAGCAAAATCTCTGAACCCTTTCGCAGATGAGTCCTTCACGATATTCAGCTTTATTGTTTATAAATCGAATTTATTCAATTTTCAGCTTTAAAAAAGTCTGAAAGTTTGAAATGACATATTTTTCAGACGAATGTTTCCGACTGTCAAAGTTTCCTTCTCAAATGTAATCCTGGATGCCCTCTACTATATATTTTTGGATGTTGTGCCAGTTGATTCAAAAAGGTTTTCTCTTCTAAAAACTGTCTCATCCTTAATTCAACTGATTCCAGGTATCGATACATCTACAACAAATCCGCTTGGCTAACAGCTGGAAAAGCAGAGCCAGTTCCCAAAAATCGGTATTACTTGCACCCAGATTCTCCGTTTACCGGTGATCAGCTATTGAAACATGTGATCTCTTTCGAAAAGACAAAACTGACGAATAATGAAGTTGATAAAACGGGACATGTAAGTTTTCTCCATATTTATAAAATAAACTCTATAAAAAAAAATTTTCAGCTCATCCTCAATTCAATGCACAAATACCAACCACGAATTCATATAGTTCAACGTTCAAAATCAAATCCACTTGACCCAAATAAAGTGGTAATGGCCGATGAGCAACATTGTACTTATACCTTTCCGGAGACCCAATTCATGGCTGTCACTGCTTATCAGAATCAATTGGTAAACATTATTCAAAAAATTAAAAGTTTATAAAAAATTAAATTATAGATAACAAAGCTGAAAATCGAGAAGAACCCGTTTGCCAAAGGATTCAGGGATCCAACGGGAAGGTCGCCAGATGAAATGTAAGTTGTGTAAGCCTCTATTATAAGAGCATTCTGATGGGTCTCTTATCGTAAGGGCTCGTGATGAAGGAGGCTCTTACAATTAGGGGGCTATTTTTTATAGAGGGCACTATTCTTAAGACCAAAAGTGGCGGGAAAATAAATAATTTTTCTGAACCGTAAGAAATGTATATCATTTTGACAAATAACAGAGGAAATGCATGTTTGAAAGCTGAATAGCTTGCAGTGAAGTTTCAGAAATTTTCAAATTCTTCTTCCGTCTGAACTGGGGCTTAAATCGAAATAGGGAAAGCTCTTCTATTAGAGCGAGTTCTTTTAGGAGAAGGTGTCTTTCTGATAAAGAGTGTTCTTCTTATTTAGAAATTGCTTCTAAGAAAAAGTTCTTAATTTTTTTTTAATTCACTCGAAGGATCTTCTATTAGAGAAATCCTTTCTTTTCCAGCAGTTTTTCTATAGGCTGGCCGAAAAGAAATGAGTGCTGAACTTTTTTTCAAATTTGCATTTCTTGGCTGGAATTGAAAATGCAAAAAAGTGGTCAACTGGTGAAACGTGCAAAATTTCAAATTCAACATTTTGTTAGTTGACCACTTTTTGATATCGCTCACTCTAGCTGAGATATGCAGATTCGCGTAAACGTTTAGCGCGCTTTTCTTAGTATTGGCCTGGAAAAATTGTGCAAATTTTGTTAATTGCTCTTTCATTCGATATTTTGAAAAACATGCTGATTTTTTCCCGCGCCATTTTTTTTCCATTTCAAAATATATTTATAAATGTCAAGTTGGAAATCACAATTTACTTTAATGGAAAATATTTCTGCAGGGAACGTTCTCCCGGTGACATGTCTCCAATGATGCTCTCGAGTTTCTACCATTCCTCTGCTCTCCAACAGGCAATGTTCCAGCAGTGTCTCAGTAAAACCCTCCAAATCAACCCATCAATTATGATGCTCTATCAAAATGTGTTTCCCAATGGAGGCGGAATTCCACAACTCCCGACACCAAATCCGGAGATCACATTGAAGTAATGATTTGAAATTGTTTTCAAATAGTTTTCAAATAGGAAAATTTCAGATCGGAGTAAACTTGTTTTGCCACGACGACATCCAGTTTCCACGTGTAAATAATTTTGAAAAATGGCCATTTCGATCTGTAGTTTTTTTATTGGAAAAAATCAGAATATTTCCAATTGCGTCCCAGTTAATATTCATCTTTTATATTTTGCTTTTGGTGGTTTTCTATAATATCCGGTTTTTATAAAATGAAGAGTTCTCTCATGAAAATAAACTTTTGTTTGTAATTTCGAGCTCTTTTCTTTGCTAGGAGCTCATTTTTTAGTAGCAGTTTTTTGATATTTACGGGTGCACCTTTAACCAGAACTCTGGACGAAACGGAACCGAACAAACCAGGTCGAATCGGAACTGCCTGGTTAAGAACTTCCCCGGATGAGAAATTTTCACTCTCTCGGCACTTTTCACTGCTTTCAGGTCATTACAGTTCTGGCAAGGTGAAGTTCTGATTCGTCCGGTTCGTAAATGGAAAAGAAAGAACATTTGAAATTCTGAGGTTTTGTTTATTGATATCTAATAAATGAAAAAATAAATTAGACAAATTATTATTGCACGTATTTGTACTCGATTAGGGGGGTGTGGGGATTGTTTTAGGGGAAGAAAAAAACAAATTAATAAGTTCCTAAACTCCTTACCTTTTTATGAGAGCCATGAAGGAGACAGGACGACTTCAGCGGCGATAAGCTTCGACTCTACTAGTGGAGACAAAGCATATGGGGAAAGCACGACAGCGAAGAGAGCTTGTGGTGAAAGAATAATTGGAGAAAGTACGAATGGAGATAAGATCAATGGAGAACCGACCATAGGTGTCAAAATCAGTGGATTCAATGCGAATGGAGAGAGAATCAATGGGGTGAACACTTGTGGAGACAAGATGAGTGGAGACAACAAAAGAGGGGAGAGAATAATTGGATTGAATACTCCTGGTACTAAAATCAATGGATGGAGTACCAATGGAGACAAAACGATTGGAGAGAACACCAATGGATTAAGAATGAGTGGAGAGAGGACACGAGGAGATAAGACCAATGGTACGAAGACCCAAGGGGAGAGGATAATTGGTCCCAAAACGGCTGGGGACAGAGTGATTGGGGAAAGAACCAGTGGGGATAAGACGATGAATTTGTTGGAGAGTGGAACGGAGGCAAACGTGAGTGGGGTCAGGATGAATGGAGATCCGACGATGTCACGACGACGGGCCACCTTGAATTTCTCGGCTTCGGCCAGGGCGCGGATGCTGAAAGTTATGAGGTCAGATGCTGTGAAACCAGAGCTGTACGAAATGGATTTGTTAGATTCCGGATTCCGGATTCCGGAATCCGGATTGGTTTTGGGAACTACGGATTCCGGATTTTGGAATTCGGAACTAACTTCATTTTTTCGGAATACGGAAGGCGGAACACGGATTATTTGCTAGACGCATTGAGTACAGAGTTTTGCTCGAAGTTTCTATTTTTCTTGACTAGAAAAGTTTTGCGTTGTGGCAGAATGAAATTTATTTTCGCGGAATGCGGAAAACGGAACTTGGAATACGGAATTCGGAACTCGGAATCCCGTACAACACTGTGTGAAACTTCTATCACATCGGCTCCAGCTTTTTATGGAATTTTTTATTTCGAAATTGTTTTTCTGTTTCAGAGTTTCAAAATGTCTTTTTTCTGGATTTTGAATACTGTGTTCCGAAAAAAATTTCATTTCGAATTCCGGTTTCCGTGGTTTTTGGAAGTCATTACGAATTCTAAGTCTTTTCAGCACCTCCATTTGAACGGCACCCCTATTTATACGGCATTTATGGTTCCAAGAAACGCACAAAAGAAATTGGACTTACTCTTGTTCAATGTATTTAATTGGCTCATCTCTAAGTCTCTTGAACTTCTTCAAAGCCTTAGTGTTATTGTATGGGGATCCCTCTCCGTAGAGTTTCTCCAATTGACTGTTAGTCATCATGGTATATCCGACTTCGTTCAACTCCTTTTTCTGTTCTTCATTGTAGGCTTGATCGAGATGCTCGAAAACTTCAATTTTTGACTTCTCTTCTTCTCCGATAATTTTTGTGGCATTCTCCTTTGTGAAGTAAAGTGGGACTCCGCCTTCTCCTCTGAATTCTTGATTTTTTCTATCACTGATTGTTTTCTCGGCTTTGGTGACCTCATCACTGACTCCTGGAAAAATTAGCATTTGAGAAAAGATTGATCTCGATTTGACAAATGACGTTGCACACAAACATGAAATTGATCAGATCATTTCACTCAAAAGAACCGGTCTCTCGCCTCACACTCACTCACCAGCTGCTTCCACAATGAAATCCATCCAGGCATTTTGGCCATGGTTATCCAGTTTTTTCAACAAATGCGGAAGAGAGGTGAGCTTCTCGACGCCAGTTCCCTCGTCGTGAAGAGAGAAGAGTGATGGAGAGAGAAGGTCAAGCTGAAATTGAATATGGTTTTGACCTTAAATTGACCTTAAAATTAACAAAATTTGCACAATTTTTCCAGGCCAATTTTTGATATTTTGTGTTTTCGGCTAGATACGCAGACTCCCAAAACTGCTGAGCGCGCGTTGCCATTCAGCTAACCTAATTTGATGTGGACCGAAAGAAATGCGCGCTAAACGTCTATGCAAATGTATATATCTATTAGAATAGCATGATTTTCTATTTTGGTGAGGAAAGAAATGCGCGCTAAACGTTAACGCGAATACCTTAACTAAAGTAAGTGGTATCAAAAAGTGGTCAACTAACAAAATGTTGGACATGAAATTTTGCACATTTCACTAGTTGATCACTTTTTCGTATCTTTGATTCCAGCCGAGATATACAACTTCGAAAAAAAGTTCAGCACGCATTTCTTTCCGGCCAACCTAATAGAAAAATAGTGAGAGTAAGGGCCCTAAATGACAAAGATGTACACACCAAATCTAACGTCAGACTCCACAGATCCTACCACCTATCCCTGACTCCAATTAATCACTCACCAGATCACCATCCTCTTGCTCTGGAACAATAGACATCAGTCTTGGAGAAGCCATCTTCAATGTCTTCTGATCGAAGTCTGATACATTCTGTCCTCCGAGCATCATTGCAGTTTTTACAGCTTCTCTCAAAAATTTCATTGGAACTCGCAGCGCCTCGGTTTCCTTCTTGCGCATCATCTTTGAGATTTCCGTATTCTCATCCTCCATCTCAGCTTGTTTCAAAGCAATTGGCTTTCTTGGATCGATAAATTCAGCGGGGGTATTGTCAATTGCTTGTCTTAATTTCTCCTTCAGCATTTCACGATTCTTTTTATCTCTCTTGGCGTCCTCTCCCAACTTCTTAACTCTTCCAATTGCGTCAACCCATGACTCTGATTTGTCTGTTTTGTTTTTCAGGACTCTAACTGTATTGGTCATTTTCTTGGCGAGGCGTGCCATTCCATCTACGTCATCTTCAGTTTTCAACGAGTAATTATCCCTTTGGACAACATTGAACCCAGTGGATCTCTTCGCACGGGCGGTTCCGAAGGATCCAACCCATTCAAGCTTTTCCTCTGCTGGCTTCTCAGTTGTGGTGGTGGTGGCTTTGATAGACTTTCTGTATGACTTTTTTACTTTTTGAACAGATTGCTTAGCTGGAAGAGTCTTCTCAACATCCATCAATTTGACAAGGCACTTGGCATGAGATGGGACGTCTTTTGCTTCTTGGGAACAGTCCTTGATGATATCATGATGCTCTGCTGGCATTTGAGCAATCTTCTTTGAGGCGACCGCAGCCATTAATCCGGAGAAGGCTTGGGAAAGCCATTTTTCAAGGAGCTCTTCTGATGCCGTTTCGTTGAGGTCAACCTGTAAATGAAGGATGTTTATTATAAATGGACATTGCTGAGGCTAAATTTTAAGAAATTATTTTGTTAGCTAGAGCCAAGGCTCTCATGCCGGCCGGTAGGACCTTTGTTCATGTAAGCTGGGACTTCCGGAAAAAGGTCATATGAAAAAATTTCCGTGGTGACTAATCTAATCTCTAAAAAGTTCAGCCATCTAACTCTTTTCTGACTTATATTAGGTTGGCCTGAGAGAAATGCGCGCTGAACGTTTACGTGAATACATATCTCAGCTAGAGTGAATGATATCAAAAAGTGGTCAACTGACAAAATGCTGATCATAAAACTGTGCACATTTCATCAGTTGACCACTTTTTTGTATCTTCAATTCCAGCCGAGATATACAAATCTGAAAAAAAGTTAAACGCGCATTTCTTTTCGGCCAACCAAATAACTCTTTCCTAAGTCGCCAGTTTGACAGTCAAGCCTAAATGGGCGGAGCCAAATAATAAAAAAGACACATCTTCTGTTGCATTGGTTAACTAAAATGACTCCACTAAATCCACCTATTAAAATCATCTACTTCCGACCGTGCCTGAGTCTTGGCTAGTTGTGAAATGTTATAAAATGGGCGGGGCCTACTGTAAAAGTGAAACTTATTTTTTCTACAAAAACTTGAGGACTCTGTCGAAAAGTTTTTTCCAAAAAGTTTTTATGGAACTTACCCTCAAGTGATTTCCTTCCTTAACTGCACCATTATGAGTGATATCATGTGGTTGTAAACTGGCATATGTTAATGCTGAAAATCAGAATTCAAGTCAACTCTTCAAAAAAAAAACATTTCATACTAACCTGCAAGTGCAGTAAACAATAATAAATAATAATTCCTCATAATGAACAAAAAGTTAAAGCGCTGCCTTTCTGATATTCAAATTTTATCGGCCAATAAAATTGATAAATGTCAGAGAAGTGACAAGAAAGAAAGGGGGGACAGGTGTATGTATCTTCTCGGGAAACGAATCAGGAATAAATGAGGAGATAGGGAGGAGAAGAAGGGGCGGTGGCTTTATAAGAAAAATCCACTTATTTTTACAAATGATGGATACACACAAAGTCCTTTTTGGAAGCAAGGCTCCGCCCCATTACAATAGATTTTTTCGGGTTTTTTTTGCGTGAAAAGGAGGGATTTGGGAGGATAATCTTTAAAGAGAGAGAGTGATAGGGTGCAAAATGTGATGGATTTGTAAGGGAAATGACAGGAAATTGGGAATGTTACGTCAGGTTTCCAGTTATGTACGTGATAAGAAACTATGAAACATGACTTGAAGCAGTAGTGAACTTAGACGTTGCTCATAATCCCAAACGTTCCACAAATGGACTTCAGCAGGACACCAAACTAAAATCAAGAACAAATCATTTCTGAGTAGAATACGGTAGCTGAAATGTGCCTGAACAGTAACTTGTTAGGAGTCGTTTGAAATGTCGGTTTTGGCCAAAAACGGCTAAGACCATCAAATTATGAATGGAAAACTTTCAATGTTGAAGATGCTTCTGAAAAGCAAGTCATTGAACCAGCATCCAAGTTTTGAACTTGATCATCAAAATTGATCACATTTATTTGTGAATAGCAATTGAAGCACATTAGCACAGAAATCACAGAAAGACTTTAAGTGTGCACGAAATTTTCACCGAATTTCAAAAAAGTTAGTCTTCTCATTATAGCAGGTTATGAAGCGATAACCCTGTAACACTGATGCATGACACTCTAATTGTATTATGCTTTATGTACCATCACCTACGTGCGAAACGGCCATTTATCTAACTCATATCATTTAAAAGTACAGAAATGTTTCTTTTTTAAATTTCTTCAGAATAGCTTTTTTTCAAACTATCAAAGGAAAGCGTCTCTTGCTTTCCAAAATCATACTCGACTGTAAATATCATTTTCTGACTATGAGGTAGGGGCCACTAGAAAAAAGCCCGAAAGCAAACAGTCACCAACGCCACCAAACTTCGAACAAAAAGTGTGCTCGTCTTAGCTTCAGACAAAGTTAAGGCCAAAGCCTAACTCAATGGTGTCAAATCTCCAACTTTCTGTCAAAAACACACGGGCAACTTTTATTGCTTTTAAAATTTTTTGAGTTCCTAGCTCTCTCTCCCCTCAAAACTCATCTCGGCTTCTCTCCAACTCTTGTTGCTAATCCTCCACAATAAGACCCAAACCTCAAACGGTCTTTCACGTACCGTACCCCTTCTGATCATTTTCCGAGAACATTTTTTGCGCACTGGGATTCTCGAAACAATCACAGATTAGCTACAAATATAATTTGTTTTGTCAACTTGCGCACACTCATCTACCTCTCGTTTTGTCATTCAGGTTCCCTTTTCTTTATCCAATTAGTTTCCACCTGATTACCCAGTTTCATAGTGTTGCCAAAATAATTCTTCTCCACCTTTTGACCAATTGAAACTGATATGTCCACTCACTCTTCCTCTCTTACACTGATGTAGGTCCGAAAATTTTGCATTTCTCACGAATCTTTTGGAAGAATTTTCATCCGTTTGGAGAAGCTGTGTAGTGATGAAAAGAGATATGAAGAAGATGGAAGAATGCTGAATTGGTCAGAGAGAAGTGTACGTGTCCAATTAGTGCGATTGATATAGGAGGTCAATATGTTATCCGACACAAAATAGATCGAAAATTTAGGAAAATGCGATCAAAGTGTATAGGGATGACGGAAATTTGAAATTGATAATGATATAGATTGAAGGGAGCAAGCAAATCTTTCTGGATTACTGTAGCTTTTGGATTTTGAAATGTTCCGAAATATTCATTTAGAGAACTAGCCATTAATTCAGATTCTATTGTGCCAGTTTCTCAAGAGATCACTAGAACAAAACTCACTCCCGGCCAGTTCGAAGATCCACCATAGGAAGAGGAAAAACTTGAACGGTTTCCTCCAAATAAAGATTTATCTGTCTTCCTCTACAGTACCCCAAGAAGTCTAGGGCTTTCTATATAATGTGTGTACAGTTGGAAATCGATATGTTTTGAAGGGATGCCCTGATTGTAATGTTGGCTCATTTAAGTCTACGGAACTTGGAAACCTTGAAATTACTGTACCTTGAACTCGGAAAAGCTTCCAAATGCTGTCATAACTGGAAGTTTAGAGAACATGTGTCTGAATCCTTTACTGAAATTAAAGGGAACATCTGTAATACTTTCCGAAAAAAAAAGGATTTTCAATACTATTGAACCCGCGTAATCGGGGGTTGGAGCTTCAAAATTCTGCGCGAAGTTTTCGGAACTTATGATTGTTACAGACTAAATTTCCAAAATAAAGCTAGATGAAAAGCTATCAGTCTTTTTGAGGAAAAACAAGAATCATTACATATTTAAACTATGTCGAACATGTTTTATGGAAATCGGTTCAATACATACTTGTGATTTTTAAAAAAACTGGGGTCATTTTTTCGAGTTTTTCAGTGATGTTGATGAAATTTCTGACTATTTCCTACTGTAAATAAGATAAGTCTAGATAACCGCTCCCACGGTTATAGAAAAAAAATACGTTTTCAGTGCAAAATATTTTGAACTTTGTAATGGCACTAACAGAACACCTGTAGAGACACAAGAAAGAAAAAGATGAGCTGAAGACTGAAGTTAACGGAGCTATTATTTGCTGTTTCCCCAAGAAAAGGTATTTTTATTTATTTTCATTTTATTTTCATTGGAACTGATATTTATGAAAAAGGTCAAAAAATCAAACTAATGGAAAATTGATTGGTTGAACTGAATTAAAATTTGCAGTTTTTTTAATTCTAATTTCTTTCAAAAGAGCATCTTTCGGAAGTGATCCTGACATTACTAGCCTACAGAAACCCTCTTTTTTTTAGCAGTTTCTATTAGCAACATTGAATTACGGTATCTACCAAAAACTCAGACAAAAACTTGACACGCGTCAGGTACGTGCCATCATCCACTTTTTGCCGTTTTTTTTCTATTTGGCTGCCCTGACCGAGACAGGAATTCGTCTATCTTTTGCGGATAGAAGGAAAAAAACGTTCAGATAACGATCAGAAATAGATGAAATCGAATGTCAGATTACTCGTCAACCGCACCCCCAAAAGAACTTATTCGAAATTGGTTGCACTTTGCACCAAGAGTTTTTTTTTCAGATTTTCTTCTCTTGAAAATGTGGATTTGTGGATTTAAGGGGATCGACTAGCTACCGTATCCTGGCCAATCCCGAAACGATTCAATTAGCCGATTTATCATTCGCGGGATTTATTGCAAACTGACGTTTCAACTATCGATGTTTATGGAAGGGATCAGAAATTCTAGAGATTTTTCCATTATGTTAGGGGACAGAAATGAAGAATGAGTTTGAAAGAGATACAGTTTAGGTTGTCAGTAAGGACCTCCAAAGTTCTGCTTTGATCAGGTACGGGTTCGTTCCGAAATGAAATTTCAATACTCCTATATTTGAAAACGGTTAGTTTTTTTCTAAAACTTGTAAACTTCAATTTGGAAACTGAAGTTGCCGAAAAGAGCTAAACCCAAAGAGCAGAAAGATGAGCGGCCGATTATTTTTCAGTGGGACATCAAACTTGTTCTACATTTAATTTTGCAATTCTAATAGAGCATTTTTTGAAACACTGAATGCTTTTGAAAGGTCTGAGCTTCAACTTCAAAACTTTGCCAAAAACCAGTTTCAGTGTTATTCGAGAATCGAATAAACTAGCCAGTTCCAGACTTCTAGTTTATCAAGTTGTAAGCCTTATTTCAATTGGAAAGAATAAACAAAATCGAAGTAGGCGACCAACTTTTGCTTAATAGGTGAACGCGGCTCACCTTGTTCCTAAAAATATTGAAGGTTCGCCTAAAAGATCAAGCCCAACTTTCACCCGAAAGAATGATAGCCACAACAAAGATATGAAATTGAGAGAGAATTCATCACTAAAAATAGATTAGGTCAAATCTATATTTACTCTCTGAAAGTTATCCTTAAGAAAGACTCCCCATCCAAGTGAAAAATCCCGAGCAGTGTAAGCAGTCTAAAAGTTGGCCCGAAAGAAATGCGCGCTAAATTATTACGCGAATCTGCATATCGCAGCTAGAGTGAGAGATATCAAAAAGTGATCAATTAACAAAGTATTGACCATGAAATTTTGCACATTTCACCGGTTGACTACTTTTTTGTATATTTAATTACAGCCGAGATATGTAGGTTCGAAAAAAGTTCAGTACGCATTTATTTTTAGCCAGCTTATTACGAAAGTTGCCATTTTCGAACTATTTACATATTCCTTAGACGTCTTATCTATGCTTTGACAAATAAATCAGACTATTAAAATTCAACTCTATTTTCCCCAACCCAGACACATTTTGAACTATGTAACTAGCAACATTAAAGAGTGTGTTACGTGCTATTGGCATTTCGTAATCCATCATCAATCTATCACACAAATGGTGTGCCTTTCGTGCCCTAAAGCGCTTCCCTAAACCACGATCAAAATCGGATTGACCGCCGCCGCCGCGGCTTCATCCAGTTTAGGAGGGGTGGTCATCGGCAGGTAGGAGGGAGACTGTACTTCTTTTAGGAAGAAGCAGCCATTGATACCCTCTCCTATTTGAAAATCGAAAAAGAGAAAGATATTGGTCGCAAGTTGCCTTCTTCTTCGTCTTCTTATCTCCCGAATTGAATCTCTTCTTATTTCACCTTTTGATACTCACGTACATTCGGATAGTGCGCAAAGAGAAAACATAGAGGGAGGGTAAAATCTCACGTACAAAAAGTCTCTGCTGTGTTGGAATAAGGGACTCAGACGGAGAGAGAGAGAGAGATAGAGAGAGAGAGAGAGAGAGAGAGAGAGACCTGTTTCCTCTCTATGCAAAAGTATTATCACTTATGATATATTTCATCGGAACTTAGATTTATGGATGGCAGGGGAGGGGATCAAGAAATCAAAATAATTGGAAAATTTATTGGTTTATGACATTGCATTTTCTGAAGTGGCTTTTTAATGCGGTTCAAAAAGATATAAAGTATTTTGGCTATTAGGAATTAATTGGACAAATGGTTTCATGACTCTCGATTTTCAAAAAATGGTTTTGATACATTTTATCAAAACACCTCTTGATAAGAGTATTCCGAACTCACTGGAACTTGTCACTTTGAATCGGAATTTCAGCGCAAAACCTGCTTTGATAATGCCTCTCTGATATAGTATAGGAATAAGACTTTTTGCGTTCCGATATTTTGAAAAAGATCATGATAAATCTTATCAAGTTAACTTCATTCTGATGACTAGAAGTTCAAACAATTTAAAAAAAAAGCTGGTAGCTTTATCTCTAGTTTGCTTTGTTTAAAAAAAACATCTGATAGAACGGGTCAAACGATACAATCCGAAACGCCACTTGATCATTATTATCCTCAAGCCCTAAACTCGGAAGAAAGATGGCATTGCATGCAGTACTAATACAGGCTACGTTTGAAAAACCCAAAAGAGAAAAATACATTTTTTCGTTTCCTAATCTATTTCAAATTCAAACGAATTCAAAACAAGTCATCCCAAAATTTCCCGAAAAATCATTGCGATCAACAAGGAATTCTCTCCCTCCTGACTAAATAAACCTGTTCAAAGTTTTCCATTCTTTGATGTTTCTTTCGTTAGTTTCATCTTTATAGGTGACTACAAAATAAACGGAGGGGGGGATCCGTAAAAATAAATCACTTTGTTGGCCATGTCTTCCGTTTGAAAGGCGTTAAGTACTAGAACCTTTTTTCTCCTCTGTTATCACTTGGTCATCTATTTTGTTGTAGTGGGGGCAGGAAGTTAAAAGGACAAAGAAGGTTGGGGAGAGGAAAAGGGGGAGTTGGGAAAAGGGGAAAGTGTGAGAATTTGAAATCGACTAACAAAACACAAAATACGGGTGTTATCTCTTATCAGAAATGATTATATGTGAACTCTCTAGACAAATCAAAACTTTGTTAGAAGTGAAAAAGTTGAAGCGGACGAATTAGAACTGGTAGAATACGAAATGGGCGAATCAGAGCTGCCTGAATCAGAACTGTACATTTTCAGAACTGAAGAGGAGTGAAACTGACACACCTTTGCAGGAATGGCCTGCAAGTAGTGAAAAGTTCCCAAATACGAGCATTCGAAAATTCCTTACCGGGGGCAGCATCTAAACGGTCGGTTTTTATAAGGGTCAGTTCTGATTTGTCCTGTCCTTAACCGGCCGGTTCCACAGATTTTTTTTGAGCTCTTCAGAGAAATCTAGAAAAGTTTACTTTATCAACAAATTAGACAGACCCTACTCGAAAAAAGATACGAAAACTTGAGAAAAAAAGCTAAAACTTTCAAAGTTTCTTCAGACGGCCGGGCCGAGAAACTCCAAGTCCGCAAAAACCGTTTATTTTTTCTTTCTCGAAGTTTGTGTATACTTATCTTTGAAAAAATTACGCTAAATTCCGCAACTAGAATCTCCACGTAAATCGTTTTTCTTTTTTTTTCCCTTCAAGTTTTTATTTTCAATTCATTTCCGATTATTTCTCTAAACTTCTGCATCTCATTAAAATGTTGACAAACTCAGAGCAACATTATCGTTCGTTTGATTCTCGGTTTTTCCAGCTCTTAACTCTTACTGATTTGCAGTACCTGATATCGATTCGATATTGCCAGGTTACCATGATAAAATTCTTGGAACCCTCTATGAAATGACTCCAAATAACCCAATTGTACCAATAACTGGAAGTCTGGAAATCACTTTGAAGCCAAAACCTGATTTTGGAGAAGGAAAGAAAATAGTGGTGATTCACTGTACATCATATTTATTCGAAATTCTCAATCCCACTGGTAGAGATGGAGTTATCACTCAAATTTATGGATTCTACACAAAAAATGATGTGATCAAATTTCGAATTGCTTTGAGAGAAGAGAAGGTGTGTGGAGTTAAAAGAAGTCCGTTTTCCGTTGTCCGTTTTCCGAAGTCGGAAAATGTTATTCCGTAAAGCTCTGGTGCTATTCCTAATCAGAACTGGACAAATCAAAACTGCCCCAAATCAGAACTGGTCATATATGAGAACTGACACGACTTTGCTGCTATGGCTTGCAGGATGTGAAAAATGCCCAAATACGAGCATTGAAAAGTTCTTATCCGGGGAATTCCTCAAACGGTCGGTTCTTATAAGGCTCAGTTCTGATTCTTCCAGTTCATAATTGACCAGTTTATTAGGAGAAGCACCAAAAGTATATTTTCTTCAGGAACCAAAAGTCAATTTCGAGTTTACCCAACTCAATGACTCTCCAGATGGATCCTTGTGGTTATGGACCGGAGGAATAAGGGATCAAGAGATGACGGAAAGAGCCTTTCATGAGGCATATTTCAAAGTGATTTCATTTGTTTCAAATATTTTTTTCAATTTGAGTTTTCAGAACTCAAACACGCATCTTCTTCCGAATTCGATTGACTGGGCGGTCCCTCCAATCTACAAAGAATTTTGGTGTCCGTGTGTGGATACTGTAAATGATGACATTAAAGAGAGAAGAGAGAAATTCAAAGAAGAGTGTTTGAAGTTCAAAGGGATAAACGTTGATCCAGAACTTCGGTCCCAAAACTGTTATCCTTCCACTTTGGATAATCCTGTGAACTCGGCAAAAAGTGAAAAATCGACGAAAAAGAGTTTTATGGAAACTGAAAAAGCTGAAAATGCCACTCTGAAATCTACGAAAACTGAGAAATCTATGACTGAAAATACGAAAACACTCAAATCTTCAAAACGTTCGGAGAAAACGGAGAAAACGGCGGCAACTACGGAGATTCAATCGAAATCGGAATATGGAAATGAGGAAGAGGAGAAACAAGAAGAGAAGAGCAAAAAAATTGAGAAACCGAAAAAGAAGAATCCATGTTGTGTGATCATTTGAAGGTTTAGTATTTCTTGTGATTGACGGAATAAAGATCCGCTAGCTACTGTTTTTTTTTCTTCCTAAATCAGTTGAAAGGCCCTTCTAAACCCATGTAACAAACTAAAACTGGTCTGTGGCGGAATTTTTCTATAATTCTTTCGAGCAAAGTGATTTGAGATAATATCAAAAAGTGGCGATTCTTGAAAAAACAAACTAGCGTTTTTAAATACATAGTGTGTGGTTAAAAACGTGTGGTGAAAAATTTTATAAATTGAATATCAGCGGAAACTGGATTTCCGTCCTGCTTTCTCTGTTTGAATTTTCTAGTCAAACTCATTTATGATCATTTCTCTGAAGTTCTCAGAATATGCCAGCCAAATCTGAAATACCTTGTCGTTTGTTTGATTCCGAGTTTTTCCCTGCAGCACATTTTAATAAATTTCAGTATCAGATCTCGAATCAATTGCCGGAGCTTTTAATAGCCCGATCAGAGGGACCTTTTACGATATGACACCAGAAGAGCTGATTGTTCCAATAACGGGGAGTTTGGAAGTCACTTTAAAACCGAATTCTGATTTCGAAGATGGAAAGAAAATAGTCATTATTGTCTTAAAATCGTATTTGTTTGAAATTCTCAATCCCACTGGTAGAGATGGAGTTATTACTCAAATCTATGGATTCTTTACGAAAAATGATGTCATTAAGTTTCGAATTGCTCTGAGAAAAGAAAAGGTTTTTGGGTTAGTGGAACTGACACAATATGTATTTATTTTTTCAGGAACCAAAAGTCAATGTTAGTTATGCCATAAAGGAAAGTTGTCCATTTGGAAAATTGTTATTATGGACCGGAGGAATAAAAAATCAAGAGTTGAAGGAGGAAGTTCAACCTATCCAAGTGACTAAACAATTTTTATACACAGATTCCTATCTCTTATTTCAGAATTCAAAAAAGCATCTTCTTCCGGAGGAGGTCGGCTGGTCGGACCTTCCGGTCTACAAGTATGAGTGTCATCCACGTTTGAACACTTCAAACGATGACATTGAACATAGGAAAAAAAAGTTCAAAGAAGTTTGTATGAAGATCAATGAAGGAGACTTTGATCCGAAACTTGTGCCCCAAAACTTCTATCTTTCCAAAAAAGATACCAAAAAAGCTGAAAATCCCACTCTGAAATCTACGAAAACCGATAAATCAATGGCTGAAAGTACGAAAACACTCAAATCTTCTAAACGTTCGGAGAAAACGGCGGCAACTACGGAAATTCAATCGAAATCGGAATATGGAATTGAGGGAGAGGAGAAACAAGAAGAGGAGAGCAAAGAAGTTGAGAAACCGAAAAAGAAGAATCCTTGTTGTGTGATAATTTAAAGGTTTGGTATTTTTTGGTTGAAGGAATAAAGAATGGCTATTTCTAAAATAGTCGGAGAAGATAGAAGCGAACTTTTTTTTCAAAGAAAAAACGATTTTTATTCAAAAAATAGAGGTTCACCCTTCAATTAGAAAGTGCTTTGAATAGAAGGTCACCATCGGGGAGAGTTTAGAAAATAAAAAGATGACCTTCTATTACAGATTTTACGGAATAACGAACAATAGAAACAAATGTAAAAATCTTTTTTAAAAAACTGGCTCAAAATTAGGCGACTGTCAGATCCAACGTCCACCTGGGTTGATTCTCTTCTTTTATTTTATCAAATCCAGCTCTAAATCTTGAATATTCCTCGTCAGGATCAAATGAAAGGGGCTCATAAGAAACCAATAACCTCGATCCATTTCTCATTTGCAACGTCAAACATCTGAAAAGTTCATATAATTCCGAATGTTTACAATTATCTTCCTTCTTACCTGTCGCTCATTTTAATAACTTCCAGTTGAGCTCGAACCAATTTGAAAATACTCATAACAGTGATATACTTTTTGAATCCAATTGACAATCTGCTTCTAATTGAACGTTCAGTATCTATCCAATGTTGTATTAAGGCGATATATGTTTGTGGATCATGCCTCTTGTTTTGATATTTCAAAATAATTAATGGATTCCTCATGTTTAAAATGACAGGAATCCAAGATTCTTCTTCATTTGGGTGATTCGAAATCACCAATTTCTTTGCGCTTTTAACAATTTCCTGATGTATCGCTATAGTGTCTTCGAAACTACTATCAATTGTTAAAACATTCAACGGAAAACTGGATGGGTCTATCAGATTTTTTAGTCTACCAAAATCAATTATGTGAGATTGGATATGTTTCACTTTAATTCTCATATCTTCAGCAAAACGAAAGGGAGTATCCGAATTGACAAATGAAAGTTCGTTGACACAAATTGATGAACGGCGTCCGCCAAATAATAATGTGTTAAAATATTTCATAGCTTCGAAAAGCTTCGTAGTATATGCTACTCGCTCTTCTGTGACTCCAGATGACGAGACTATTGATAGTTGAATCCATGGAGTATAAGGAGGTAAAATTCCATTTTCACGGTAATAAAATGGTAGAAACTTGGAGCGGTATAAATCGGCTGATGATCGAAGATCTTCAATCGAATTACCTAACTGTTCTTGAATTCTTGCCTCGTTTTGAGCTATTATAGAGCTGGTGTTTGGTAGTTCTCGAAGTTCTGGTTCGATATAATCTTCTTCCCTGTTATATTTCATATTTGTGTTCATGATAATCTTTCGTCGTAGAGCTTCTTCTTTGATCACCACCAATTCTATGAATCTCTGTTGGTGGAAGTGGGTTTTCTCTTCGAATATATTTTCTGTTAGGCATAACTTAACATCTCCAGGAGTCAACGGTTCATTCCCTGGATCACATATGAATCCCCATTCATCTAAGTCAAAAAGGCAGCCGCCTACTCTGTTCGTTTTACGATGATATCTCGGTGTTTCTTTTGGATTGTGGTATTGACGGTAGATTGCCATTGTGCAATTGGTATTATTGATTGTTGTTTCAAGACCATCCAACATGAGTCTATCGATTTTCATTGGAACTACTTTCTCCGCAGTTCTAATAGAGGGAACCCGAAGAGAGAGCCTAATTCTGAAAACGGAACAGTGTTAAAATGAAAAAAAGATCAGTATTACCTTAAACTGGGGTCCATATACTGTAACACAGTTTTGAGTGAATCATACTCAATTCGTTTGGATTGCATTGTTCTATCCAATTTCGTTCTGGAACAGTTTTAAAAAGTGAGTGATTAGAGACATGAAAAACGATGAATACAAGTTTAAAAAAAAGAGCGTTTCAGCAATAAAAACTGGTGTTTTGTTAAAACAACGCGGTTGGAAAGAATAACAGGCAGAATAAGCGACAGCAAGGATCTTCGTGTTGTGCAGTTGGACCTCTTTCTTGTATGCCTGCCTGTTTTATTGATCAGAATAATTACAGAAAAACCAGAAGGTTTTGGGAAATGTCTCTTAATCCTGTCAGTCAAAAAATACAATGCCTCTTGGATGTATTAATGATTCGTATTAGGTTGGCCCGATAGAAATGCGCGCTAAACGCTCACGCGAATCTGAATAATTTTGCTAGAGTAAGTGATATCAAAAAGTGGTCAACTAATAGAATGTTGATCATAAAATTTCCCACATTTTACTAGTTGAGCGTTTTTTTGTATCTTTGATTCCAGCCGAGATATATAAACCCGAAAAAAGTTCAGCGCGCATTTCTTTCCTGCCGACCTAATATATCATTGCTATTAAACTTCTAATTCCAGAGATCGTGTTGGACCAGTTTTACAAGTCGATTGGAGTCCAGAAGAAACGAAAGTTGTGAGTGGAGAAAAAGATAAAGTTCTAAAACTTTGGAGACAATAATTCTTTTTTCCCATGCATTGATATTATTCCTTGTTGTCTTGTTATCTGTTGAATGTGTGCTTTATTCAAAAATTTCTGACATATGAACATGACCGGATGACCCGGATAAAGAACATATGACAAGAATTTCAGAAAAAAACATCGAAAAGAAAAAAAGAGATCACATAAGAACACAGCATGGATTCTGCTTTTTCTTTTTCTTATCCTTCTTCTCCGCTTTCCCAACTGATTTCTTCTTATCAACTTCTGGTTTTTCGAGTTTCGAGTTCTCAATTTTCGATGGGTTAGTGATAGGATCATGTGAAATCTCCTTGACTTCTGACTTCTTCTTCTTATCCTCTGGCTTTGGCTCTTTCGCTTTTGGCTCCTCGGTTTTTGTGGTGGTGGTGGATTCCGTCTTTGTCGATGGTTTGACATCCAGTTTCTCCTGTGGTTGTGACTTTTCCGCCGCTTTTTCCACAGGTTCTACTTCAGGCTTGACAACTTCAATGACTTTCTTTTCCCTTGGCTCCCTCTTTTTTTCCCTATTTATTTCGTCCACAATATAATTATGTTTCTGTCGTTTTCTGTTCAATTGTTCCTCTTGTTCTTTTTCAATATGCCATCTGTCCAGCTCATCAACACATATCCTTCTTACTGGATTCGCCTCTGGTTTCGCCTTCGGCTTATCATCTTCTTCAATATATTTATCCCAATCGACTTTAAAATCCAGGTAACCGATTGAATATCTTGAACAACCATAAGGCGAAACATTTCTACGTTCATTTTCCCCAGTCTGAAAAAAATTATAGACTTTGAGAGAGGAAAAAACATGTCGATTTGTACTTTTGTGTCTTCATCTCCTTCCAATTTCACATCGATCATCAATGTTGGAAAAGCCGAAAAATCTTCCTTTGTATAGGTTTCCGGAAGTTGCATGATCTTGAGAAATCCAATTGGTTCTGACACCATGTACATTTTTCTGTCTTCGGGAGGCTGAAAATGTTTTGGTTAGACTATTCGATTGGCCGGAAAGAAACGCGCTCTAAACTTTTTCGGATTCGTATATCTCAGCTGGAATAAAAAATACAAAAAAGTGGTCAACTGGTAAAATGTGCAAAATTTAAAGATCAACATTTTGTTAATTGGCCACATTCTGATATCACTCCCACTAACTGAGATATGCAGATTCGCGGTCCAAATGCGCATTTCTTCTCACTCTACACAAAAAACACTAACCACACGATAAACCTCCACTTCGATGATTTCTCCGGGTTTCAAATTCTTTTTGCATTCTGTTCTTGAAGTCAAGTCAAAGTTCCGATAGGCTTCATTGGCTACTGTCTCCATTTCAAAAAATGTTGAACACAATTCGAATTTGACCGGAATATCACGATCAGTGGGATTTTTTACTTGGATTTTCGCAGATCCTTTAGGTACTTCTATGCTCTTTTTCGGCGTAACATCCAGGTCGAAATGGGATGGGAAATCACAGACTGAAATTAATTGAATTCAAAGAAATAATTTAAAATAGGAAAAACTTACAGAAGAACCCAGGCTCATCTTTATTCCGCTCACTATTTTGGGACATTTGTACGAGTAGTAGTCAGTTACAATCGTTAGTCACGAGAATTATTATGAGAATCAATATAAAACAAGTTCGAGAAATATGATGACAAATATGACCTGGGATCACGCGAAAAGATTAGATCTTTTAAAGAATTTTTGAAAAAAAAGTAAACATCATTTTTTGGTTCTGGAAATCAAAAGTTTCCACGCGAATTCAAAGCATTTCTACTTTTCCCTTCCTGCTCTTTTGGTTCATTTTTTCTACATGATCGAGGTTATCCATATTGACAAAGTTATATCAGGTAAACTGGGTACTCGAATAGGGATTGTGGACGAATCAAAACTTTTTTTCCTCGATTTCCCTTTTGACAAGCACGGAAGCCACTTTTTTTGAAATATTGATTCCCGGATCAAGTTTTCATGGTGATTTCGTTGGTCATATTTGTTGTACGGGGGCTGCGCCATATGCGCCCTACTGCACTCACATTCAGTTGAAAAATAAATGAGAGGAATTCTGACTTTAGTCACCAATTTTTTCTAAATTTTGCCAAAAGTGTCATAAAAGTGTGGAGAAAACGCTGGATACCCAGTAAGAAAAAGTCAGAAATTTCATCAAAATCACCAAAAAAACTGAAAAAATGACCCCAATTTTTAAAACTTTTTTTGAATCCTGGTCGGCAGAATTTTCCATCGGCCCCGCCCAGCCCGGAAAATCACAAGTATGGAAAAATATGAAAAAGGACCCTAGCGAATAAATGACTTCAGTCACTAGCTCTGAAAAATGTTAAATCGACTACTTATGAACTAATCCTACTTTTCAGAACTCGCTGACAAACGAATTTCAAAATCCCATCGAAGGAAGCAAGAATTGGTATTGTGCGAAGCCTTTCAAGAGATAATTGACGAAAAAATCACTGAGCACAACAAAGAGGAAATCAAAAAATGGAAAAAGAAGGATCCGGAGCCAAAACCATTGCACATTTCATATGGAAAAGCTTCGGGAATCAAGCCATTTGATTTGGAGGAATCTAGAGAAATTGAGAAGAGCAGTTTGGAGGAGCCAAAAGAAGAAGTTGCAGTAAAGAAGCCATATAAAAGATGTTGTGTAATTCTGTGATTTCATGATTTAAACTGATTTTTTTCCGTTCAATAAATTTTTCATTTGGTTTTTCAATCTCATTTCCATTGTTCGGTGTAATTAGTTGGTCTATTTGCACACCAATGATAATAATCAATTTTTCTTCGCAACAATCGCTTATCAGCTCTTCTTATCACCGCCCGTTTCTGCTTCAAAAGTTTCTTTTCCCCTTCTTTTTGGTTTCTTTCTTTGTTCAATTCCTAGTATTCTTTTTCTTAACTCATAAATCATTTGGAACCATGTCAGTATCATCTTATGGTACGCCACGTGGCAATGAGCTATTGCCATTACGTGGATCCAATCAGCCAACTATGGGTGAAATGTTTGGTTCAAGAGTTAGAGATTCGCGATCGATTACTGCGGATCAAGCACTGATCCATATGATTAAAGTTATGATGGGAACTGGAATGCTATCACTTCCATTGGCATTCAAACATTCTGGTCTTTGGCTTGGACTCATCTTATTATGCATGATCTGTCTTATTTGTATTTATTGCACAAGGCAGTTGATTTTCGGACAACATTATATTACTTTCATGTGAGTATTTATTGGGGGGAACTGGCTATTGGAAAACTTTTTGAATACTTTTGAGAACAGTGAAAAGGAGGCCTTTAGTCACTTTTTTTCATTTTTGTTCCTTGTTCATTTTTCCATGCTGATTCCATTTTTCATAAAGAAGTTCCCCAAAAAACGCTCTGAAAGCGCACAAAATGCACACAAAATCGCGCGTTACAGATTGGTAGCCGCGGTCGTCTGCCCGAGAATTTCCCAGCGCGGATCCGTTCTCTTTATTTTTTGCTTTTCCTTGCTAAAATAGAAGCATTTTCGTAACAAAAACACCAACCTGTAACACGCGATTTTGGGCGCAATTTGTGCGTTCCAGTTCAAATGACCAATAGAACCAGCGTGGAAAAAAAACAAGAACGGAAAACAAAGATATGTGATTATAGTCCTCCTTCAAGAATGAACTCGTTGCTATAGTCAAAATTTTGGTATCAAATTAATAATGAAATCGTAGAAATATGAGACTTCCAAGTAGCTGATCTGTTAGCTTATCAGCTCATAAAATATTGAAATATCAAATAATTTCTAACAAATAGTGATGTAACTACCAGTAAAAGCACTTCAGACAATTATTTATTTCAAAGACCACAACTCCAGAACAAAACCAACTTTTTAAACCCCATCTTTGAACCCATCTATTTTTCAGCAAACGCGAACAAAGAATGGATTATGCTAACGTTATGAGATCAGCAGTTGAACTTGGACCTGCTTGGATTCGTGGCCACGGATATCTCTTCAAACAAATGGTCAATTTGAACATGTTCGTAGCCCAATTCGGTTTCTGTTGTGTCTATTTTGTGTTCATGGCTGATAATTTGAAACAGTTTTTTGACCAAACCTCCAATATTCATATCTCTCAAGCTGGATGGATTGCCCTTTTGTTGATTCCCATCAGTGCTCTTTGCACTATTCGTGAGCTCAAAGCATTGGCTCCATTGGCTGCCATCGCTAATTTTGTGTATTTGATCGCGGTGGTTATTGTATTGCAAGACTTGTTTTCTGGTAAGTCAAAAATGTTTTGGACTTGAATTTTCAAATTTTTTAGAATGGCAACCATGGGATCAGCTCCCAGCATTTGGATCCATTGAATCTCTCCCGTTGTTCTTTGGAACTGTAATGTTCGCTTTCGAAGGAGTTGCTGTAGTCCTTCCAATCGAAAATCAAATGAATGAACCAATTCATTTTATTACTCCAAATGGTGTTTTGAACACTTCTTGTGTTTTGGTCCTTTTGGTTTACATGACTGTTGGATTCTTTGGATTTTTGAGATATGGAAATGATATTAAGGACACTTTGACATTGAACCTGCCACAGACACCGTTAGTTTTTTTTTTGGTTAATGTTTTCTTGCTGGTTTTTTTTGTAAAGAAATCACTTGAAAATCGGTCTGAAAAACAAAGGTTAGGTGCAAAATCTAAAGTTACAGACTGATAGCCGTGGCCGTGTGGCTGAGAATCCGACAGACTTTTTTCTAGTAGAAGACTGGAGAAAAAAAAAAGATTTGTCGGATGCTCGGCCGCGGCCATCTTAAGATTTTCTGTCATGTTGGCTGGAAAACGCTGAACTATTTTTCGGGTTCCTATATCTCAGCGCGAGTTGAAAATACAAAAAAGTGGTCAACTGGTAAAATGTATAAAATTTGATTATCAACATTTTGCTAATTGACCATTTTTTGATATCACTTACTCTAGATGAAATATGCAGACTTGCGTAAACGTTTAGCTCTCATTTCTTTCGGGCCAACCTAATACACCGTCTTTAGGGTTCAGGCCAATTTTCGAGCGTATTCATAAAACTGAAAAAAAATTACTTCTTTTTTGAGTATCACAATTTCAGATTCTACCAAGCTATCAAAATCATGTTCGTTCTTTGTATTCTGGTTTCTTACCCTCTTCAATTCTACGTTCCAATGGAGAGAGTCGAGAAATGGATTAAGAGAAAAGTTGTGGAAGCGAAACAAGAGCCAATGATTTATGCGATTCGATTTGGAGGAGTTGTCTTGACTTGTAAGGAGTTTCATTTATTTCAAAATATCCTCTTAAATATTTCAGGCGCCATGGCTCAGCTTATCCCTCATTTGGCTCTATTCATCTCCCTTGTTGGAAGTGTCGCTGGAACCTCTCTCACTTTGGTTTTCCCACCTCTAATTGAACTGCTCTGCTGTTATTCCCGTCAAGAACTAACAAAATGGGTGTGGATTCGAAATATCGGTTTAATGTTGTTCGCTTTGGTTGGATTCACCACTGGAACATATGCAAGTATGGTGCAAATTGTTGAGGCTTTTGGAAAATCTGATGTGTAGAAGAGGGCGTTTTTTTGTTTTCTTTGATGATGGAGTTATGATGATTTTTGTGGAACTAGAACTTACAGAATTTAGCAGTTTTATATGAAAATAAATGTTTGTGATCTCTAATATTTATTTTTGAGTTATCTTGGCAAACTATAATTAAAGGTGCTATCCCTAACCCGAACTTGACGGACGAGAACTGCCCCGAGTCAGAACTCTGGACGAATCAGAACCGGACAAATCAAAACTGATCGAATCAGAACTGCCTGAATCAAAACTGTACTGTCCGAATGAGAACTGGCACTAGTTTGCTGCAATGGCCTGCACATTTCATTGGTTATTTCACATTTCATTGGTTACATTCCTGGATGCAGATTGAAGTTTTAGGAGAAGTGATGCATGCGCTTTTAATACAGGTTCAATGATGTCTAGTGATGTAACTTCCCCGCTTCTATTTGGTATTGTTTTTTTGTCTCGTCTCTTGCTGTTAATTCTCTTTCACCGTTTCCCATTCTCATTTCGTGTTGATATGACGAGAGAAAAGAATAAAAACACAGCGCCGAGAAATCTATCTTGTCATTTTCTCTTAGTCATCCTATCAATTCTCTCTCTCTCCTCCAATTCTCTTTTCTGCAAACAGTAAGCGAAAAAGAAAAGAACACAAAACACTTTTTTTATTATTATCTTCACACTTTTTATCTAAAAATTTCTCAATTTATCATTCGGTTGGCTGTTTCATTTCTACCTGTATTTATGAGTATCGGAATCGATTTGGGAACAACTTTCTCCTGTGTTGCTTATTATCAAAATGGGCAAGTGAATGTGCTGGAGAATGAGAATGGTGAGTTTTTTCAAAAACCTCTATTTCAACGGCATAGATTTGATATCTCAAAATGTGAAAATCAGAATTTACATAGCAAAAATATTTTCTATTCATTTGTATACGCCTTGTAAAAAGCCTCAGTATAAACTTAAAAATGATAAGACTAAATTTAAATCCAATGTTTTTTTTCAAAAAAAAAATACTCCTCTACAATTTTTTTTTCGGTTTACAAACCAAAAAAAACGGTGCTACACTTAACCAGAACTGTCTACATAGATCGTGAATAAGAACAGGGCGAACCAGAACTTCCTGAATCAGAACTGTACCTTATCAAAACTGCCCGGACAAGAACTGACACTACTTGGCTGCAATGGGTTGCAAGCAGAGAAAAGTGCTAAAATACGAGCATGGGAAAACTATCTTATCCAGGGCGGTTCTTAAACGGTCGGTTCTTATAAGGGTCAGTTCTGAATCGTCCAGTTCTTAACCTCATCCGCCCGGCTCTAATTCGTCCACTGTTCTGATTCGGGACAGTTATGATTCAACCTTTTTTTTTTTTTTTTTGTTTTTAGGCTGCCGAACAACCCCATCAGTTTTAGCGATGACAGAGGATGGAGAGTGTTTGATAGGGCAACATGCAAAAGATGTTATCACCAAGGCTACGAGTTCACTTTTCGGTTAATCTTTTTCCATTTTTTTACTTTTCAAAAAAAAAGTTTTCTAGATGTCAAAAGAATAATTGGTCGGAGATATGACGATGTTCTCCTTCAAAAGGATATGCCCTTATGGCCATTCAAAGTGGAAAAAGAAACCGATGGAACTCCTTATCTCCAAATTCAAAATGATTCCAAAAAAGTGAAATTCTCGGCTACAACAGTATCCTCATTGATTCTGAAATGTTTGAAAGAGAATGCAGAGAGGAAATTAGGAGTAGAGGTAAAAAGTGCAGTGATCACTGTACCTGCCTATTTCAATGCAACACAACGAAGAGCCACAGAAGAAGCAGCTGTTTTGGCAGGTTTGAAAGTGTTGAGGATATTGAATGAGCCCACGGCAGCAGCTATCGCATACAGTTTGAAAGGGCAGAGGCTATCGAGAAGAAACATTTTGATCTATGATTTGGGAGGTGGCACCTTTGACGTGGCAGTTGTCAATGTAGAAGGACCAAGGATTACGGTTAAAGCGAAAGGAGGAGACACTCATTTGGGAGGACAGGACATTGATAATATTATTATGATAAAGATGATTGAAGAGTTCAATAGGAGACATGATATGGATTTGAAAGGCAATTATCGGGCTTTGAAACGGATTCGAAAAGCTGCTGAAACTGCGAAAATCACACTTTCAGCAGGGAATGTTGCTAGAATTGAAGTGAGCTTTTTATTTCAGGGCTTCTTTATGATGGTCAATTTTCAGCTAGAATGCCTTCATCTTGGAATAGATTTTATTATGAAAATCACTCGATCAGATTTTGAGTCTTGGATAGAGAACCTGCTGATGGCTACAGTAGTCCACGTGGAACGTGCAATTCGAGAAGCAAACCTGAAAAAGTCGCAGATAAATGAAATAGTTTTGGTTGGAGGAAGTACAAGGATTCCACTTTTGAAAAAGATTATCAAAGCAAGTTTTGAAGCAAACACAAAAATTTGTGAATCAATTCATCCGGATGAGGCAGTGGCTTATGGAGCTGCGGTTATGGCCGCTGTATTGTCGGGTAGGCTCCAACTGAAAATAATACCCAACTGTTTAGTTGGCCCGAAAGAAACGCGCTCTAAACGTTTACGCGAATCGCCATATCTTAGCTAGAGTAAATGATATCAAAAAGAGGTCAACTAACAAAATGTTGACCATACAATTGTGCAAATTTCACCAGTTGACCACTTTTTTGTATCTTGAATTCCAGCCGAGAAATATAGATACGAAAAAAAGTTGGGCGCGCATTTCATTCCGGCCAAACTAATACAATGATTTGTATAATTTTTCAGCTGAAATATAAAATATCAAAAATATAATTTACTAAGTATTCTCTTCAGTTAAACACTTTTTGATATCTCGTCTTTTAGCTTTTATTTTCGAGCTGGCAAAGAACATTCAGGCACAAATTAAATATTGTTCCAGGTGTCGAAGAAGTACAAGACATGCGTCTAATCGACATGATTCCAATGTCAATTGGAGTCCAATGTAACCGGGATTACATGTCAGTTCTTATCAAAAAGGGAACAGTGTTCCCATGTACCAAAAAGAAGACATTCATTAACAGTGAAGACTATCAGACGCTTATCAATGTACCGGTTTATGAAGGTATTTTTAAAGATTCTAGATTTTTCAATTTTTGAGTTTTAGGTGAAAGAGTTTTATGTTCTCATAACCGACAACTAGGAGAAATTTCCCTTCCAATCAGTCCTAAAAAGCGTGGAGAATCTGTGGTGGACATCACCTTAGAAGTAGATCACAATGGAATTCTTCAAGCCACTGCCTTGGATCTAAACACAAAATCTGCAATAACAACTACAATTGTATATGATCATTGTACATTTACACAACCTGAAATTGATGAAATCACAAATCAAAGTGAAGAAGACAAAATTTTTGATGACACATTTAGAGCTCGATATAAACAGCTACAGAAGAGTGAGGACATGGCCTACGACTATAAGCATAGGCTGGAAAAAATAAAAGTAAGTAATTTAAAAATTCAGCTTCCTAAAATAAAATAAAAACAAATTCAGGGAAGTGTGGACCGCGAGAAGTTTTCGCATCTTATGGAAACAGTGGAACGAGAAATCTCATGGCTATCCGGGTTTCCGTATGCTGCTCCAAATGAGTATTTGAATCGACGGAGAGCATTACGGATGAAAGTTTATCCAACTTTATTTTTGAATTTGTCATTTTATTAATAATAAAGATGCCGATCGTTTTTGAATTGATCTGTTTTTTTAACCTAGAAAGTGAAATTTGATTGAACCGATAAGTTGCATAGAAAACTGATCAAATACGATCGGGGACTTTTTGAAACCAGACGTTTTGAAACCGCGACAACTCGAAACGGCGACATCTCGAAACCAGACATTTCGAAACCAGACGTTTCGAAACTAGACATTTCGATTCCCGAAAATTCGGAACCGCTGAAAAAATAGTGAAAAAAAAGCTTGGAAAATGGGAAGGTTTTTGAAAATATTGAAGTTAAAATGAAAGTTTACTAAAAACACCAGATATTCACTGAATTGCCTTTTGGGGTTACCTTCATAGGCAACCGTGCCTTCGGGAATCCGTCCGTTCAAACTGACATTTTCCTGACTTGGATCGACAGGCGGGATCCGGCCCGAGTTTGCCGGATCAGAAACAATTTTTCACGGGAAGTAGTTCTGATACGGGACAGTTCTGATTCGGCATACCCCCATTATTCCTCCCCATCGAGTAGAGCAAACATCATGCCAAAATGAATCCTTTCCAACTTTTGTCTCAATTTCTCAAGGACAAAAAAAAATCTGAATTGAAAGTTTGCTTTTATCCATAAGTTGCCATCTCAAAAATAAAAACCTTCTTAATATTATCTCCCTCAAATGTGAAACTGGAACTCAACACATGGATTAGGCGCTGCTCTGTGAGCAAAAAAACTTTTTTTGAGCCGATGGAGATAGAGACAAAATCATGACGAGAATCAATAAATGGCATCCTATTGAGCATTTAGTGCCTCTTGGAGCCAGTTCCAACTCGACGTCTTCATAGTTAAAAAAAAACAATTTTCTCGTCGAAAATTCCGATGTTCAAAGTTTGAAAATGTGTTTAAATGGGAACAGAACTATTCAAAAAAATGTCGATGTTTTTACATAAATCGTCGCAGAATGAATGGGAAAAAAAAAGTTTCCTCTTGAAAATATTCCTCAAAAACCACTTTGAAAGATGATAATAGAGTCGAAAAGAGGCGTTTTGCGGTGCTCGATTTTTTAAGTGGAAAGTAGGGTTTCCATTGCGGGCGGTATTCTCCCGCCCGCGCCTGCCGTTACCTGTTTTCGTCCGCTTGCTAAATTACTTTTCTGAATGCTCTCATTATCAGTTTTAACAAAATGTAAAGAAAAGAGAACAAATCAACAAGGATATTGAAATTTTTCTTTTGAAAAAAAACGTGGTCAGAACGGAGTACACAACTGCTGTCTACCGTACGCAAGCGAAACGGGCGGGCGACGGGTGCCTGTTTTCGCCCGCCCTGAATGGAAATCCTAGTGGAAAGTTTCGCATTTTTTGTGAAGAATAGGGCAATCCCGAATATAAACTTCAATTCTTTTTTCTGTCCTTCTTCGAATTTCCACGTGAATGACTGCTTTTTCGCTCTATTGAACTTTTCCACGTGATAGAAACCAGTTGGACATTTTGAACGACGTGGAATTTTCCATTTCTTTTCAATTTTTAAAAGATGAAGTAGAGGAAAGAACAAAAGAAGAAGAACCGAAAACAAAAGGAAAAAAACGAAGTACAGAAGACTCAAAGCGGCGTAAGAATATCATTCTCTTCCAAAAAATTATTAGAGATTTTCAGTTGGGAGGAGCTGCGAGAGGAGCTCAAAGAAGGAACAATGGGCAGCGATGGGAGCCAAGTATTGGAGTTGGTCAACCCCGCATAACTGGAAATTCCTCTTTGCAAAGGGGAATTTCCAGTTTTCAGAAATATTTTCCAAGGGATCCGTTAAATATGACACCTTATATTGACAGTGAGTATTGAGTTGAAAATAAATGTGGGATTGTGTAAATTATAGATTTCTAAGTTCTGATACTTTTGAGTTAGGAGAATTAATGTTATTTATTTTCTGAAAGCTGTATTGAATAACAGTACCAATACAATATTAACTGGGCTTTTCTAAAAAAGGGAGCTCGTCTATTGTTTGAAGCATGCTCTTGGGGGGTCCTGTAAAAATCTCGGACTATAAAAAACTATTTTTCCATCACGATCAAGAAATGATAAAATTTGATTCTGATGTTTTTATTTTATAGAGACCGAGCTGAAGTCCACAATTTGGGCTAGAATGAAAAACATGTTGGAAAAGGGATGCGAAGATATAAGCCCGAAGAATGACGCCTTCCCCTACATTAGAGACCATCTCCTCCGCGGAAAGAGAAAGTATCGAAGATTCAAATCGGCGTAAGAATATCATTCCCTTTCAAAAAACTATTAGAGATTTTCAAAAGTGATGAATGTGAGCCCCCCCCCCCCCCCCCATTTTTGTTGACGTGAGACAAAAGTGATGAATGTGAGCAGATGGAGGAGGAACAACTTGAGATTGAAGATCAACAACTGGAATATGAAGAAGCAAATGTGGAGAAAGCGGATATCGAGGAAGAAGTAAAGGAAGGATCAAAAGAAGAAGAAGCGAAAACAAAAGGTTAATGTTTTAAAAGTGGGAAAATGGGTTTAAAAAAGGCACACACTTTGACCTACTACACGATTGAGTGTTTCACGCTAGTTTACTGTATGTTTATTGTAGTGAGATCCCAATTCGTCCAAAATAAGAACCAGAAAGTCCGCTGATTACCAATTTGAAGTCAAGTTCAAATTAATCAAAATTACCACTTTATGTCGTATATTTCTTTGAATTCATCAATTCAAAATGAGCCAGAAATGAACCATTTCCAATCAAAGGTGAAACTTTTTTTGCTAAAAGTGTTGGTCTGAAACAATTTATAGCTTTTGGTGTGACCCATTTTTTGGACCGACATTCGTTCCCACCATTTTCGACGTTTTCTGAACTATTGGATTCCCAACCAAGAAATATACGGAAGTAGAAATTGACTCAAATCTGGCTCTGAAAATTTTTCTTGAAGCCGTGATTTTTCAAACTCTATCGAAAACGGTATTGGTCGCTCTAGTCACTCTAATATTTCGTTACAATTTCCAACCCGTGAAACGGCCCTGAACTTTCGAAACTAGCTTATGCCATTGTTCTTGATGTGAGACAAAAGTGATTTCTCTTCAAAAAAAGTACTCTCAACTCACTGCGAAAAAATGCCGACAGAAAGTATGGGTGAAAGAGCTAGAAGAGGCTCATGGTCTCATTTTCTTTAGCATTCCATCCCGCACAAGAGACACGAATCAAAATTCGTCGCACCAAGCATGTGCATCCTCTCTCTAAGAAATAATAAAATTTGATTCTGATGTTCTTATTTTATAGAGTGCGAATAGAAACACAAAATATGGGTGTTCATGAAGAGTTGGGTAGAAGAGGGCTGCAAACATATAAGCCCGAAGAATGACATCTTCCCCTACATAAGAGACCCTCTCCTCCGCGGGATCAGCAAAAAGAGGAAGAATCGAAGACTCAAAGCAGCGTAAGAATATCATTCCCTTTTGAAAAATTATTAGAGATTTTCAGTTGGGAGGAGCTGCGAGAGGAGCTGAAAGAAGGAGAAAAGGGCAGAGATGGAAAACAAGTTTTAAAACTTGTGAACCCAGCTGCAAACTGGGACGAAGACGACGAGAGCGTTGAAGAAGTTGACCAACCCAGCTTCCCCCCCCCCCCCCCCCCCCCCCCCCACCATGACGTGAGACAAAAGTGATGAATGTGACCCCCCCCCCCCCCCCCCCCCCTGTAACGAAGACGACGAGAGCGATGATCAATCAGAAGACGATGAAAACGTTGAAGAATCCGAAGACGATGGAGAAGTGAGAGAAGAAAGAAAGAAAAGAGGAGGGGCTAAGACGGAGGAGGAACAACGTGACGAAAACTTCCCACTCTATCGAAAACGAGGATCAACCATCGAAGACTTGATGATGTATTAGTGTGAAAGATGAATGTTAATTTGATAACTCTTTGTTTTTTATTTTTCTTAGAAATTCGAACATCCGTCCGCACACTTCTTTCAAGTTTGTTTTTTTCCGGCTGTTGAAGATCATAAAACTTTATTTTCTTCTTCTTCCTACTTTTTTGTTTTCTTCTTGTTAAGAATAAAGAAACTAAACAACTAAACACCCTCTCTCTTTCTCTTCTTTCTCTTTTTCATTGCAATCATGATCCGAGAGGAAGCTCCTATAGTGTAATTTTTGCCATGCGTTCGTCGAAGAAGCTCTTCTCCTCTTGGCACTGCCGTTTTACGTTTTTCGGGGGACCACCTGACGCCTCTGAGCCATTCCCCTCTTTCTTCGACACTTCTTTTTCGCGGGATTCTTCTTGATTCTTCCTTGATTCTTCCTCTTTGAGAGAAGCTTAAGATGAGGAGTCTCTTTTTGTTATTAATCGTGTTAGGTACTGTAAGGTGAGTCCTCTTTGTTTTGGGTTCTGTGACTCCGCCCCTTTTTACAGCTCCCAAAAAGCATTCCACTCTCGCCGGCTTGGAACAGAAGGGCAGATTGTTGGACGGATACTTTCCGAATATGATGCCAGTAGCCGACCACCAGTCAGAGGTTCCCAAAGAATTCATTCATTTCTTAAAGTTTATAATTTCAGATCATGCTGACAATTCTGCAATTCTTGTTATCACCAATATCTTCATCAATCGTCTGATCTGGCACAATAACTATGCCGTAAGAATCAGAATTGCCCACACAAAATATCCCAAAAAATCTTTCAGGAAGTTGATCTCTACCTCCGTCAACAATGGCAGGATAGCCGCCTTAAGTATGACGTGGACACTCGTGAAGGAATCGATGAGATTAAGCTTCCGGTTAATAGAAAAATCTGGGAGCCGGATACCTATTTCACTTCGGGAAAAGAATTGAGCAGGTCTGAAAAGAACTCGAAGCATATCGTAATTGAGCCAAGTGGTTATGTTCGATCTTCCGAGAGAATCCTTCTGGAGCTCTCATACACTTATGGAACTCTGTTCCCATTCATGAATTCCAGACAGTTCACGATTAAGCTTGGAAGTTGTGAGTTACCCCCTTTTACAATATTTTACTAAAACATACATTTCCAGACAACTATGACATTGATGATATTGTCTATCTCTGGGCCAATTCTCCCCCACTCGTCAACCCTATCGAAGTCTCCCAAGACCTTCTTAACGGTGATTTGACTTTTGAAGAAGCCAGTGCAGGTGATTGTGTTGGAAACTACACGGTTGGAGTCTACTCTTGTATTGATGCTCATGTCTATTTCTCTGCAAGCACCCTTTCCGGATTGATGTCTTGGTTCTTGCCTTCCTTGTTCTTGCTGATTGGATCCTGGCTTCATTTCTTCATTCATGGAAGTTGGTCGGTGCCAAGAACCGTTTCAGCTGCTGTTCCATTCTTTATTTTGGCTGCTTATTATGTGAGTGTATTGTAAAGAATATGTGGAGCACATTGGGAAGAACCTATAATGACCGTTCCCAACTGAAACTCACGTTTGAAACAGCTCAAGCAGTTGTAGACTTGCGCATTTATCCATTGCAGAATAGTTACCTTTGAGAATGAACCACTGGTGGCGAAATTTTCATATGGCTCCGAAACTCATTATAGGGATTCTCCAGAAAAAGAGCTACAATTTCGTCGTTGCTAACGTTTTTGTGAAATTACAATCCACTAAAAATAAAAAACGTTCTTCAATCAGTACTGACTGGAGAAAGTCAGATGCATATTAGCTTTGGTTGTGAATTTACAAAAAAAAAACATTATCATCTACAAAAATATAGCCCTATCTATTAAGAATACACAAAACAAACTTTGGAGCCATAGGAGCGTTTTTAGGTTTGTGGGGGCAGGCTCAAAATTAGCCCATTGAAATAGTGCTCCAATCGTTCTCACAGTACTGTAGGCTCTTCTGAATGTGTCCAAATAACAGGGTCCATATATCACATGTACCCTGTTCTTTTAGAATTCATCCTAACATGATTTCCAGATTTTCATGCGCGAAGACTCCTATACTCAAGCCCAAGGTGCCTGGTTGGGATTCTGCCTTATCCTAACTTTCTTCTCTTTTGTTGAATACTTTGTCGTCATCATCTGTGGAGGACGCCGTTCAATCCGCTACAAGAGCCTCGGAGCTCAGGAAGAGCATCCAATGGGAGCTGCCAAGGAAACTGTTGAAGTGACTTATGATCAGGGATGTGCTTCATTCAGAAATAACAATGGAATTGACATGTTCTCTCGATTTGCTTTCCCAATTGTCACTCTTATTTTCATGATCATTTACTTCATTTTTATTGTTTAGACGGTTTTTATTTTTAGTTTTTAATACTCTCTGCTTATATTGTTAGTGATATCCTAGATGGCTTATTATCAAAAAATCTCAACTTTTAATAAATTAATAAATCTTCTGACTATCACAATGTTTATTGAACAGGAATGTATAATTGGGAAATTTTCATCGAAAAAAATTATTGTGGAGTAATTGTAGACTCTCCATTAGCAGTGGTGATCTTCAGAAGAGCTCCAGAAGACGGGCGGCTCGACGTCTCGGTGGTCCATTTCAGAAGATTTTCTGAGATAAATGAGAGAGGAGTCCAGCTGGAATGATCAGCCTTTGGCATCCATTTTCGGTTCATTTCAGTATCCAAAGTGACTGGAAGAAGTGTCAGAACAGACGAGTTTTCCGGGAGGCCAGAATCTTTTTCAGCGAGAGAAGTGGCCAAATGATGGACAGCAGCCTTAGCCATTCCATATCCAATCATTGAAGGAGTTGGGCCAACAGCCGCAGCGGCACCGGTCAACTGGAGAAGACCTCCTGGCTTGAGATGGGTGGTTGCTAGTTTCGCGGCGATAGCAGAACTCCAGACTGATTGCTTGATCATCATATCTGCACTTTTGATGAAGTCCTTTGAGGAGGCAGATCCACCAGCCCATCCACCAGCAACACAGAAGACTCCGTCCACTTGGGAGCCTTGAAGCGATGAGGCAGCTCTAAAAGAAATAATTTTTTAAATGAATTTCTATTTGGATAATCTTACTGTTCCAATATAGACTGCTCTTGTTCTGTCCAGTTTTTAGATCCATCTACCAGGATATTGCTGTCAGCTTGATCATTGGCACTCAAATCAATGTTGAGAACGGTCTGAAAATTAGGTGATGAGGGGGGCTACGGTAGCTTAAAAAGCAACTCACATATCCATTCTTCTTGAAGAACTCAAGAATCGCTGAACCGAGAGCTCCTTTTCCACCGTAAACGATCACTTTTCCAGACGACATTACTGCAAATTTAGGCTACAGAAACCACGTGTGTATGTGAAGAGGAACACAAATAAACGATGAAACGATGTTAAGGTTTGAAGGACAAATTGGACGCGTCAAGGACGTTTTTAATGTGATACTGGTATCTGCACATAAAATGATAGATGAAAAGTGATGAGATACGCAGAAATGAATAGAAAGAAGCGAAAAAATATCAAGTTGTTTTGAAGTACAAAACGAAGAGGGAGGTTGAATTTCGAAGATATCGTGGTTATCGAAAAGTACATAACTTGGTGAAATCGCAAGTATACTAAACAAAAGCTCGTGATGTGGAAAGCCTGAAAAAGTAAAGATGGAAAAGTAAAAATGAAAATTCAACGCTTTGAAGGCGTCACAATGCCCGTGAGAAAAATGGAGAAAGGTGAAAAATATGCATGCGCGCTCTATCTGCACGCGCGAGAGATTGGAGAGTGCAGAGACAAGTGCAACTTTTGGGAACTTTCAGACAAGTTGTTTCGTGCTTGAACAAAGCTTTTTCCGCTAAAAAATCACGTTATAGTTTTTCAAATTTTTTTTTAATTTTATAATTTTACAAAATCTCGAAGCTCCCCTAAAATCTGTGCTCTTTCAGCCATGAAATGTCACTACGAGGTACTTCAAGTAGAAAGAGACGCCGATGACGATCAAATTAAGAAGAACTACAGAAAATTAGCGCTTCGTTGGCATCCGGATAAAAACCCGGATAATATTGAAGAGTGTACAAAACAGTTTCGTCTCCTTCAGGCCGCCTATGATGTTCTAAGTGATACCAGAGAACGAGAGTTCTATGACAGACATCGAGAGAGTATTCTCAAAGGAAAAAATACAGATTTTGAAGAAAAGTCGTTGGATCTGTTCCCCTATTTTAGTGCATCATGTTATCAAGGATATGAAAATGATAAAAATGTAAGGATTTCTGTAGAAAAGACAACGTAAACGCTGAAATTTGCAGGGCTTCTTCGCAGTCTATAACAAGGTTTTCAAAATCCTAGTAACCGAAGAATACGATCCATATGATGATAATCCAATTGAATACCCTGATTTTGGTGATAAAGACAGTGATATAGAGCAAATTGTCAATGGATTTTATGGCTTTTGGATGTCATTCTCAACTACAAGATCGTTTGCATGGCTGGATCAGTATGATATCACACACGCTTCAAATCGTTGGGAGTCTAGGCAGATTGATCAGGAGAACAAGAAATTCAGAGATAATGGAAAGCAAGAGAGAAATGATCAGATTAGGGTTGGTCTGAAATTTTGAACCAAAAACAAAAACTTCTTTAGCAACTAGTGGCATTTGTGAGAAAACGAGATCCACGTGTCAAAGCATATCGAGAAGTTTTGGAGCAGAAAAAAGAGGAGGCGAAGAAGAAGCAAGAGGATAATAGGAAGAAGCAAATTGCCAAGAATCGAGAGTAAGATTCCGTCTTCGGACTTCCAATTCAATTCCGCTATTTTTCAGACAAGCAGATTCATATCTGAACGACAAAGAAGCCGAAGCTGCCCGTCTTGCTCACTTGATTGAAGTCAGTCTTCAGATGGCCGAGGATTACGATACGTGTAGTGATGAGTGTGATGAAGAGGGAGAGGAGCTCCCCTATTGTGTTGTGTGCAGTAAATCGTTTAAGACTGTGTATGTCACCGAAAGCTTGGAGTATACCTCCGTTCAGAATTGAAAGGTTTCGCCGCTTGATGTCTAGAATTGTAGCTTTTCTTTTCTGTGACATGAGTGAGAAAGAAATCCGGCTTGTAATTACTAAATTTCATGAAGTCGGAAAAATTGGGATGAATTTATCGCGAACATGATAAGAGCAACCTAGGCTTATTTCTTACTTGTGTTGTTGTTCAACCCGAGATCTGTAATTCCAAATCTTAATCGACAAAATCTGTCATTTGCGTCGCCCGATTCTCAATAAAATTTGAATTTTCCAGAAACGCCAAGTTAAACCATGAGAACTCTAAACAACACATTCGTCAGCTCAACGAGCTCAAGAAACATTTAAAAGAGGAGGATGCCACGTTGTTTGCTGAAAAAGAGCAGAAAGAAGCGCCAAAGGAGAAAGGAAAGAAAAATAAGCGAAAAGATCGGAAGAAAGGAAATGGAATATTTGGTGGAGAGGTAGAAGGAGAAGAAGAGGAGATGATTCAGGAGCAATCTATTGTGGAGGATGAAGGGAAAAGCGAGCAAAAAGAGACAGAAGAAGAAGAGAAATGTGCACCGGAAGTGGTTAAGAAGGAGAAGAAAAAGAGAAGAGGTGATTCATGAGATCTTGACATACTGGAAAGCTGAAAAATCTTGAAAGAGGGATTCGTCGAGCTTCTGATATGTTTCATATGTCATTTGGAAGTTGAAAGCACACGGATAACGAATCTGAAGTCTGTTTTGCGTTCGAAGAAAGTTCGGACAGTCAAAACCACTGGCAGTAATGAGTTTTAATAATGTCATGGAAAAGTTTCCAAATCCAGTTACTGCTATTAGCCTTGACTACCAGAACTTTCCTCAGGATTGGAAACAGACTTCAAATACGTTTCGGACGTGCTTTCCACTTTCAATTTACCCATAAAACGTCACAATAGCTTAATTCTGACAAATCACCAGACAGTTTTTGCTCTCAAACAACAACTTTGTCGTTTTCAGCCGACAAAAACCAAAAGGCCACTACCGCCAGCACACCTGCTCCAGAAGACGTTCCTCCATCCAACGAGCCAAAATCAGCGACGTGTGACAAGTGTCGTGAGGAATTCGACACTCGAACAAAACTGTTTGCTCATTTAAAAGAAACCGGACACGCCACACTGCTCATCAATAAACCAGGAGCCGCTGCGAAGAAGACGAAGAATAAGAAGGGACAACGTGGAAATAAGGATGTTGTTGAGGAGTGGTAGAAGAGAAGGGATTTATAGGATGTTTTCCGGTTTAATTTGTATTTCCTGTTATTGTCTTCAAATTGTTTGCCCCTTGTTCAGCTCTTATCCTTTTCATGTTCTATTGGTAAAATATATATTTATTATTTTGAAAAACTTTGGAATACAACCATTTAGAGTTGTCCACAATCGGCGATGACACAATCCTTGTTGGGTTTTCCCGACTGGGAGCCGTTGGATTCGACGGCGCGGACAATCTCCAGTCCCTCTTTGACGATTCCGAAGACGACGTGTTTACCGTCGAGCCAATCGGTTTTGACGGTGCACAAGAAGAATTGAGAGCCGTTGGTGTTCGGGCCGGCGTTGGCCTGGAAGAAGAGTTTGCTGGGAACACTACGAGAAGGTCTATTCGATATTTGAAAATGAAAGAGAGAGCAAAGGTTCTCTATCGTTTGGTATAAATTTTTTCAAGATTGACGTCAAGATTGAATCCCATTTTTGACATAAATTTTCACTGAAACCATAGCCTAAACATATACCAATCGGTAGAGAATCTTCCGCTCTACAACTTTATCTTTTCACATTTCCACTTCTTAAAAAAACAATCTAGTAAAAGACACTCTTCCAACCTACCATCGAAAGAATTCCTGGCCCAGTATGCATCTCCTTGAAGTTCTCATCGGCGAACTTCTCTCCATAGATCGACTCTCCACCAGTACCATTGCCACGTGTGAAGTCACCTCCTTGAATCATAAAGTTTGGAATGATACGATGAAATTTGGTTCCTTTGTAGTGCAATGGCTTTCCCGATTTGCCCATTCCCTTCTCGCCGGTGCAGAGGCAACGGAAGTTTTCGGCAGTTTTAGGGACAATGTCAGAGTAGAGCTGGAAAGAATGATGGAAGGTCTATAGTATTCCTTTCGGTACAAAACCCTAGATAAAAGGGAACTGGGAGTTAGGTAGACTACCACCTCCAATAAGAAGGGTTTTCTTAAAGTTGTACTTATCGTAGTTCTAGATTAACTTGTGTGAAAGTACAATGTAAAAAATTCTACTCGGAATTCTATACCTCCATAACAATGCGGCCAGCTGGCTTTCCGCCAATGGTAATGTCGAAGAAGACGTTTGGACGACTCATTCCTGGAAATGTGTAAGCATAAACCGGAAAGTTCGGTAGTGTGACTATTAGAAGTTGAGGAATTCACAACATAGATAGACAGGAACTATATGGATACTTTCAGCTGAGAAGAGTTCCTTGAAGTTAGTAGGGTAACAATTTGCTGAAGTGATAAAGTTACAGGAAGTTATGTCATAACTCCTATCTAGAACCAGTAAAACAGAACTCTAGTGATATCATAATTTTGTCCAGAGATGATGATTTAGCATGTTCTTTATATTAAACTTCTGATTCTTCCAGAATTCTGAAAAGATACAGTTCACTTCTGACTGGGGATAGCTCTTTCGGCCAACTTGCCTCTTACTGCTCTACATTTCTGATTCAAGTTTTCAGCCTACGGTACTTCATCACTTTCAAAAAACCCCCCTAACAAACACGCCTACTTCTTCTAGAGAACCCATTTTCTCATTTACGACCTCAATCAAGCATTTGACATATGAAATGTGTTCTCAAAATAGGGCATCCAACCGGGAGAAAGAGTATAAAATAAAACGAGATGTGAATGTGGGGGCTACAAATGAGCCGAATGTGTTGAGCGAAAGTGAAAGTGAAAGCCAGCCGATTAGCCGAAGAGCCTAGCAACAACAAGGCGCAGTTCAGAGGCGCTGAGAATTCGAAAGAAGAAGTCGGAGGAAAAGAGCCTTTTGCATTCCCCGGAAAGGAAGAAAGACGCTCTCTCCCTGCCAGGCACCACTCTGCGTCTCTTTCTCACATATATATTCAGAAATATATGGAGAGATGCCGGCAAAAAAAGAGATTAGAGCAATAACATGTTACGAGATGAGGCTTTAGTTGTTGGGGAACGACTTCTCGATAGCCTTTTCTCTTTGAATGATGTGCGTCATGAAGTTTCAAAAACGGTTAGGACTTAGACTTTACACGTATGTTCATCTTTTCCACATATGAGGGCGACAGACAAAACGAGAAGTGTATACAGATGAAGGAAACGGGAGGGGGCATAGCCTAGAGGATGAACCAGGAGCAGCCAAACTTATAAAAAAAAGTTGAAAAAATGAGTATGCGAGTCTATCAGTAGGTGATAGAACTGAACAAAATGAAGGGGGAAGCAGCGGGGGTCAATAAAAATCTTACAAATTTTTGGGGACAATAAAAAAAGGCCGGCTTCTCAAATAAAAAGGAATTTACAGAAAAAAGAGAGGGAAAGCAAATGAAAGAGACACTTTGTGATTTCAGAATGAACAGAAGAGGATGACATATTTATAGACAATGATTTTATGACGAAAGAGGGGCGAGTACATCACAAAACGCATCAAATTTCTTCCACAAAAATCTGCTCCCTGGCAGGCCACTTGGAGTCAATGAAATTCGTTGAAAGATCAAAGTGACGAGTAACCTCCTTCTTCGGAAAATCCGAATTGAAGTATTTGTATTTTTCGGGCGAGAATCCTTTCGAAGACAAGTAATTGATGAGTGTTTGAATAGTCTCATGGCGACGGAAACGACGCATATCCTGAAATTTGGCTATTTAGAAATTAAAACGTTGAAATTTTGGTTACCTGTCCACCTTCTGGCAGTCTGAATTTAACATTGATGATATCGGCTGGTGGTGAGTTTGCTGCTGGCTCATCTGGAAGCGTTGATGCAACCAGTTCACGACGAACAGTCTCATCGTCAATTTCCTTCTGTCTTCGTTCAGCTTCCAATCGTTGTTCTTCAATCTCACGTTGCTTCGCCTCCATCTTAGCCTTGTCAGCCTCAAGAGATGCCTTGTACTCAGCTTCTTGCTGACTTCTGATTGCTTCACGCTCTTGTCTCTCGCGCAGTTCAGATGCTTCACTCATACGAATATTCGAGTATTCTTCAACACCGGCCAACAGCTTCTCCAATACTTGTTCTTGTGTTTCAATTCCACGACAAATGTCGACAAGACGATACGAGTTTCTCTCGCGAACCACGATGACCATCATTGGGAATGATTCGATTTTGTGCATAGCCATACGTTGAATCATATTGCGAACATCTCCCATATTGGTGGCTTGAAGGAATTCCAAGAAGTTTGTCAGGCAAGTCTCAGTGGAGATATCCCATGGGAAGAGGACGTATTGATGACGAATAAGTGATGACACTGCTTCTGAGCAGAGCACTTGTGATGCAAAGATATTGGCAGCAATCGAACGATCATTGTTAATGTAGAACACCAACGGTCGACGAAGAGCACTGTTTGGATTTTCGAACGCTTCCTTAACAGCGTTTTGGAGAGTGTCTGTGTAGAATGGGGGCATGAATGCCTGAAACTTAGGGGAAACGTGTTTTGAGAACTTGAAACAACTCAAAGTTACCTGTGTAGACGGTGTCGAACAGAAACGACTAGAGAAAACGGCGACAAAATTGCGAAGAGCATCCGGGACCGAGCTATAGTTATCGGGAATCATTGGCACACGTCCATTGGAGAGTGCGGTTTCACGAGGTGGAACCTAGAAATAATGAATCGTTATCAGAGGGATCGTAGCTTTCGAGTGGTCTCGGATTGATTTACCTGTACACCATGCCACGGTAGGAGGCTCTCGCAAAAATTTCGAAAGAACGAGATCATATTTCAGCCTTATTACTTATTAATTTACAGATACTATTAAGCTAGAGTTGAAACTAAGAAAAACTATTTCATGTGGAAACCACGTCGAAGTACAAGTTCACGTCAGAATGCACACAAAGTAGTACACTTGACGCGCATCTTTTTAAAAGAATTTTGTGACCAAAATGTTATAAATTACCTCATTATTATCGACTAGTCCATTCTGGCGGTTTTGATGTACCATTTCATGGATATCATCGTAAGCCATAACGTCGTCGTCATCATCATCAGACTCAATCATGTGAGCAGGCGCATGCTGATGAACTTGTAAATTACGTAACCCCATCGGAGCTCGCGAAGAGGAAGAAGTTGTTCCATTTTGACGCGCCGGTTCTGGATGAGCTGGTTCTTGGTGAAGTGGAATTTGTTGAGAACGTGTATGACGCCTAGTCTGCACTGATGATGTGGTGGCAGAAGATGATGATGTTGACTGTTCGGAAGCTTGGCCACGTCCTGGAAAAATGACCATTTGAAATTTGAAAAAAAAAGATAAAAGTACATACTTCCATGTCTAGGCACTGCAGCTCCTCGTTTACTCGTTGTGGTGTCTCGTTCGTCGTCAATCTGTAATATAATTCATTTGTGAATTGGGTGGCGAGAGAATACACTCAGTAGTCACAAAATCTACGATTAGTCCTAATTCTACAGGGGAGAAGAGACAACACCAAAATTGAACAGCTGACCGAAAAGCAAGCTCATTCAAGTGTAGCACTGCCCGGAAAAAATGACACGATTTCTCACACACCCGCAGTCTTTTCACCTGGTTATCGACCGTTGTTGTCTCGTCTTGAGCCGCCGCGACACGTCCGCGACGACGTCCTCGAGTTGCTGGCATTTCGTCTTCTCTGAAAAAACTAAAAGATTGTTATTTTAGGAATATATATGCAGAATAACATTGAGATAGACAAACAACTGGCGCACGAGCAGGACCAATCGATGAAGACAGTGTCCGGGGGCCGCCCTGCCCGCTCTCTGATGAGAATAAAGGGGTCAGAGAGGGGAAAAGAGGGAGGTCCGCTGGCGTTCTTGAGAATACGCGCAGGGGGTCCTGATACGGACAATGGCATCGAGACCCAGACAGTATAAGATAAAGATCTAGGTATCAATAGGAACCAAGACCACAAAACAAGCGCAGAACTTACTCGATATTCACCACTTCCGGTTCTATTCCCCTCCCGTTTGATGAAGATGTTGCTCCTCCACCTCCTCCACCACCCATTCTATGTGATGCTCGAGTCGGCACCGTTTCCAATATTTCTGGATCATCATCGTCGTTCATATCCTCCTGCATTAGGTGAGCCTCAATGGCTTGCTCAAGATTCCAGTTCAGTGATGCCAGAGTGCCGACGGCTACATCATAATCGTGTTGATGAGTGAATTCCTGAAAGAGCTGGATGTATTCAGTGATGATTAGGCATCGGGGCTTACTGTGTACTGTCGAAGCTTCTCCTTCTGGTCGTCTTCCAATCCTAGATGATCCATTCTTTTTTATATGAATAAATATCGAGTGGTGAGTGGTTTTCTGAAAAAAAAGAAGATGAGAAAAAGGAGAACACGAAGAAGAAGAGGAAAGACGATGAGCAAGACAGTGAAAACCAGAGATTCGAAAAGAGGAAAAGCGATAAAGCGGTGCGAATGTAGATCATGATTTGTGAAAGAACTCGAGCTTGGGAGATTGATTTATGGGTGGTCTGGTCTCGCAACGAATTTTCCATATTTGTCAGCATTTTTCTACTGTAGGTTTGTTCACTTTTCTACTGTAGTTGTGACGTTTAAAAAATGACTTTGGAAAAAATTGAACAATCGAAAAACAGTCGAAAAATGAAAACTCGGGAAGATTCTATTGAAATTTCGAAATTCTGCGAATTTGAACACGGAATGATGACAATGGTCGTCTCACCTTGAAAACCTCAAAAGGATAACAAGCGGATGAAATTTTATTTATAATTTTCAGAAGAGTTGGATAGATGGATTGCTAATTATGATTCCAAGAAAAATCTACATGAGAATAATGATGACAATTAACATTTATTGAACTAGTTAGAGGTTTTAGGCAATATAAAAGTGATATGCAAAGAATTTGAGCTCTGTGATATCCATTATGATATCCAGAACTTCTATAGTCAGAATTTCTAAAAATGATGACAAAAAGGTACACAGAAAGGTCATGATGATTAAGGAAGTGGTCCGAGGGGTGTGAACAAGATGAAAGAGGGGAAGAAGGTTATGAATGACAATGAGCAATAAAATAAATATTCATACCATATTTTGAAAGGTTAGCCTAGATGAATAGCAGAATCCTCTCACTCACTCCTACCCAATGCCAGTCAGTGTCATATAGACTCACACTTCCTGCGTCTCTAGACCCACCGATTCTAATACTCTGTTTTCTCTCTTCCGACCCTTCTACATAAAAACCGGACTCTTTTTGAATGTCTAAGGTCTCTTCTAACACGTGAACTATCTCGCCGGTCGTTTTTCGAGCGCACCACCAGCAGTCTCTCGTTCTCACTCAAAACGTCAGGAGTGGAGAAGAAAAAAGAAACGATTTGAAGTGAAGACGAAGGAGGCCCGAAGTGAGGAGGCAGAAGGACAAAACATTGATTGATGAATGTGAAAGTGGAGGTGAACTTTTACAGTCGTCGTCACAGCTGTTCGCAGCTGGGTTCATTCTCTTTCAGGAGTTCGTTCTTCTCTCTTTCTAGAGAAACGGAGGTCTAGGTCTTAAAGAGAGTGCTCCCTTCTAGTTCAAAACAAACAAAGATGGTCGATCAATTAGCAGCTGATCAATTGATCATATGCTCGAGAATCACGTTGTGAGGCGGTTAGCATAACAGCATTAACTAAAGGATCTGCGAACAAAAGAACACGAATTCTTACTTTGAGAAGATAAATGGTATCCAAGAGCTTTCAAATGAAACAGCGCAACTCTTCAATGCCATTTGCAATTTGTTAAGTTGAGTTACTTGCCCCCAGAGACGGTACAGAAAGTTCGGCGCGAACACTGAGCTGATTAATTCAGCCTTTTTTGAAAAATATGATATGTTTCAGTAACACGAAGCTCATCGAACATTTTGATAGATTCAGGAGGCAGAGGGAGGAGTTGAAGAGTGTTTTACCTCGAGATTTTAGCAATTGTCAAGTACAATAGAAGTGAAGTTTGGAAATAATGGAGAAACTAAAGGAGTCCGTTTGAAAAGTGCAATTGAAAAATTGGATGTCACGCATAAAAAGTATTAATAAATGAAAAGAGATCGAAAGTCCCTGGACACTAGCAGAAGATTAAAACTTTTCGGAAAAGTATTAGGAAAAAAAAAGAAGAGAAATACTTTTAATACAACGAATAAATCAAAAGAAAATGTGACTTACCCAAAAGCTGAAATATTAAGTCAGTATCAAACTGATTAGAACTCATCAAAAAAGAATAAAAACTTGAAAATAAGCGAAATGTTTATTGTTTTTACCAGATGTGTGTGGGGAAAGGGATTTGAAAAAGGCAGTTAACAGATTCCTGGTCTCGTTCAGTAGAGAGCCAGGCGAACCAGGACAGAAAAGAAACAAAAAGAAAATGATAGCAGTTGGGAAAACGAACAAAAAAAAGAAAAAAACAGTGCATTGCGTATAAAACGCTCATAAAACAAAAAGAACTACTGTCGATTGGGAAGGGGACGATGTGGGGAATAGTTGGCAAAGTTTCAAATTAAAAATGGAAGAATGAAATAACTTCTCAGTTTTTAAACTTTGACAACTATCCCAAACAAGAACCCCACTATTATTCATATGATACTCGAAGAAATAAGAAACAAGAAAGTGTTTAATCGTGACGTCTAGAAGAGGATAGTAAGTGATCAGGGAGTTGACTGCATTCGGGGCAATACCATTCGTTTTGAGGTGACTCTGTGAGGCCGACGCAGTCAAAATGAAACCATTGGCCACGGCACTGGAAACAGAAGAGAAATGGAAGTAAGATATGAAGATACACTTACATTTTTATTCTCACATTCCACCATCATTTCGGAATCAGTGTTCTGAAATCAAGATTTGTTTTATGAGAAACACAACGTGGAGACAACTCACCGCACCATTACAGAAACACCATTCATCTTGTTCACGATACGATTTTTTAAGATTACATTTTTCACGCTGCGAAATAATCATTTCAGTTACACGGTCGGTTAGTCTGAAATTAGAGAGAATTTGATATTTGAATAAAATCCGTTGATTTTGCAGATTAAAAAGAATAGACAAGCTCAAACTGACCGGCCAAAATACCACTTTTTCTATTTTAATTTCAAACAAGATTTATACAAAATTTTTTCAGTTTTCTATCTCGTACTTTCGGTGTCTTCCACTGAAACTCGTCTCAGGTATCGAACCGAATAGAGTGTTTCTTTGCGTGCTGCGTTTATCAATCGAAGAATCGCTGATCGATGAAGCTGCCGCCAGTCCCGCTGTAGCCTATAGGGAAGATCATTGGTAAGCGCATTGACAAACGGATATTAAAGACATCCGGCAGAATTTTAAAAAATGAATAGAAAAAAATTAAAAAAGAAAAAGAAACAAATCGGTTATGTTATAAAAATCATACATTGTTAGATCTTTGCTGGATAAAACTTTGGCTACTTGAGGCGCCTCCTCCTCTTCCGTAATTTCCGGGATGACGGAATTCGGATGGAGTATTATTTTCCGATTTGTGATCCGGCGGGTACATATCCATCGAATAGAGGGCTGAAACTTATATGAATAGATTATGGGAAAGCTGAAAAGCAAGATGTTTTACCGGATTCAGACACATCCAACTCCTCCATCATTCCTCTCGGCGGCGATGGCAGGCCGGCAAAATTGAGGCATTGCATGAGCTCTTGCTCCTCTTCCTCGTTCAAATCAACACCTGATGTTGAGGATTGAGCCACTCTGCCGTTGATTCCGAGTTCATCTTCTAAAGTCCACTGACTGAAAGCGAATCGTTCATAATCACCAGTGTCGACTTCTTTCTTCACTTCAAACAGGCTGTTCCTGACTCGTTCCTCTTCTTCAAGTCTCAGCTTCTCTTGCTTCTTCATCATGTACTTTGACAACTTCTTCTTCTTGTGACCTCCTTCACGTATCATCACCCGAGAATGTGGATTTTCGGGTTCCATGCTTGAACGGGCGCTTGATGCGTTGGAATTATCTGGGAACTTCTCAAAGTGAGCGTGCTTTACTGTGTTGCGTGGTCGTCCCGGACGTTTTTTAGGGGGAATACTGAAAAACCGTTATGAGGAATAAGGACTCAAAATAGGAAATAACATACACTTCTTTGAAAGGCGTTCCACTTCTCGTGGAAGCCTTATCCTCTTCAGTCATAGTAGAATATTCGCGCCTTCTGCGTGTATTATGAGGATTATTAGAACTGAGTTGGAAAAGTGATCGAGAGGTCGGCGCAACTTGCTCATAGAAATCTGGATTCAATGATCGATAATAGGCTCGTTCTCTGTGTTCCGTGCATCCGGGATTGTCTATTTCAACTTCGCATTTGCAGTGATAAGCCAACTCATTTAATTTGGAGCAAACTTTCTCCACTGTCTGATGGTTTTTCTCTGCTAAGTTGGTCTTCTTTTCAGCCAGATCTCTAATTTGTAGTCTCATTTCGGCTAGCTCATGAGCCGCTTCTGTTCTGACATCCATTGATTTTGACTCATCGAACACGATTGCCTCATAACGTTTCATAATCTCTGTCTTCTCCACAATCAAATCCTCCCATTTCGCCATGCGAGCCGCCCGCTTTTCCATTTCCTCGTCCAGACCTTCCAGTACTGAAAGTGAGAAAATAAAACATATTTTTTCTGAAAAAGCCTTACAATCCTGGATGTCATCCATATAATGTTGCATGTTGGTCATGGTTGAAACCCGTTGAGTTAACTGAAAGAGAATAATTTGTTGAAAAGATAGACTAAAAGGAAAGAGGTATAGAAGACAGAGCTGGAAAAACTGAAAACTTTTTTCGAAAATTGAACTTTGTGAATAAAAAATTGAAAAATACTTTATAGGCAATTTGATGGAAATGAATGGCGTTGGGTGGGGTGTGGAGACTAGGTCTTCTTTCTGGGGGGAAAAAATCAGGAAATACAAGATAAATGCAAATAAAGTGTGAGGAAAGAACAAAGTTTTTGTGATAAGGAAACCAGTGAACAAAAAGTTTCATCACAATGCCATAATACAAGATGAGGTGGGGAGTTCAAAATTACAGACAACTTGAACATTAGCACAGAGATATATCAAGTGGATGGGTTAAAAAAAAACATGGGAAAATAATAAAAACTACAAACGTTGCAAGTCAGTGAGAAAGCACGTGGCTATGAATGGTTTTAAAGCTTTTCACGTTTCTTTTTCACGCTAAAATTTTTACAAGGTATAATTTAATCAGAATCATCCTGCGAATTGAGGAGACCAGTGCGTTCGATGTCTTGTGACACAGGCGTCTTCGGGCGGTACAAATAGTACTGCGAAATGATCACAGCGTCGAAGGCGCAGCACCCGAGACTTCCAGCCAGCCATGGAAGGTGTCTGAAAATGAAAATAATTACCGATAAAGACACAAACTAAACACATACCTCAACAAGTACAACCAACTGGTGGTGGCCATCAGAACAGAGACACCGTATGTGAAGTTAGCGGCGACAATGATGTAGAACATGGTCAACGATAACCCTTCGCAAGAGCGGTGCTGATAGTTTTTGATGATTTGAGGGATTCGACCACCAAAGTAGCAAATGGCGGCGAGAGAGCCAATCAGGTATCCAAGCATATCAGTGTATGAAGTGAAAATAGGCCACATCTTGAGAATTCCCTCTAGAGGAAGGCCTTGTTGATGATTTAATGATTCGAGGAATGATCGCTGCAAAAAAATGATAGTTTTGAAGAAATTTAAAATCAGTGGAACAAACCTTGAAGCGATGTGACTCTTGAGGCAAGGCAGAGTCCATGAGAACGAAAGATCCAACAGAGGCTATGGCAAGAACAGGAACAACGATAGTATTTGAGCGAGCCGATGTGGCTGCATTTCTATGGTAAATTTTCATATAATATCCATACTGTGCCCATAAAATGAGATCTTGAAATATATAATAAACCCCGATAATCTTCTGAATAGGCTGCTGATTTGTCAAAATAGCGCCCAACATATTGCACGTGTCACCGACGAGCCAAAAGAAGAGGAACGCCAGTGAGAGGCCCTCACATTTCTTCGTCTTATAGTTTTGCCACAATTGGGGGAAAAGTGGGATGAGCCAGAGTGCCAACGAGATCAGACCGATGATGAAGCCTAGCAGCTTGATGTCCGTGTCGACGCAATCGGTGAACACATCTTTAATCCATTGAATTCCTTGCGTACAATTCGCGTCTTCCTCTCCGAAATCGGCGAAATCACTCAGACCGCCTGTCTTCATCCCACCTGAAAAATGGGGATATATTGAGAGGAAAATGAGAAGATGAAAAGAAGAGAGAAGAAAAGGAACAACGGAAATGAGAAAGCAACAACACTGAAATATTCTGGAATAATAACATGACTCAGACCATTGTTTATAGGGGACGAGAGGGATCAATGGTCTCGTTGAATGTGTTTATGTCAATCAATACGCAAAGAGATCGAACAATGCACATCTGGAGACTAACGCTGAATACAGAGAATGCCTTCTGTTCTATGTCGAGACATCTGGAGACTAACGACGTGACAGATTTTTCTCAAAAAGACAAAAGATTATGAGAAGAGCTATTCAAGATTAGGAATTTAGCAGAAAGAACGTCGTCTGTGGAATATTTCTCCGACACAAGACGCAAAAAGCGTTTGAAAAATAGAAAAGAGGGATAGAGTTTGAAAAAATGCCACCCGATACTAAAAGGTGTTCAAACAAGTTCCGGATTTTGTAGAATTCGGATCAAACTCAATAAAACGTGTCTGAGCAGCTATGCACTGGCTGGAGCTGAGAACATTATTCTTTTACAACGATCCGGAACTTTATAAACTTTTCAACGGCTGAAAATAAATGTTCGGAGCCAGGCCGGTTTCTCAAAGTAGCACAATCCTATTCAATTCTTCACAAAAAGACAGAAACCTTCTAAATTGAAAATAAAAGAGAGAAATATATACATTTTCTCAGCGTTATTTGTCTGAAATCGCAGTGCAAATGTCTTTTAGTCATTGTTTGTGTGAGTGTGCACTGGGGCACGAATGCACTGATTTCTCCGAAAACTGTGTTAATTCCTCCAGAAATGAGGTGATAACGAATGGCAAGGCAATCTTATAATATGCTGAAACAGTGAATCAAAGAGAGCGATCAAAGATCAAAAGGTCAAAGTACAAGTGCAGAGAAAGTATTCCGACAGAGCAAACAGACTCTTTATATCTGTAATATGATTTTTCAAACGGAAATCTTATTTATGATAGATAGCAACTAATTTATGCACTTGGGAAAGATTTACAGATGTTCAGGCTAATAAAAACCGGATATGGGAAAAAGGGGCTGAACTAGGGAGATCCTTTTCAGTAAAAATAGGATACATGAGAGAGGAAATTTCGATAGAATCTCACAAGAATTCAGGGGTGGAGTACAAGAGATCCCAATTTTGGCAGAAGAAAAAAAACATATTGAAAAATTGTAAATCGATGATAACAAAACCCATAATGAAAAATAAATTAAAGTGAAACAGAGGTCGAATTGAGGACTTTCAATGAGTAATTTTTTAAGGCATTTGAAGGTATAGAACAGGGAGATAATTATAAATAATGAAGGGTTTAGAGGACATAGAAAACCGATTTGATTAAAGTATGACTAACATAAATATATAATTGTATTATCAGTGCTCCATTTGATCCATCTGATCTATAGGTGGACCTCCGGATGATGATTCGCCGTCTCCTCCATCGTCCTCTTCGTAATCGTCTTCTTGATTTCCTGTGGTAACTTGTCCACCGACTTCAATAGCTTCCACTTGATCAAGTGATAAAAGCATTTTGCGGAACTGAAAGCATCAAGCATATTTGAAGAAAACAATGAAAAAACAAACCGAGCAAATCTTATCAGCCAGGAAAGTCAAATGTTGGTATGATGCCCACTGGTATGGGAAATCGATGGCTTCCAGAGCAGTGACAGGCTTGAACATGGCGATATTTCTTCTTGTGACTGCCTTCTCGTACACTTTCACAGCTTCCGATGGGAGGTATTCCGCAACTTTTCTAAAATGAGAAAGTTAGTTTTCTTCTCCCTTCAAATAAATAAGAACTTACGTCTCATTGAATCCGTACAGATGCATTAAGAATGTTCGCACATAGAGAAGAAGTGATGGCACCTGGGAGTCAAGGAATAGCTGATGGAAAACTTCGATTTGATTGATAGACGAAAGTCTTGCCATCAGGTTTTGATCAATGAACACAACATCCTCGTCTTCATGATCTTGCATTCGCAGATGATGCTTGTATTGGACAAGCAGCGATTGTCCAGTTTGAGCAATGTTCTGATCGATTTGTCTAATCACATAAAGAGGCTCATCAATCATTTGATATGGGAACATGGCGATATTATCAGCAATGAAAATGTACTCCATTAATTGTGGTTTGCCATGGGAGAACTCTTCACTGAACAGCTTCACCATTGATTGAAGGAACGATCGACGTTGCTGGCGATTCGTACGAAGACTCTGATATAGACCAGACAACACAGCCATACCGTCATGCGTCTTTTCGGGCAATGCATTCGGATGAGTGTTCACTGTAATAAGAAATTGTCACGTGAAAGAACGATCATATGATTCAGGCTAGTGTAAACTTACAATGGAAATCGCAGAAACGGAATCCACGTACAAGCTTTTGCTGTGCGTGAGTCTTTAATTTGAAGTGCAGTTTGTAAGCAAGCCGAACTCCTAGCATTGCTTTGCTCTGTACCATTCCAGAATATTTCGAGTCGATTTCTTTGAGAAGAATGTCTATTCTGTTTCTGATCACTTCGACTGGATCTGTGACCATTGCAATCAGCGTTGGGATTGATGCTCCTGGAGTGACGAGTCCTTGGTTTAGAGTCAGCCAAACAACCTGAAAACAATAGAAATTGAATGCTAAGATAAGGCCAGATTCACCTGCACAGCTGCTCTACGCAATGAAACATCAGCATCCACATATGCTTCAAGAACGGCTTTCCAGTACTTCTGAATGACTGAAGATCCCAATCCTGATCCACTCAATTCCATTTCTTTCAGATTCTGCGCATCCTTGTTCTCTTCCCATTTCTCGTGACTCGCTGCCAGCTTCTGCTCTTCACATTGCAGGAACATTTCAAGATTTTGAAGTACCAAAACTCTTTGTTGATTCGATTGTGGATTTCTCACATCGTTCAGAATCTGCAGGTATGTATCGGAAAGCTCCTTTTTGGTCAAAAAGTTCGAATGTTGGGCACAGAAGTGGCCTAAAGCGTTCAGCGCTTTCTGTCGTATTCCTCCTCGATTGTAACGTGTGAAGAACTCTAAATGTTCAAACACTTTCGATTTCAACGCTTCTACACTTTCCGGTCTTCCAAGAACGAACTTCTCGAATGGGAAAAATCTGGACAAGACTCCCAAAGAGAATAGTGATCTTGAAAGAATGGCGAACTGTTTGGTTTCCAGTTCGTAGTTTCTCGTAGTGTCGAATTTGCGCTTGACTAACTCCAAATGTTTCAAGAGTGTACTGAATATATCCATCATCTTTGTGGCACCTCTATCGAACTTTTTGTAGATTGAAGCAACGCAAGCAACTGCTGACACTACAAGAGCCATGCCATTGAACATTATCACTTTGGAGAGATTCTCATCAATTGAATCCAACACTTCGTTACTTGGGAATGGAATTAGAGGAATAACTCTTTCAAGCATGCCAATCATCTCTTTTGTGACTTGATTCTCCGTATTTGTCTTGGCTCCAGTGAAAGTGAGGTATGGAAGAAGAACTTCTACATGGTTTGTTAACAAATTTGGACGGATTTTACTGAAAACAGCAAGTGTAGACAGATATGCCATGTATTTCTCTTCTTGCTCCTTCAGCCGGATCAATTCTGCTTCTGTGGCAATGTTGATTGCCTTTCTCGATTCCAAATTCAAAATGTGATCCACAAGCGAATCGATTATTTGCTTTACGGCTATAGACATTCCAGAAGCATCCGATCCACTTTTTACGATGTGAAGAATGAGCATTTCTAGGTAGTCACTCATTGCATCTTTAATACAATGCTGGGCTACACTACACATTGTTGTCACTTTTGTTGCGATCGCATTCGGGTTGGAACGAATGTCGACAGGTTGAAACCAGAGAGTGGTGAATGTTTCGTAGACGAGCTTTTTGACACCTTCCTCATCAGTGACACGACGAATCATTCTCGCTAACATGTCGGGGATCATCTCGAAGTTCGGGAAGCGCTCACAGATTTCTCTCATGATTCGAATCACCCTCTTTCTGACAGCAACTCCAGTATCGAGAATTCGTTCAGCAATTTGACTGTAGTACTTCCGAACATAATCTTCATCATAGAGCACAAATCGACCGATAAGTTCTACAGCAGATTCTCGTACTTGGGCGTGTGAATCAACCATTCTTGTATGAACTGCTTGCTGAACATCTTCCAAAATAAGCACACTGAAGTCTGCTTCAATGATCGAACTGAGACATTTTAGAGCTTTGGAGCGAAGAGCAACGATGGTTTCACTTCCTGCACCGAAAACGATATGCTTCAAGTATGTATCGAAGGAATGTGCAAATTCTCTTTGCTGTGCTAAATACTTAACAGCCCACATAGCGTCCGAATCCAGCATTGTGACTTTGTTCGATTTTTCGAGTCTCCGTTTTATCTCCTTCTTATCCAACAGTTTTGAGAGGAATTCCTTCATATCGGCTCCCTTTTTCATCATCCGTTCGTACTTTTTCTCTGCTTTTCGGATTTCCTTCTCCGTTGCTTCTGGATCCAGGTTTTTGTGCTTGCTTCTGGCGCTTTCCATGTCTTCCACAGTCTCTTTGTACCATTCTCCCACATAAAAAGTGCACGCATATACCACAATGTCCGATGGATTAGAGATGACAAGATAGTCGATCAACGATGTTTCCAACATCTTCAGCTTCTCATTTTGAGTCAGCATAGAAATATCCACCGATTCGTAGTGATCGAATCCTTTGTCATCTAACAGGAAGAATGCCTTTTTCACAACAGAATCCAATCGTTTCTCGCCAGCGACAGCCTCTCTCATATCTCTACGAAGCTTGGCTGTGATGTTTCCCAAGTAATCGAGCGATGCCTGACGAATCGTCATATCTGTTGCTTTTGATCTGAAGTTCTTGACAAGGAGAGATCCGAGGGCAGTGAGAATCATTTCCGCAGCCGGCCATTCGGGGGAGTACAACGCGAGAAGGAGTTCTTGAAGGAAACTGGAGAATAGAAGGCGATAGTCCTCTTCTCCATCCAACTTATTTCCTTTTTGGGAGCATTTTGCTAGGAAGCCGTTAAGGAACGCATTGGTAACCTTGGATGCCTGAAAATCTATATTTGATGAACAAGTTTCGATATCAGTTTCTCACCTGCTGAAAAGCTCCTTTGACTAAACCTTCATCTTTCTTCGCTCTTTTTGCTAGCTCGTCTTCATCCGCATGTCTTTTATGCTTTGGAACCTTGATTGTGGACTGAACGAGCTGCACGAACAAAGCAGTAGTAGTTGAAATCCAGGAGCCATCAGGCAAGGTGTAACCATTGTTTGTGTTCTTTTGGGTGTACTGTGGAGCTCTGTGAAGGGAGGACAGGAAGTCTGTGATCATTGAGAAGCGAAGAGAGTCTTCAGCGCGGGCGAAGATATTCGAGGAGAGCAACATTGCCTGGAAAGGAAATATTTCAACAGTTCTCTTCCCTAGTTAGTGCATACCGAAATTTGAAGACTTCCAACGTTTGCAACAAAGAACGGTGTCAGTGCTACGGAAGCAATGTTGTGTACAGAAGTATCGGTCATAGAATCAGTCTTCACAAGAGTTGAAAGCAATCCAACCACCTCTGTTATCCTTTCATAAATGTATTCTGTGAACTTGTCTCGTGTACACACTCCGATTTTCTTCCGGCGTCTTGCCTCTTCGGGAGCACGATCTAAAGCTGTTAAGGGCTTTTCGAGAAACTGTTTAGAAGACATTACCTTTCTTTCTAGTATTAGCCATTTTGTAAATACTGTCCGAGGCGGGATAAATCAAATGAACGAGCAGCAGTCTTGTTAATCCAATGCATCTATCGATGACGTCTTCAATGATAACTTGTTTGTGCATTTTATGACTCGACATGATATTCAAAGCGATAACAGCAGCGTCGGAAGCTCGCTTCACACGTTCTTCACAAATCTCTTTTTCGAACAAATCTCCCGCTTCGACTTCATCATCGCAAGGTACCAGAAGACGTGTGTTGTCAGCAGAGATTGCATCACGAATATTTCTATCCAGCATAGCGACTAACTTCATTAAACGATCGGCGCCAATAGCTTGCAATGCGTTGTTTTCTCGTAAGCGTGTAGATCCTCTTCTTAACTCTTCTAGAACATGCAACTCAATCCGAAGATCTGGATCAATCTCGTCAAGTTCTTCTTCGTCGTCAGTATCAGAATGCTCGATTTCCCCTTTCGAAGAGCCGTCTGATCTCCTTTTCTTTTTGTTCGGCATTATTAATTCACTATCCAAGGATTCTCCCTGTTCCAGAACACCGTCTACCGTTTGACAAAAACGAACGTAGGTTTCATTATCAGCCAGTGCTTGTAAACTCCATGCGTTTTGACTCTCATCATCAACTTTTCTTGACTTTTCTCTCTCCATTTTCAAACGAAGTCTTTCTTGCCATTCAGCATCTCTAGATTCGATCACATCTTCCGGTGTCGGACTTCTGTCCTTCCGAACTTTTTCAATCTTACTTCGCTTCTTTCTGTTTTCAAAGAAATGGTTATCCTCGTCCTCGGTTCTAGCGAAACCGGTAACACTACTCGGCAACTTCACACCTTCTTCCATTGCAGCAATCAGCTTCAAATCTCGTTGAAGTTGCTCATCTTCGTCCTCTTCTGAGCCTCCTCGTCCACGTCTTCTACCTCTTCTGCCGGTTTCAGCGGGGACAAAGTTGTCAGTGAGGCAGTCATAGAGGTCACCTACCATGTCTCGCTTCTTCCGTTGCGTTGTGCCACCGGCTTTCGGCGCTTTTCCTGAAAACATAAGAGATTAGTTTTATTGATGTTTGTATAACAAAAGTGTTAAAATTGAAGTGAAGACATGCCGGTGAGAACGCGTTGCATAAGCTGATGCGGGCGAAGCTGAATCACTAACAACAAAGTTCACTCGGAGTACAAAAACATGTTTCCAACATCGGGCGCAGCCTGACAAGCCCTGCTGTTTCACCGAATGAATTGCTGACTCTTACGAGTGCAATATTGAAATTTTCTCTATATAATTTGCTCAAAAACATACCAACAGACATCATCTGTCTTCTTTTTTCAATAGAAATGGGTGCGGTTTCAATACTCGAAGTGGATGGAGCTTCAGAATGGTTCATAGTCGAATTATGTACTGTTGGCTGTGCTGTAGTTGTAATCGTCATTGAGTTTTGATGATGATGATGGTATCCAGAAGTTGTTGGCTCCTGAACCACGCTACTTCTTGTAATGTCCTCGGTCATCATCACATCCTCATTTTCTAATAGTTCCATATCGTTGTGTGAATCAACATCTAATGCACTAGTACTATGATTTACTACGTCTTTAATGATAGGTGGTAGCTTGTCCAAGAACAAATCATTCGTCTCCTTATCATCCGGACGCAGTTTATCCATTCGGGTTATGATATCGTCGACGTTTGTGTTATTCAACACACTTGCAATAGTGGCGACCATTCTCGAATCGTAATTTTTGAGTATTGGGTTATTAACATCGGCGACGTGAGGAAGATGGGAATCGACCATACTTTCGTAAGGAAAAGGGATCATGTCGAGAACTGGAAACAATTTATGATTCTTTTTTTCCGAACTGTAATAATTGACTTACAGTTTGGCAGAAAATGTGTTCCTACAAGTGTGATCGGCTGCGCCACAACATGCCTAAATCTTTCCTCCATTCCACTTCTCTGCTTCTGCGCTTCAGATTCTCTTTTGTACTGTTCCTCAGCAAACTTTTGCATTTCTTCCCTTTCGATTCTTGCTTTTTCTTCAGCAATCCGACGTTCTTCTTCCAGTCGAGCAGCTTCTGCCCGCCGTTTCTCCTCCTCAATCCGTTCTCGCTCCATCTGTTCACGAAGCCTCTGTTGCTCTTCTGCGATTCGTTTTTCTTCTGCAATTCGCGCCTTTTTAGCTTCTTCCTGTCGTTTCTTGTGTTCTTCCATCATCAGCTTCTTCTGTCGTTCTTCTTGCTCTTTCCTTTCTTTCTCAATCTTTCGACATTGCTCTTCAAACAACTTCTGATGTGAGGAAACCACTCCTGTACCGCCAGATGACGTGGGAGTTTGTATTGGAGATTGTTGATGTTGCTGCTGTTGATGGAATTGATTGTTCACAGAATTCGCTGCATTTATGTGTTGAGGGATTGGTTGAGCAATAGGCTGAAATATATTATGTTATTTTTCGTTTGTTATTTGAATAATTGATGTGCATTTTTATTTAATACTTGAGAAAAGATAGCTCGGAGAGAAGATTAGTCGCTCGGCCACGCCATCAGAACGTTTCCGGCCAAACGACGGCTAGAAACTTTATGTTCCGACGAATAACCGAGAGTGTTCGTGTCTTTTGAATCGTCATCGCTATTTATTTTAAAAAATTAGTTTTCTTTTACAAATCTTACCTGCTGCCTTTGAACTTGAGGTCTCTGCTGAGGTTGTTGATGTTGTAGCATTTGGAGCATCTGCTGTTGTGAGAACATCATTCCAGGATGATGCCCCTGGGCCTGTTGCTGCTGATTCAACTGGCCAGCGTTTTGTTGATGCTGGTGATGCATTTGCTGTTGTTGCTGGTGTTGTTGCATCATATACTGTTGTTGGTGTTGTTGCTGTTGTTGAACTTGGAAATCGAAAAGCTAAAAACAAAAACGTTTCAATTTCTCCAAAATTCATAATTTGTTACCTGATTGTTCGGATAGTTCATTCCAAAATTGAAGTTCAAATACTGCTGTTGCAACAGCATCGGATTGTATTGTCCGGATGCTGGTACCGCTCCCGCTTGAGCCATCTGACCATTGAAGCCGCCAGCATTGGGAAACGAATTCCCACCACCATTCATGGTGTTTTGCGGGTTATTCGGATCCATTTCATTCGATCTGCCTGAAAGAATGTTGTTTTGATAAATTCAAAAAAGCTGCTCATTTGAAAAAACTTGAAAATGCGAATTTAACAGAAAAGAGTCGGAAACGTGATAAAACTATTTGGTCATGCAAAATGAACAATCTAATTTTGAAATTCGATGAAAAAAATAAAAAGCGTGCTGATTTGAAACAGAAAATCGATATGAAAAATCAAATCGGCGGCAATATAAAAAAGAGGTGGCAATGCAAACATGCTTCACCGATGCCTTTTGCAAGTGGCGCGCGGGCTTTCCGCAACCCCGGCACGGTTCGCTAGGGGTTTTCATGATTAAATTAGCATCTTATTAGCTGAACAATATCAGTGTTACGAAAGAAAAAAGAGATGTGTAGTGATAAAAACTGATTCAGAAATTCACAGAAAGTCAATAAAATTTTGTTAAAAATAGCGAAATTCAACGGAGTAGCTTATTAAGACCGGAAAACGACCATGATGGTCTGTCGAATGCTTATAAGCAAAAGAAATATACGGGAGAATAAAATGGGGGCGAAAACTATAAAAATCTATTCATAAAACAACGAAATATTGCAGCACTCGGCACACAAAGACACTCTTTTATAGCGGAGAGTGTGAATGGCGGTCTTGTGGTTCTCATGGGAAGGGTGTGTTGAGGACAGCTCAACTGTACGCAAAAAAACGATTCACATTCCCATAGTTGCATATTCATGTGATAGGCAAAAAGAAATCTATTCAAAATAAAATTTCTGATTTCATACAGTACATATAGCCATCCGACTAACATTCAAAGAATGAAGAGGCACACAATATTCTGTCCAGATGTCTGAAATCTGTGAATTCTGAAAAACAAAATCTGTCTGGGAGCAATAGCGACATATTCAACAATAGTATTTAGTTGAGTGAAGTGACTGTGTAAAGTGGAAGTTATATAGTTGGCTAAATTGAAATGCTCGCTGAAGGTTTCCGCCAACTGAAAAAGAAAATATTTGAAAATGCTTTCTTAGTAAAATGTGAACTATTTTCTGATGAATATTCAGTTAGTTGACCATTTTGTATTTTTCGTATTCTAGCTGAGACACGCAGGCTAATAGGTTGGCCCGAAAGAAATGTACGTTTACGCGAATCTGCATATCTTGGCTAGAGTGAGTGATATCAAAAAGTGGTGAACTAATAAAATGTTGATCAAGAAAGTTTTGCACATTTTACCAGTTGACTACTTTGTCGTATCTTTAATTCCAGCCGAGATTTATAGATTCGAAAAAAAAGTTAAGCGCGCATTTCTTTATGCTCAACTAGTAGAAGGTGTAATTGAGATCCAATGACCGAATATCTTCTCCGTCTGTGTAGATCATTCCTGAATCCGATCTGTAATTATTCAGAGCGTTCCTATTTCCAAGCCGATTGCTAGTCAGAGATTCCCTATGCCAGGAACACTCCCGTCCGTCTTCATTTCTTCTGACAGGTCCAGAAAACCAAGAATGCTCTTCTTCTCTTTCACCACAGAAAATAACGCATGATGATATTCGGAAGGAAACAATGTGCTCCACTCTCTGAGCAAGAGAGCAACAATTATCTGTCGGGGACAAGGAAAAATGAGAAACGGAAATATTTTTGCGGTAAGAAAGGTATATAGAGTGTGGGGGCGGAGCCTTACCTTTGTTTTGGACATAATCTTATTCTTTTAGTATCCTTACTTTTTCTTGACATTTTGGCTCTGCCGTTCACTATATAATTTTCTTATAATATCTTTAGGGTCAATAGAGGCCACAAATACATATACTGAACTTATGAACTATCTGGAATTTTCAATGCAAGATGACCTATAATTATGAGTCATAATTTATGAGGTGTTATACTCCGGAAGAAAGTTCTTTGTGTTGTATTCACTACCGAGAAAAAGAAGAAAAAAGTTATTGGCTAACAAGAAGTACCAGTATATAAACTAGTACTTTGCTGTTAGTTTGATCTCAATTTTGTTATCTTTTTGTAACGGTTATCAAACACATTGACCCCCGCACTTTTGATCTCATCCCCAAACACCTCATAAATCTTCTGACCTATTTGATACCCTCGTTAGAGTATAGTTGCAAAATCTCTCTTATTTTTCACACCTCCCATCTAACCAAACTAACTCTTCAGAATTGTCGTCTCCACTTTCCAAACTAATCGCGGCGGTTAACGTCGCCCGGAACGTTTCGATTAACATGTCATCACTAACCAACACTACTATCATGGTAACTTTTTGAGAAATGAATAAGAAATCAAAAGGGATTTTCAGGAGGAGGAGCCTAGAGATACTGTAGAGCAATCTACAAAAAGTAATAATCCGAATCCACGTCGATACAGTTTGGTGCATCAAGCAAGTTGTGAGACCCAACATCATATTGGAATTCGAAGGCAGAACACCATTCAGCATCGTAAACAGTTATCGGATCAGATGAGAGGGCAAAAGGTTCAAGGTTTTTCTGATAGTTCATCTTAACAAGAAACATTTAGATTCTGCAACAACTAAATGATGAAGGCGTAGAGGTTATATTCGCTGCAAACGACGTTGCTTCTATTGACTTTTCTGTTATTGTCACATCTACTGATCTAATTTCTACTTTTGTTTCTGATATTCTCCAAAACATGAAGTCCGCCAAAGTTGAAATCCGCCACGTCGAAACTCGCGAGTCAAAAACAGCCGGGCATGATGTGCTTCTAGACTGTCGTGCCACTAAAAACCAATTAATCCACGCAGCAGAACTCCTCACTCAGAATCACGTGGCACTCACACATTTTTCAATTTTCTCCAAGAAAACTGAGGAGAAGAACCAGTCAGTGATATGGTTCCCAAGACACATCAGCGAGCTGGATAAGTGTTCGAAATGCATCACAAAGTACGAGCCAACTACAGATCCACGACATCCGGGACATGGTGACACGGAGTACATCGCTAGAAGGAAGTTTTTGAATGATCAGGCTTTAGAGTTCAAATTGTAAGTTTGTCAATTATAAGGCCCCAATTTACACTTAACCTTCCAGTGGTGATGAAATAGGCTATGTAGAATACACACAAGAAGAGCATGACACGTGGAAGGCTGTCTACGAAAAATTGGGAGACCTTCACGAGTCTCACACATGTGCAGTCTATCGGCAAAATTTGAAAATGCTACAGAAGGAGAAAGTACTGACTGGAGACCGGATTCCACAGATTAGAGACGTCAATAAGTTTCTGCAAAGTGAGATCTGGAATGAAAGTCTCTTTATAAATCTGTGAAATTCCAGAGAAAACTGGATTTGAACTTCGCCCATGCTCTGGATTATTATCAGCTCGTGACTTCTTGGCCTCTCTAGCGTTTCGTGTGTTCCAAACGACTACCTATCTCCGCCATCATAAGTCCCCACATCATTCACCAGAACCTGATTTGATTCATGAACTTCTTGGACATGTCCCAATGTTCTCTGACCCTCTTTTGGCGCAAATGTCTCAGGATATTGGGCTGATGAGTTTGGGAGCAAGTGATGAGCATATTGAAAAGCTGGCAACGGTTTATTGGTATGTTTTGATGAAATTTCTATGTTCAAGATTAACGTTTCAGGTTCATAGTAGAATTTGGACTATGCAAGGAGGACGGAAAATTGAAAGCCATCGGAGCGGGGCTCTTATCTGCATACGGCGAGTTAATTGTAAGGTTCCTAGGATCATAATCCCCCGAAAAGATTATTTTACAGCATGCTTGCTCGGATACTCCAGAACATAAAGACTTTGATCCAGCTGTAACTGCTATTCAGAAGTATGAAGATGATGATTACCAACCACTGTATTTTGTAGCTGATAGTATCCATGATGCACTGGCAAAGCTTAGAAAATATGCGTCTTCTATGGATAGGCCATTTTCAGTTGTATTTGATCCATTTACCAAATCTGTAGAGGTACATTATTTTGAGATTTTAGAAATTCGAAAAACTTTTTTCAGACAATCGAATCGAGTGCAGATTTGGAAAAAGCCTTCAGTCGGCTATCTAATGACTTGAGCGCAATTACCCATGCAGCTGATCGAATGAAAATATCAATTGCTATGTAGACTAGAAAAAATCTAGATGCTTTTACCAATTTGCTTTATGTTTCATCTCTTCAGAATAAACTTTTTGAAATATAGATTCACATTCAAAGCCGAACGTCATCACACGTCACTGGAAAATACTATTTTAGCAAAGCCAGACTTTTCAAGTTATTGTCAACTCATTCCAAATCAAAGTGACATAATGATCTTTCTCCGAACCCCCTCCCAAGACGTTTTCTAAATGTTCAATATCTTTCTTTTCATTCCTCTTTCTCCAAATATATAAAAGATTGTTTTCGAGTGCCACACACACACGTAGATGAAGCCCCGATAGATGAGATTCGAAGGTTGTAAATTAAATTAAATTAAATTTTTTTTCTGGTTTAGGAAAAGGGATCTAAAAGATTATACAATGGAAAATGAAAATGAAATAACAAAAAAGTTTCATTTTGGTTTTTGTTTGCATTATTTACAGATATGTCTTGAGTATAAAAAGGAAGGTTGGATGTACTGAAATGGGCTTTTTGTTTCATTTTCATTTATGCTTTGGAAGTATCTTAAGAGTTTGAAATTCGTTATTTTCCCACATTTTCCAAAAAGTCCAAAAGTCAATTCACATGATACTCTTGAAACATCCCGCATAAAAAATAACGCTTTCAGAAACTAGATAATGTGAACTCGTAGAAAAGAACATTAAACAATTTCCAGAAGACTTTTTGGGGAAGTTAGCTTGCAACATGTGACTAGAAGTCTCACATGTTTGGAACATGCCCTTTTCAGCTTCATTCGTAATACAAGGGCATGTTCTTCTTTCTAAACCATCTTGAAGTTATTTCCTTCTACCAACGGTGCCTTTCTATTAACTAATATCCTACTATTTTCCAGTTATTGAAAAGCGTTCTTCTATTGAAGGATTCTTTTTCAAAACTATTTTGAAAGTGCCATTCTATTAGAGGTATCGTTCTTAAGCAGGTGCTCTTTTATTAAAGACTCCAGAAGCTTGAAACAATCAACAAATCACCATAGACTAACCCAGTCAACATACAGATTCTCTATATTTCAATGGAGTGCATTCCCCAGCTATTCTTTCCTCTCAAGTTTCTCTTTATTCCATTTCTTGTTTTTCCACCACCCCCATGTGACACCTTAAGCTCCGCCCACTTTGGGGCTCTCCGTCAGTTTTGGCCTTCATTAAGCATAATGGGTTTTCGTCACTTTGCTTTTCTGACGTCCATCCTCTTCTTTCTGGAAATAGAAGGGAGATTCTTCATTCTTTAGAGGACATCTTTGGTACTAGTGGTACCTGTTCCTTTATATTTAACCAATTAGGTTTTTCGTTTAATCTTTAGCTTTTTTGTTCCGATTATTCTATTCTAGTACTATAATTATTCAACCTTTTTTTTTTCAAATCTTTCCAGGGTTACCCAGCTCTATTGAGCACCAAAACCAGTTCAGCACACTTAAACATGTTATCCTTTTCTCAACTCATCGTGGCTCTTCTCATTGTTATCTCATGCTTCCAAGTGGCACAGGCTGGAACTTGGCTCTCTTTCAGTGAGTTATACCTGGGGTGCACGGAAGTTGAACAGAATTAATCGGGGGACACAGAATTTTAAGTCGCGACTATGGGTCACAGTTTACTGAGAGATCTAGACTATTGATACGTGGTCGGATTCAAGAAACTAACTTTCGAGATTCAGTAATTGGAATTAATAACGTTTCAGAGTAATGTTTCGGAATAAAGTTGTCTTTTAGACGTTCTGAGTTCTACTAGATAGACATCGGAAAGTTCAACAGCGCTGAACTTTTTTTTGAATCTTTAAATCTCGGCTGGAATAGAAGATACAAAAAGTGGACAACTAATGGAATGTCCAAAATCTTATGATCAACATTTTGTTAATTGATCACTTTTTGATATCCTTCACTCTAGCCGAGATATGCAAAAAAAATCGCGTAAACTTCTAGCGCGCATTTCTTTCCGGCCAACCTAATAGAAGCATTGTTTTTAGACGTTCTTAGTTCCACTAGATAGATCTCAAAAAGTTCAATCCATCTCCAAAACTTTGCTAGACAAGCCAAATTGAAGTGTTATGGATCATTGTAAAACTGAACGGGACTATCCTATTTTTCAGATGACTTCGAGGATGGTATGGGAGAACCATCCCGTCGTCTTGGAGACGTCGTCTCGTCGTGCAAAGAAACGGTAAGTATGGTATGAGATATCAAAAAGTGTTCAATTAATGAAATTTGGTTCATGTTGTGATAAACATTCTTACAGTTGAACACCTTTTGATATCTTTCATTCTAACTGAGATTTACCGGTTGGTAGAAATGTTTTTCTTCCCTAACAGTCTGTCTAGTCTAGTTTTGATAGTATTGGTTGTGATAAGGTGACTAGAAAGTTAGTAACATCTGAAATTACAGCAAAAGCGTCTTGCCAAGCGAGCTCAAATGGGTGAGCGTGTCACTCGAGCTCAACAAGAGAGTGAAGCCATCTGCCGTCTGCTCATGAAAATGGTAAATTCTTTTCAGATTCCTGATTTTCAACTCCAAATGTTTTCAGGGTCGTTGATCTGTTGTCTCTATCTTCTATTGATATGTATCCTTCCTCCGTCCGTCTACTATTAACCAAAAAAGCCCACGTCATCATCAAAACCGTCCGTCTTCTTCGTCCATTTTATCATTATTATTTATTGTCATTTTTCTCATTCACACAATTTGGTTTTTTCTTCGCACCCACCATCATCATCAACTTTAGTAAAAACTTGATTCTGTTAACTAAGCAATTTATTGAAACATGAAAAAAGAAAGAAAATGAGTCGATGATAAGAATTGAAAGTGAAAAAGAAAGTATCCCGTAATTTTTAGAAAAGTATGGTAATATGACTAATTATGGTACATTTTTTCAAAAAGATATGACAAATTTCAACCTAGAAAAAGATTAAGAAGGTGCTCCAGATGCCAGAGACAGCATTGCTTCTCTCAATTGCTCAAGTTTTTGCAAATTTCTTCTAGCCAATTCAAGGTCGCTTTTCAAACGATCTACTTCCAGTTGGCACGATTTCAGGTCTCGCTCTCGATCTGTCAGACGCACTTCGTAAAGTTTTAGCTGGAAACATCGGATTTGAGAAAAGAAAAACAAGAAAAACTTACATGTTTCTCAGCCTCGGCCAACTCCATTTCCTTAGCTGTTGCCTTTTGTTCGACGGCGGAAGTCTGAAAAGAATAGGAGTATTAGAATATTTTATTAGTGTTTGTGGAGGAGGTAGATGAGGATGTGTATTCTGATCAGGATGAGGGATCAAAGGATGGGACTCACATGTGCTCGGGCTCTGTCCAAATCAGCTTGCTTCGATTTCAACTCAGCATCGATTTGAATTATCTGAAAGAATGGAATTTTTAGAGGATTTTTACCGTGATATCTCAGCTATCACAAGAGATATCAAAAAGCGGTCAACTAGCAAAATAATTGCCATATTATGGTGCGCATTTTGATAGTTTGTAACTTTTTGACATCTCCTCTGGTAGCCGAGATATATTAAATTGTCCACAAGCTCAAGGGACAAATCAGGTTCTACAGTATGGATTGAAAACTCACATGCTCTTTCAACACTTCACACTCGACAACTTTCTCTTCAAATTCTCGTTTCAACTCCTTATTTTCACTCAAATACAGCTCTATTCTTGTCACACTTTGAGCCAGCTCAGAATTCAATTTTGAAATTTCCGCTTGTGAAGCCTGCACAGCATGCTCAGCATTTGAGATTATTTCTGAACAAAAAATTAGGTGAAAACTCATCTTTTTTTGTAAATATTACCATTCATCTGTGCCTTTAAAGATCCTTTTTCAGTTATACACATTCCGAGACTCTGCTCTATCGTCTCCCCTTTCTGCTTGACCTCCTTCAGTTCTGTCTTTAATTGCTCCATTTCGAAGTTGCCACGAGTCAAACTGTCAGACAACTGCGCATTTTTTCCACGAAGAGATTCACATTCTTGGGAGAGTTCTCGGATTTTAGCAGAGTTTTCTAATTCCTGGGCAACTTGACTTGATGAAGGCCTCGCTTTCAATTGTGCTTCCAGTTCCTTTTCTCTCAACTGAAGCATCTGAATCTTCTTTTCATACGCTGCCATCATCTCTGTGGTCTTGGCATCTTTCAGGGGTAATCCTTCTAGTGTGACTTTTTTCAACATATCGTCCAACGCCTTCTGTGAAGACCTCTCTTCGGTAAAGAAGACCTCACCGGAACCAGCACGATCGTCAGAGTCTGCACGTTTTCTGGAGTCGACGGATTCTTTTTGAGAGCTTGAAGAGGAAAAAGTGGCTGTTGACTTGCAGGAAGCTACCATTTCAGCTAATCTGAATATTCAAACCATACTACACATTTTATGGAAGGGAAACTTACAAATGACTGGGAAAAGCTGGCACCTGTGCACAATGCGAATATGTTAAGAAAGCTTGTTGAACAGTTTCCTGATCTCCATAGGAAATACCAAATGCCAGAAATGGTATAATCCTTTCGTCTTTCAGCAACTGCCAGTATTGATCCTTATGCACTTTTGAGTGATCTTTGAGAACTGCCAATAGCCTACAAAGCTCCAGAATAATCCCAATTCCATAAACAGTCCATTGTGTTTCCAGAGTTTCAGATCTCTCTTTTGGTGGCTTCGTAAGATATGCAACCACTGGATTCTTTGAGAACTGCCACGTGGCAATTTGTTGACAGAGACTAGAAGTGCAAACTGTTATTAGGCGTTGTCTACACTGTTCATCATGCGATAAAACTTCTGCTAATCGAAGTCCCAGTTGAATTTTTTGCATTTGATCAGATAAATCTTCTCCCATATCAACTCTTTCGTCTAGACAAGTGGCAACTAATTCGATAAGTTGTCCACGTGGAATCCCGATTTCAGGCATTTGTTCTTGTGGTTCTATACATTCTTTTAACAGGTGAGCAAGTAGTTTTAATGCTCTCAAAATGGCATTCTCTCTAGATTCTCCGAATTTTGATGGAGATAAGGAGGCAGTTTCAGCTATTGCCATTATAGGAGTAGTCAATTGAGTTTCAGTAGGTTGACATCTGATAATCGCTTGACACACTGGTCCACGGAGTTGTTGAAGCGAACAAAACGCCAGAAGTAGATCATAGATTTTTGAGCTTTCTTCTGTCCTTGGATCCAATGTCACCAGTAATCGAGCGGTTTGTTGTATACTCCCAATGAAGAATCCATAGTTCAAAACGTTTTTGCCAGTTGAAGCCAGAGTTGGGATTGTTGAAGAGCTTTCAGATACAACAAGCCGCCTCAATAAATCTGCGGCAATTTGTCGAGTCATCATACAATCATCATCTCCTATCGTAAGGACATTAAAAGTGCACATAAAAGTGTCATGAACATTTTCGGTGCAGTACACCATATCACGCACTTTTTCGTCCAAATATCCAATTAACACTAGACTGGAAACAACTGAAAATGAATAGATTGCGCTTCGCATCTCAAGAGGGAAACTGACCTATTATCCTAGCATTATGCTGTAATAATTTCATCAATTGTCGACTAAATTTCTTGTATGAAGTGGAGATTTTTATTCGTTTACATGCAGATTTGGATGCAGAGGCTAGGTTACACAATATTGCTATACAGTAGGGCATCCATTCGGGTTCTGGTTCTCGGATTCTGGAAACATGAACGGTTCAATTTTAGAACTTAAACGAAAGGGCTTCATTGATCTTTAAATAGGAGGAGGAGAGGAACGGAGAGGACTTTAACGGAGAACTTTAACGGAGAGGATTCACTGCTGTTCAAATATGGGTCGAATTCAGAAACAGAGCACAGATGAAATGTAGAAAGTTCTGAGATCTATTAGTTGGAACTTCTGAGATTTATCAGTTGGAAAGTTTTGAATGTAGAAAATCAAAACCTGTAAGGTAGAAATACTGCCGCAGCTCTCATCAGAATCCGATGTTCTTAGTTCGAATGGAAAGATCTCGTAAAGTTCTACATTTCTTCAGTACTTCACTTTGCAATCCGACCACTATTTGAAGAGCAACTCCGCTTCAAAACTCACACTTCTTGCATCAAAAACGAGATGAGCTCATTTGCCCAGTGCTCTAAAGGTACATTCTTTTCATAGCTCAAAACTTGTAATAATCTTAGTATATCAATCATATTCTGCGGTCCCAGTTGCTCTCGAAGTGATGCTTTTAAACACGAGAACACTGCTCCAAGAAGACGCAGCTCGCCGGCCATAAACCTTCGAATTGGTATATTATGATGTGCAATTGAGAAGAGCAAACGGTAGAATTTTGAACGTGTTACTATATTTGTTGTGGATGCATCTGTAAAAGCTATTCGACGGTTTTCATCTTCACAGTTCAATTTAATAACTGAACTCACTTAAAATCACTGGTGTATACTCCAGAAACTCTTTTAATTGCCTATTCTTGAGTGTTAATCTCGTTGCCCTGTCTACATCTGCCACGTGACGAATCATCCCGTTTAATGCTTCATCTAATCGTGTGGTATTCTCAGAGCTACTATCCGACACATAACGGGCGGCCGAAGTGGTGGCAAGGTTGAAGATGGCGTCAGCCTGGAAAACAGAAGACGTGAGGATAAGAATAAAGAGCGGAAGTTCTTACATCGTTTGAATTGGGTGGCGGAGGAGGGTCTCGGTGAAATCGTTGAGACGTTCGAAAGCTGCTTCTTTCCATAATTTTCCATAAGAACTTTTAAATTGTGTACCTATTGTTAGAAGGTGAGTATGACGATAAAACTAGATGCTGAAAACACACGTTGTTTAGCTTAAAAAATAAGTCAAATGGAGAAAAATGACCAGAGGGAAGTAGAAATGATGCTATTCAGTAGAGCTGGCCAAAAGTGTTTCGAGCATAACTTTTTTGAAAATCATCCAAATGTGTCGAATGAGATCTCAAATGAAAGACATTGAAATTTACCATTGAATAATGCAATTTTTCTTTATGAAATGTGTTGTAAATTTCTAGCAGAAATGCATTCTATTATGATATATTTCATTCTAGACATTGATAGATCAATTCGGATGATATTCAAGAAAGTTATGTCCGAAAAACCTTCGATGGTTAGTGGTGATAATTAAGAACGTTGGCTCAAGTGGATCAACGAGTAGATTTGCTGTTTTGAGGGTTTAGGTAAACATAGCAACTTGACATCGATCTTATTATCCGATGTCAAAGAAAGAAGTTCTAATAGAAGGGCAGGCAAGCTGTCTTGTTTTTTCTTTTCAGAATTTAGCGAAACCGAAAGTAGTAAGAAAAATGATATCTAATCTTGGAATAACTAAGCCAAAGTTTAATCTATTCCGAAATTCCGCAAAAAGGGATAAGTCAAGTTAAATGGAATAAAGACGCCCGGATTATTCAAGGACGTATTTGTGAGAAGGAGAGAGTGTACATCTCCTTTTTCATCTTCTTCTCCTGGAGAATAGCGACAATTATCGTGTTCGTTTCTTTCGGAAAGGAGACGCAGGATGATTGAAATTGAATAGCATATATGTTGGAATCATTTCAACTTGACCACTACTATGTATTCAAGTGTTTTCTTGTGGAAAATTGGGATTTTTTTGCCGGTATTGAAGTTGGATTCTTATATTAAAAAGGTATAGTCAGACGTGCTTAGTAGGTATGGTAGAGTTTTTTTTAGCCTATTGCACTTATCTACACAATTTTAATGAAGGTACTTTGAGTGGTAATTTTTTTTCAAAAAAATTCAATTTTCTGGAAAGGTAAATTTCAAAATCAGTTTCAAATAATAATAACACAACAATAACATAGTATATAAGAATTGTAAAATTTGTAGAAAAGGAGGAAGATAAGACGTTTGTGTGTGAGGGGGTAGACAACCCGTGTTGTTGACACTGTGGTCAAAAAGTAAACAAAAAGTCCCATCCGCAATGTTCATTTTTCGATGGATTTTCTTTTTTCAAATATAATATACAAAAGGCATAGATTTTTGAAAGAGAAAAGCAAGAAAGTTGAGGGAAAGTTTAAATGAGAGAAACCTATCAAATTAGAAGAAAAGAAAGGGGAAACAGGAGTTAGAAACGAAAAGTCAAAATAGAGCAAATATTGACATTCGATGGGGAAAGGTTAGGTGGGTTCCTACTACAACTACTACTACCACGAAAACAACCGTATTACATTACAAAAGGTATAAATATAGATATGGGAAAGCTTTAGGTTACATAAATAGGCGGAACAAAGGAGTGGGTTAAAAGCGAAAAAGACGGGTGGCATTTGCTGAAGTGGCTTTAATTACGTCTTCTAAAGGAACTTCTTTGATTTTTGAAATGGCTTCAGCGGAGATTCTCAAGTTAGCAGGAACATTCTTGACACCTTTCTCAGGTCCTAACGCGGGTGAATCCGTTTCGAGAAGCAATTGGTCCAGTGGTACGGTGCGGATGATTTGAGTGCCCTAAAGCAAGCCGATTACATTTTGAAAAGGGTTTTTTAATACCATTTCACTGCGTGCAAATGAAGGTGGTATACTAAACATATATCCTTCATCTAATCCCAATTTCAAGTCTTCTGGAGTACCATCGAAAGCGTGTAGTACAACACGATCCACGTGGCATTCTTGTAGAATTTCGATGGTTCGACGAGCTGCACTTCGCGAGTGAACGTTTCTGAAATCCAAAAAATATAATCTGATTATTGAAAACTTTAATCTTTACCTACAATGGCTTCTCAAAATGCTTCGCCAGATCAATTTGCCACTTGAAAACCCTTTCCTGCTCCTCAAAATCTGCTTCAGTGAGCTTAAACTGGCTTGTGGTGTGGTCTAGACCGCATTCTCCAACACAAACAATTTCTTTTTCGTGTTCTACGAAAAACTGCTCCATTTTTGCCACATGCTTCATTTGAGCACTTTTTCCCCGCTTCTGAATCGGATGAATCCCAATTCCAGTGTAGACCACGCCCTTCCATTTGTTTGATAATTCGATTGATCTCTCGAATTGCGACTCGAATTCCGGGACGTTTATCATTTTTTGGACTCCAGATGATAGTGAATGGTTGATGACGTCTTCTAGATCGTCTTTGAATTTGTTGTCAACCAGGTGACAATGCACGTCGATCATCTGTTCATTGGAAGGTGAGGCTATGATAAGAATAAGCTGAAGAGATAAAATAGAGTCAAAACTCGTTTCAAAAAGAGATGATACGAAATGGAATCTTTCAAAAAGCGACAAGAATTTATAGTCACGAAAATAATTTACATATAAAAAGGGCTAATCAAATAGTTTTTAGTCATCAATTGTAACATATTCTTTTGGAGCCGTACTCAAATTAGAAGTGGATGTGGTTCTGGCGAAAAAGCTTGAGATCCTTGCTATTTTCTGTGTCGTTGTTATTTCTTTCTTTGATCCGACATCAGCACTTTGATATCGTTTTATAGAGGGTTCAATTGTATTCTTTGGTTTTTCAGCGAGTTTTGGTTGAGATGCTTTGGCTGGGACTTGATTGGCAACTGATGGGCGGAGCACAAAGCCGAAATCGAAGGGTCTGGAAAATGAAGAAAATGGAATATTTTTCAAAAGAAAATACTAACTTTTCTGGTGAGAGCGGCCGTAAGGGCTTTTTATTAATAAACTTTGGAATATTCGGTTTAATCTTTTTCACTTGTTGTTTTTGTTGTTGTTGTTGCGGAGGGATTCTGTTGATAATTGCTTGAGGGACAGCAATGTCGAAATCGAAGGAACTGAAATTTTTTATTAAAAAATTTGAATTTCGAGTAACTTGAAACTCACTCATCAGAAACTGGCTTTCGCTTCTTCTCCTCCACTTTCTTTGATGCTACCTTTGGTGTTCTGAAGTACTCGTCATCATCATCATCATCGAAATTGAAGGGAGATTTGGATGAGGTAGATGGCTTGGAGATCACTGGAGCTGGCGGAGTTTTGTTCTCCTGTTGCTTGAAAAACGACAAATCTCCATCAATCAACTGACTGGAATCATCGAATCCCAAAGATATGCGTTTAGCGGGAGGTGGAGTTTCGGTCTCAAGAACTGCACGGAGTCGTTTATTGTTAATCGGAGTTTCTACATTTGCTCGTTCTCTCAGTTCTAATACTGACTTTTTTAGTTCCTAAAATTCATAAAAAATGAGTTGATAAAAAAGATAGTACAATCACTTTTATGAGTGAGGAATCCTCTTGAGCTTTCCGCTTCATTGAGTTGATTTCTGTCTTCAGCTGTTCGATCTCTTTTGCAGCCTCTCGTCGTTTTTCAGTCAAATCCTTGATTTGGCTGGAAACGTTCAATTGTAAGACTGTTGTGATTATGAAACAAAGACAACAATTTAAGAAAAACTTACGCTTTTTGAAGTTGAAAGAACTTTTCTGTGTCCAAACTTCCATTCCGCCGAAGATACTCTCCAAGCTGTTTTTCTGCTTGATCGCTATGATTCGTAAGAATTTTGTAGCTGAAAAAGTCAGAAAGTATAATGACGCACTCTGTTTTTATACATACAATTCACTAGCTTTCACTTTATTCTTTGCCTCAGCCAACTCTCGTTTCAAGTAATCCGTCTCTTCAGATGACACTGTTAAATGATTAATAGCTGCTTGTAGTTTTGGAACTTCCGCTCGATACTTATCCTTTTCCCTTATCACTTTCTTCTCTAATGACTTTACTTCATGTTTCAGCGCTTTATTCTCTGTCTCAATCGCTTCCAGCTTCTCCTTTTCCACTTTCAGAGAGGTACTCAATTTATAATTTTCTTCTCGATAATCTACTTCTGGCGGCTTTTCTGCTTCATCTCCAAGTCGTTGCACATCGAAAAACAGCTTTTCAACGAATCCATTTTTGGGTACTGATCGCCGACAACTGGGGCATTGCTTTTTTGCGGCCATCCATTGAGAAATGCAACCATGGTGATATATGTGTCCGCATACAATTGCTGATATTTTATCTGATTGCCGTAGATCTTCGAAACATATTGAACAAGATCCTTGAAGATGTGCTGGGGGTGTAATGAATTCCGGTGGATCTGATGACGCCATCTGAAAATGAGAGACTTTATTTGGGAAAACTGCAACGAAACGAACAGAAGGCAGGAAGATTATAAGAAGATGACAATCACAAATAATTAATATTTCCACGTAGATATACTCTAATGAGTCCTACATAAAACGTCTCCAAAATGAGAAAAATAGAAAGAGACAGCGATCTGGGTTATCAAAAAGAGCGCCATGACCCGGAATAATAACATCGCCAGAGCCAAAAATGAATTCTTGAGACAGAAGCAATTCTTCTTCAGATGAAGCTTCTAATAATTCCGATTGTCTATCTTCAAAGTTCGGAAGATCCTGCGAATCTTCAATAAGATCTCCAGAGTAGACCACATATCGTTTGTTTTTCTTGTCTTGTACGATTGCAACTGTATCTGAAGCAGTGTGGCCAGACAGATTCATGAGCTAAAATCATGGATATTCAAGGGAAATGTGAGCCAAATCAGTACCTCACAGTTATCCGAAACCCTATAAGGCCAAGCAGGGATCACACTGTATTCTGCTTTTTTGGAATTCTCCCTAGACTTCCGGCCAATATCCCAATCCATGATTACAGTAGCATCAGGGAACAAACCCAAGTTTGCGCAATGATCTAGATGCCCATGTGTCACAACTACATGTGTTACTGTAGCTGGAAACTCTTTCAGCTTTTCTAGGATTTCAGAGCCATTCCAAGGATCTCCAGCGTCTACTAGAATTGCCGAGGTCCCATCTACTATGAGCCCTACAGTTCCAGTGGCTCCCAACGGGTCATCATTGGGGCGACCTTGGATTATGACGTGGCAAGAGGCCATGGCTAAACTCCAGGATACAAAAGGGGATTACAAAGACACAGAGGGAAAAACAAAGGTACACGTTCGTTGTAACAAAATGATATTCGATGTAAAGACACTCTTTGAAAAACAAAAATGTTCATTTTCTATCCAATACAGATATTTTCATCAGTCATCATTAACATTTGAAGTAGGTTCTTGTGGATGAGGTCATAGGGATTGGAGCTGTTCTGATTCTGACGCGCGTAGTTGTTGAGGTAGAGTCGTTGAATCTGAAAAAGTTATATGAATAACAGCTATAAAATGAACAACTTACTCTACACACAATGGTCCACTGTGTTAAGAGGTACTTCCGCTGGACTTGTACGTAGAGAGGACTCATCCGGTATTGCAGAGCCAGCAGAATCTTTTCATCCCAACTCATAAGTTTAGTTTCGGATAGGTATTCTTCTAGTGCACGCATCAATTTGTGCATGCGAAACTTTTGAGCCAGTTGGATTAGTCTGTAACATTGTTGCTTTCTTGGGGGTCCAAATGACATACTTTTAATCCAGAACTTACGGGTGAAAGTTGCTTCTTAAAATGACCAAGTCGTCGTACTTGGCAGTAGCCTCCATTAATATTTCGATCATTCGATTTTCCATCAACTCTGTAGTAGTGCTAATCGACTGAACATCTTCTATCGTTTGCCATTTCTTGAATAGGTCACCGCCAATTTGACCGAGTTTCTGCAAGTTCACGTAGAAAATAATTCCGTCTTTCACTTGATCCTCAAAGTTTTGAACAATGAATTGACGGGATCCTGACGGTTTTGAAAGATCCAATTCGCACAGCATTTTTCGGACTCTAGCGGCAACGATCATCCTTCCGGTTTTCTCTTTAACCCTGATGTGGCCGAAGAAACAATCGTTTTTAATGAGAACTGACATCACCTGAAGCATTTCAATTAGTTTTATGGATGTTTAAAAAATTTTTCCTTGCCTCGCGTCTGATTTTTCCGCACCGAAAAGCGATATCGGCGATGAACGGACGATCTTCGAACTCTTTCGGTCGAAAATAGGCATGAATCATCCACCCGGACTGTTTGTTAGTTTCAGCTTCTTCAAGGTAATCTTTCTGAACGTATTTCACATTTTTTCAATTAAGATTTCGGCAGGAAAATACCTGAATGATGCATTTTCCACCGATGAAGTCCGAGACGAATTCAAAATTTGGAGATTCTAGCCGGTCGGAGAGAAGCGGAACCCATATATCCATCGCCTATAAGTAATTGCTCACGTCTTTTTATTCGAAAAAAAATGCAAAAAAAAAGAAAAATAAATAAAACAAACATTAAAAAGAAAGCCAGTGGTTTGCTTTCAAATAAATAGCGAAACGCGCCAAGACACCGAGAGTGCGCCTTCCGCCGTGCTGGCGTATTTGCTGATTTTTGCGCATTCTTGTTGTTTTTCTCTTGCAAAAGAAACAACTGAAAAGTGAAGAACGCACCTTTTCTGAAGTTTTCGCTTTGAATATTTAACAATTTTAGTTTTATGAAAGTTTAAAGGTTTTTCTTTAAAATCAATTCGACTCATTTTCCGGGATTTTTATCTCTCTTTGTAATCCGCAATTTCCTTTCCTCAAAATTTTGCTTGCTTTTTTCTCAATTTTCCGGCATTTTTGGCGACTTTCGTGAAGTTTTTCTGAACGAAAATGCTAAAATCATGATCAGTGGCCGCAAAAAATTGGCGGCGCCAACCAATAGTAGGCTTCTTTATGGTTCTCGCAGCCTCATTTTAACTTTCCCGTGTAAAGCGCAAATTGCAGTAGGAAACATTCATGGTGTTCCAAACTTCCAATCGGATTTTAAATTTGTTTTGTTTGTTTGTTTTTGTTTGTTTGTTTGTTTTTCTAAAGATAGCTCCTAGAATGCTTCAACAACATTAAGTTTCAATTTTGTCTAAAAAGTTGCACAAGACACATTATCGTTCAAAAAGTGCATTTCCAGTACAAAAAATTAATTATTAATTTATTGATTCCACGTTGCAGTGACGTAATCACCATTTTGTCTTTTCCTCGTTTAAGACTCGATTGGAATTGCGGAACACCGTGACAATCAAAACTTCTCCATTTCATTTTAAATCACTCCCAAATTGCTCTGAAATTCCAGCCGAACGCGAAAATGGAAGGCGTCCCATTCACCAGAGAGCAAATTTTGCTTTTTATTCGTTATGAATTCCACCATGGGAAACCAGTCGAAGAAGCATTCAAAAGTGTCTGCAAAGTTATTGGAAACAATACTATGAAATATCATGAATTCCAATATTGGTATTATCGATTCAAGGATGGGAAATTCGATCTGGATCATGACAGAAACAAAGATCCGAAGAAACCGGAATTAGTGGATTTACCAGTGGAAGTTACGAAGATGATTATTGGAAAGTTGACTTTGAAAGAAAAGTAATAATGAATCAATTTTCCCTGCTCATTTTATTTTCTTTTCAGATTATCCCTTCGAAGTGTGTCACAAGGACTTCGGGAAACTGTTGAAAACATGAAATACTCTGTCGAAGAAGTCCAGTTGACTATGGAAAGCCGTGACCGTGACTATTGGCTGGAACTCGACGATGAGAAATTGAGATTCGGAAAATGGAAAAAAGCATTAAAAGTATTTCTGATAATGATCAATTGGCCAAAAATGAAAGTGGAACGCCTTCATTTCGAAACCGATCTGAACGAACGAAATACTATTTTCCTCCTCGAAGCTTTTAAATCTTTGAAGCATCAAATTCCTGTAGCGGTATTGAATATTTATCTCCGACGTGTTGATCATATTCTTGCTGTCCTTCCGTACCTAAAAACGGGAGTTCTTGAAAGTATTCACATTTATTCCGAATGGAATGATCCATACATAAATTTGGATGAGGTCGTCAGATTGGATCAATGGAAGCAAGCAAAAATTTTTCATGCTTTTGGTGTAGAACTACCATTTGAGAGCCTTTATCATGCTGAAGAAATCAAAATCATTGTTCGAAACATGTCGATTGACGATTTTGTGAAACTGAAAAATGTAAGTTCAACTTTAGATCTTTTGAGTTTTCATTCGTTTTTTTTTCTTTCAGGTACTTCTTGATTCTCCGAATTTCAAAAAATGCTATGTAAAAGTGGTTGATGAATTTGATAAAAGAGCAATTGTGGATGGATTTGAAGATGAGATTATTCCAATTCCGGAAACAAATAAATTGTTTGAAATCGAGTTTGATTGCGATGACGGTGATCACCTCGAGGGAGAAGTACCGGACGACTACACTTTTTCCTTCAAGAAAACTATTGCTTAATTCACCGTTTTTACCCGACATGTACAATTTGAATAGCATTATTTTTCCGACTACTCGATTCATACCCATTTTGCTTGTTTTTCCCTTGTACAACTACATTCTTTTGTGATTTCTCCCCCCTATCCTAGCTTTACGATTACTTGCTTTTCCTTTGTCTCCAATCACTTGAGACCCACTTTCCATTCTTTAACTGGTACCATCTATGATGCCATCATTTTTCCCTTCAAGGAAACCACTGCTCAATTCATCTTTTTTCCCGCCATTTTCTATTGCACCATCGTTTAAAACGATTCGTTTTCCCACAATCCACTATTTAAAAGTCATTAATACTATGGTATTTTCTATCCGATTTTCTGTGATTAGCTCTCGAATAAATGCATTTATTTATGCTGAATTGTGTTGTTTTTGCCTGGTTCTTTTTTATCCATTCCATATACTTTTCCATTTCACCCTCACTGTTCAGATAATAACGGTTGTGCAGGAAAATTTTAGGGAAAAAAATTGCGTTTCAACTAGAACGCCGAGTACGCAATTTGAGCAAACTACAATGATTTTCCTAATTTCTCTACACTTTTTTCTGAATTTTAGCCCAATCTCAAACGGAAACTTTTCAACTTTTGATTTGAAAAAACGAATTTCAACTTTTCAAAACAAAAAACCTAAGAAAAAGCCCACTTTTCGTTGAGCTTTTCCCTTCCAAGCAATATATTGCGTACCCGGTACCTTATTGGACGCGCAAACATTTTTTGAAATTTTTCAAACTTTTTCGCTTCGTTTTTCAGGTCTGTCTAGCCAGTTTTCTTATTTTCTCAAAACGAGGGGCCTCCTGTTTCCGTTCACTTTTAGTTTGTAATTTTCTGAATCTTTCACTTTTTTACTATTCATTCTGCGAGAAAAAAAGTTTAACATTGCACTGGTATGATTTCCATGTAACTTTTAAAAGTCATAATTCATATCAACTCGTTGAGCGTTGATATCAAGCTTGAGGTGGAAAACTTCACTTCAAACATCAGTAATCATTCATTCTATCTTCTTATCTCTTCACGGAGGGAGTTGCTTTTTTCCTCAAAGAACGTTCAAAAAGCGTTCAATACACATTGCTTACACATTGTCATTTTCGCACTCACAATCCGCCGATGTTTCGCTGAACTTTTTTGTCCAAGCAATCACGTTACTCACGCTTTTTCGGGTTTAGCTCAAATAACTTGTTGCAACATTTTGAGATAAATTTAAAGATCGAATTAGTAAACGGTTCTCCTGGTGTGTCTAGTATACTCATTTTATCTCTATTTCTCTGCAGAAGACTTGTTCTCTGATAACATCGTTGTTATTGTTATGTTGATCGCGTCTCGACCAAACCCGTCAATTTTCCGTTCAAATTCACTTCGCGTATCTTTCGTGTAACAAAATAAATTTTAGAAGAAAAATGTCTAATGACGCTACAGTACCAAATGCAGTCAAGTTTGCATTCGGAGGAACCGCCGGGTGTGTTTTTAAACCTCGTTTTCCTATTGAACATTTTACTTTCAGAATGGGAGCCACACTAGTCGTCCAACCTCTCGATTTGGTGAAAAATCGGATGCAACTTTCCGGAACTACTGGCAAGAAAGAATATCGGTCCAGCATGCACGCATTGACGTCAATTATGAAGAACGAAGGAGTCTTCGCCGTCTACAATGGGCTATCAGCTGGACTTCTTCGACAGGCAACTTACACTACCACTCGTCTTGGAACATATTCATTTTTGATGGAAAAATTCACAGAAAAGTAAGAATTACATCTCGAATAATAGTTATTCATTATGATGATTTTAGAGACAAGCCACTTTCATTCGCAATGAAAGCTGGTCTCGGAATGACCGCCGGTGGAATTGGATCATTTGTTGGAACACCAGCAGAAATCGCGCTCATCAGAATGACCGGAGATGGACGTCTTCCACCAGAACAACGTCGTAATTACACAGGAGTGGTGAATGCGCTGACAAGAATTACCAAAGAAGAAGGTGTTCTAACTCTCTGGAGAGGTTGTACACCAACAGTTATTCGAGCAATGGTCGTGAATGCTGCTCAACTAGCCACATATTCTCAAGCCAAGCAAGCACTTTTGGCATCTGGAAAAGTGCAAGATGGAATCTTCTGCCACTTCTTGGCTTCAATGATTTCTGGATTAGCCACGACGATTGCTTCGATGCCAGTGGATATTGCCAAAACACGAATTCAATCAATGAAAGTAATTGATGGAAAGCCAGAGTACAAAAATGCATTCGATGTTTGGGCAAAGGTTATCAAGAACGAGGGAGTTTTCGCACTTTGGAAGGGATTCACACCGTATTACATGCGTCTCGGACCGCACACAGTACTCACCTTCATCATTTTGGAGCAGATGAATGCAGCATATTATAAATATGTTTTGAAGCAAGAAGTCACCAGTGCCTTGTAGATGTTGTAATATTTCCTTTGCCATTTTTATCCGGTAGCTGCATTAGGTTGTGTGCGTGCAAAATTTTTAGTCAGAACTTCAGTATTTTTTGTCATTTTCTTGTCTATTGCTCTATCTATTTCAAATTATTCTTTGATTTAATAATGAAAGTTTTACCAATTTTTCTAATCAGAGCTGACTACATGCTCTGCGTTTTCAGACGCTTCTAATATTGTATTCCTATACTCCGAATGAAAACGTCCATTCAGTGTTTTCAGATGAAGTCGGTACTTCAGAGCACTCGCGGAGTGCGGTCACTGAACTCGACAAACTTTCCGGCTCCATGGCCGTTTGTGAAAAAAGGAGCAACTGGACAGCGAAAAATCGGCCCGATGAACTATGAAAAGTTCAAGTGGCCCGGTCAAAACCGAGAGTTCCCAGAGCTGTCGCCAAAATTTCAAAAGTTGAATCCAAAGGAACTGCACAGATATACCGGTGTCCAACCCGACGGATATCACGATGAGAAAACCGGAGAGTTTGTGCCAGTCAAAGAGATGCGTTCTGAGTTGGTTGTGCCAAATTTGGATGGTTTCAAGTAAGTTTTCAATGCTTATTATTAGAAAAAACACTCTTTCAGGCTCCGCCCTTATGTATCGTACCGTACTGATGTTCAAATTGAAAAGCGACGAATCGCATATGGAAAGAAAGTGCTGGAAAAGGGATCTGAAAGATTGGCTGACTTACACACTGTTGAAGACGAGAGATGGCCACCACCGAAAATGACGTCGGAAACTTTGTTCGAATTGGCTTATGGAGACACTGTTCGTGCCGCATACAAAGAGGGAAAGTATGGGCCAGTGGCAACACCACCGAAAAGCGATTCTGTTAATTGATTTTTTTTTCATTTGTAGATTGTCTAGAGCTTTTTTGTTTTTGTTGAATTCCTAATTATAAACCTATTCAATTATTTCTTTGATGAAAGGTGTTTGTGCGTTCAAGCGCCAACATTTCTACTTCTTTTCCATTCTGAAGCTCCTATTCTGAAAATTAGATTATCCTCGAAAAATCCAGATGTCGAAACGCGCTCTCATCCTTTTGGCCGCTGAAGGAGCTGAAGAAATGGAGGTGATCATCACTGGTGATGTTCTCGAACGTGGAGGAATTCGAGTGACGTATGCTGGACTCGCTGATGCTCATCCAGTCGAATGTGCTCGTGGAGCCCGAATCATGCCAAACGCTTCGTTGGAAGATGTTAAAGGGGAAAAGTTCGATATTGTCATTTTGCCAGGTGGACAGCCCGGTAGTAATACTCTGGCAGAGGTATAGAATCACCTTTTACAATTTGCACAAGTTTGTTTTAGAACGAAGACGTTGGAAAAGTGCTGAAAGCTCAAGCCGAATCGGGCGGTTTCATCGGAGCAATCTGCGCGGCTCCCATTGCTCTTTTGAGCCATGGAATCAAGACTGATGTCATCACTAGTCATCCATCTGTCAAAGAGAAATTGGTCAAAGGAGGTTCGTGAGAGAAAATTGTGCTGTTAGAGCTGAACGTATTAAAACCCGCCGGCGACTTTTTTGAAGTTCGAAAATGCGAAAATAGTAGTTTGTAAACGAGAAGATTCTCTCTATCGAATTCTCTATCGAATGGTATAGAATCTGTCAATAGTTTCAATATAAACTTACGTTGAAAAGTGACAAAAGTTGATTTTTCGAAAGAAAATCAAGTTTTCGACAAAAGTTTGTACTAGAACCCGAAACAAAACTTATTTCAGTTGATAAAGAATTTTTTCCTCTCTCTCTCTACAAACTCGTTTTTTTCCCTGAATTCAATTATAGCCACGGAATAGCACCCAAAAAGCATTGGATTATTTCATAATCTTCTTCTTTCCAGGCTACAAATACTCGGAGGATCGTGTTGTTGTCAGTGACAAAGTGATCACCTCTCGTGGACCTGGCACCGCTTTCGAGTTCGCTCTGAAAATCGTGGAAATTCTGGAGGGCGGCGAGAAGGCCAACAGTCTCATTGCGCCAATGTTGTTGAAATTGTAGATTTTGTCTTGCCTTGATTGCCTTTGATTGCACCATTTATAATGTAAATTTTTGCCGATTGAAACCCGTTGATAATTGTCTTGATTGCACATTTTGTATTTTATATAAACCTTTTTTTCCATTTGAACCAATTTCTAGATTTCAACTGTTGAAACTTTAAGAAGAAAAGTAGAGACGCAGTGGAAATTATAAGAGACGCAGACACTTGTTTATGGTTCTTCCGAACTGAAAGTTCCAGTTGACCAATCATCACAAACAACTCAAAGATGGAGTAAATATGGTGTTCCGTTTTGTTCTAGAATCTGTCTTACTCTTTACTTTGAGATATGTTGAGATCTGATTTTCCTTCGCATTTCCCGGCGTGCTCTGGTGGAGCAAGATGGCAATGGATCCTCAGCAAGCATTGCTCTCTTGTTGTTTATTTTGAAAACTTTTGTTGTTTGTTGGCCACTTTTTGGTACCGCCTCTTTTTGGATCACCACTGAACCTAGCTGAATCTAGAAAATCATTCAGTATACACTTTTGCTTTGACATCACAACTTTTTCTTCTATTATCCATCCACTTACTGGGGTTAAGCTTTTGGGACTTCTAATAGATTATTATAAAGCTGAACATTTGCTGATCACGAATCTGATTTTCGTTTTAAGCAAACCACCTCAGTGAAGCTTTCACAGACTATGATCACTTTGTACTAGGATGTTGAAATTGTATAGAAATGCAGATAATACTTTTTTTATTGTTTATTGATGAAAGGGATTACAATTAGCCACTAATAATGTACAACCTTCTAGCAACCTGAAAACGTTGGAAGATTTTTCATGAGCATTTGTATTCAGATTTTTGAGATCTTTGTTTCCAGTTCAAACAATTTTTTCACAAAGTCTCTTAACATTTTTTTTCCATTTTGACTCAACTTTTTTCATTAAAACTCAATTTGAAGACTCTGAGCTTATAGTCTATGATAGTTCCCGAATCGTTCAGTATACAACGTTGATTTGGCCTTTCTTCTTTTTGTTTTTTTTTCAAACTCTTTTTTTTCTCCTTTTGAATTTCATATTTCTCCAGAATGTCCAAAACCGCTCTTATCATCCTTGCTCCAAAAGATGCCGATGAAACCGAAATTGCCATTCCGGGAGGTGTTCTGACTCGTGGTGGAATCGAAGTTGAATATGCTACACTGGAAGAGAAGTGTCCAAAGACTGGCATGATGAGACCAGTCAAATGTGCAAAAGGCGTTCAGATTATGCCAACTGTGACACTTTCCGAGGTTAAAGACAAAACGTATGACGTCATTGTTATTCCAGGTGGACCTGGATGTGACACTCTTGCAGAGGTAATAGACTGATTCGTTTGTATGTAAATGCTTAATGTGAAATACTTTCAGGACTCTTGTGTTGGTGAAATTTTGAAGGCACAATTCAAGGCAGCTGGGCTCATTGGTGCAATTTGTGCTGGTCCAACTGTTCTTCTCGCCCATGGCATTAAGGTGGATGAGGTTGCTGGTCATTACACTGTTAAGGATAAGCTTATTGAAGGAGGTAAGGTCCCTATTATTTTTCATATAGAGTTAGTTCCTTCTAGATGATAAGGAAATGAGAAAACATCTTTAATGTCACTAGACTCATTAAAATTCTTACATTTTTTTACTTACTCACGTTTTCAAAGCCCTTGAGCCCAATTTGACATTAATTTCAGGTTACAAATTCTCGGAGGATCGTGTGGTTGTCAGTGGAAAAGTGATTACTTCCCAAGGGCCAGGAACTGCCTTCGAGTTTTGCTTGAAGATTGTGGAAATTATAAGTGGAAAAGAGAAAGCTGACAGTTGGAGAAAACCACTTTGCATCGATGGTTGTTTCTAAACTTTCTGAACTGTTCATGTATACTTAATAATGAGATTCTTTGTATCAAAGAATACTAAAATGGAATAAACTTAATTATGAATTTTTATCACTTTCTGTTGTAGAATGTTACAAAAAACACATCTCACAAGTTTCATTTTATTGTTCACACAATTCACACAACATCTATCTGTTCTTCTATCAAGCAGTTTTCTCTTATTGAGAATGATTTTCATGCTTCCAAACCTTCTTCGATTTCATCTTCTGATACTCTTCTTTGCAGGAAATCTATGACTCTTCTGATCGGATTTTTCCTTTCTCGTTTCCATTTTTGGCCTACATCCAATTATCCCAGATCGAAGAATCCAGAATCTGATGGCGTCCCGATTCAAAAAATACAATTCATTCAGATTTTAAGGCTCTTTGATTTTGATAAGAAAATCTTTTGAAAAGTCAGAATTCTGATTATTCTGGTTTACTTTTTAAACCTCATCTTGAGTTTCTGATCAACCGTCTTTTAATTCCGGGTTGCACACATCAACGGAAGCAAGCTATGCAAGGAAGAGTTGCAACTTCTTGGATTCCTGATCTTTTGGGCCTTAACTTCCGGGTATACACGTGGCATTTCCGAACGACGGAGGATAACTATGAAAAGAAGTCTTTCAGGTCGCTCACACTCTGTTTCTTCTGACTTCGGTGTACCGACTGGTCCAGACAGTTCTGCTTCTTAGAGATTATACATATACTTCTCAAGGGATGAGTACTATAGACACTTTTTTGTTTGCTATTAATTGGCAGAGTGATATCTGAAAATTGTGGAAACTCTGGAGGGAGTAGAGAGTACATTTGTATTTGTAAGGAAACCGATTTTCAAATTTCAACTATTGCTGCCTGAAACTTTACAAACTGATTTGCACAAAAGAAAAATAGATAGACAAAGGAAACTTGAAGAGACGCAGACACGTTGTTTACAACACTCAACATTCCAGTCGACCAATCATCACAAACAGCTCAAAGATGGTGTAAATAAGGTGTTCGTTCTTCTCGAAGGATTTCATTTTATTTTTTGTCCAAAAAATATGTTGAGATCTGCTTTTTCCTCTATTTACCGTAATTCTGTACTTCATCATCATAGTCCACAGACACTGTGCTCTGGCGGAGCAAGATGGTAAGAAATATTCTATTAATATTTGTGTGTTTATTTTGATTTGTTGTTTTTTGGCCATCTCCTTACACCGCCCATTTGTGGATCACCACTCTACCAACTGGGTATAGAAGAGTCATTCGGTATACACCTTTTGGTTTCAAAACAAAAATTTCGTGTTTTTTGAAGGATTTTTGAATATTAACGTTTTGAGTTTGTCTAATTTTATGATTTTCTATACTTTTTTATTCATTTATGATTAGGATTTTTAAAATTTAGAAATCTTAACTCTCGAGTTTGATAATTACGAAAAACTTTTTTCTGAATTTCTGCAAACGTCGAAATGTGGTGCTATCCCTAATCAGAACACTGGACGAACCAGAACCGGATGGGTGTTCTAATTAGGGGTAGCACCGGAAATGTATAGAAAGTCATAAAGGAAGTAGTTGAAAACTTTGTAGTTCTAAAGTAAGACCTCATTTAAGTCAAATTTTTCCAGGATGTCTAAAAGCGCTCTCATCGTTCTAGCCCCAGAAGGTGCCGAGGAATCAGAAGTAATCATCTCCGGTGACGTTCTGACTCGTGGTGGAATTCAAGTGGTTTATGCTGGCCTTGAGGAAAAATGCCCGAAAACTGGCATGATGAGACCAGTCAAATGTGCTAAAGGAGCACAGATTATGCCAGCTGCTTCACTTTCTGAAGTTAAAGACAAAAAATACGACATTGTAATTATTCCAGGTGGACCTGGAAGTGAAACTCTTGCTGAGGTAATGAAAACGATATGACCATTTTGTATAAGTACTTTTAGAACTCTGAAGTTGGTGAAATTTTAAAGTCCCAATTCAAGACAGATGGTCTAATTGGTGCGATTTGTGCTGGTCCAACTGTTCTTTTGAGTCATGGAATTATGGTGGATGAGGTTACTGGACACTTTACTGTTAAGGATAAACTTATTGAAGGAGGTAAGGTCCCTCTTCTTTTTTTCTAGTGAGTCAATTCTCTTTAATGTCACTAGACTCATTAAAATTCTTATATATTCTTTGAGTTACTCACGTTTTCAAAGCCCTCGAGCCCAATTTGGCATAAGTTCCAGGCTACAACTTCTCGGAGGATCGCGTGGTTGTCAGTGGAAAAGTGATTACTTCCCAAGGACCAGGAACTGCTTTCGAGTTTGCTTTGAAGATTGTGGAAGTTATGAAGGGAAAAGAGAAAGCAGACAGCTTGAAGAAGCCACTTTGCTTCAAAGATTAATTTGAATGTTTTTTTGCACAGTTCATGTATAATTTATGAGGTTTTTTGTATCAAAGAACACTGGAGATGTATATAGTGAATAATATTATCAGTAAGGTTTTTGTACAATAATGTGAATAAAAATTGAAGAATACAGATAAGCTTCATAATTTATCGTACATCTGAATTTTTGCTCGCAGTGGTGCAAACAGGAAAGAAAGGCTCAACATGATACAACCCATCTCGTAAGACATGAGAGAGGCTCTCTTATTGTTCATAGAATACAAAGTTTGAAACGACTCTTTTCTTCTTCCTTTTTTCCTTCTTTAGAGTGATCTATATTCTTTGGTTTCATCTTCTGATACCTATTGGCTTGCAAAGAATCTATGACTCTTCTCTTCTGATTTGATTTTTCTCATTTCCGTTTTGGGCCAGATCACCAACGAAGAATCCAGAACCTTCTTGACAGATTGAAAATACAATTTCACTAATTTTTTGTCATTTTTCATAATACCATTTGAAGAATAGATTGAAGAACAGATCAGAACGAAACGCTTGCTTCACGTAGCAGAACCTCTGTTTGCAGTGGTCCAAAAATGGGCAAGACAAAGGTTGGACAATTCGGCAATTGCAGAGTTGAAACACCGGCAACGTTCGACAACGCAATTTTTTACGATTTGAATCAGATTTACTGTAGGAGTTAAGGGTAAACGGGCACACAAGTAAAAAGTGTGTCGAAGTTTACCGAAGGAATAAGAGTCCGTCATTGTGTTATGCACGGAAAATACAGTAACTTTTGACGGATTTCAAAACGTTTGTATGCATACATATATGCATATCTGTTAAAATTGTCATCACCAAAGAACACTGGAGATGTATATAGCCAACAGTGCGAGAAGATCATTAGCCTTACTAGACACATATCATAAGCTTTGTTTTATTAGTTCAAAACGAAAAGAACGACAGAATGGTCCTTCTTTTCGCATGTGGCTACGACTTTCTAGACAGCCTTAATAAGTTTTCATTTTCTTTGTATGCTCCAGATAATCATTTTTAGATAGTCATTCATTGAGAGCCTATGAAATATTTTAGATTTCGGAAGAAGCCCGAACATTGCTTCAAGGATGCCACAGAAAGTCATGAATCTGCTGTACGAAATCAAAGCGTTTTTCCATTTGAAGCAGAGAAACCTTTGTCTTTTGCTATTACTTATTATTACTTAAAGCATTACACCTTGGTTTAAAGAAGCATCAATTAATGTCCACTGGGTCTTATCGCGGTTACAGTAACTTACAGTTAAAAACAACTGTATGCGTGACGAGACCCGATTGTAGAATCTTCAAGAAAAAATCTCTGACTTCTGTAATCCTTCCCATTCCATCTTATTGCTCACACAATATCACATCTCGCTGCCAAATTTTCTTCGATTTCATCTTCTGATACTATTTCTTTGCAGGAAACCTATGACTCTTCTGATCTGATTTTTCCTTTCTCGTTTCCATTTTTGGCCTTCTTCCAATTATCCCAAATCGAAGAATCCAGAATCTAATGACGTCCGGCTCGACAAATACATTTCTATCAAGATTTGAGGCCACTACGCACGTTTTGTGCGGGATTAGGGTCCTTCTGACTTTGATTGGAAATCCATTTCGAAAGTCAGAGTTGCTTTTTGTTGGTTATTTTTGATCCAAAATCGCTCCTGAATTCTTGATCTGTTGGATTTTACTTCCGGGTTGACACGTGGCAATTGTGAATGGCGCATCTTTAATAGAAGGATTTCAGGTTGCTCATACTTTGTTTCTTCTGACTTCGGTGTACCGACTGGCCCAGACAGTTCTGCTTCTTTGAGATTATACATATACTACTCAAGGGATGATTATCATAGACGCTCTAGTTTTTTGATTTGAATTTTTAATTGGCCAACTGATACTTCCTGATGTATGAGAACGCGTTAGAGGTTCTGAGAATGATGAGCAATGGATGAAAACATAGGAAATCTCTATGGAAGGGTATAGGAAACACATGACATTATAAAGAAAGTGTTAGGTTTTGTGATAGTGAATGCTTATGAACTGACAAGTGCTTTTTGGGTAGAAGAACCTGAATGAACCTGAACTTCACGAAGAACAAAAACGGAAACTGTGCAACGTACGAGTTTGAACATGACCCCTATTTCTGCTAGGGTGGTTTCGGAAAAGAGTATTATAGCAACAGAGTTATACCAAAAGTGTACCCCAACGAGATTATTGGAGGTTATTAAATTTTGTCAAGTTTTCAATGGAACTCTAAATTCTCGACAGTTCCATGTTTGTTGGCAACGACGATGAAAATGATGAAATAGACATTGTCCATGACAAAGTTGGTGTTTGTTCCCGCATGAAACAACTTCTGATATTGACCCGGTACTTGTAGAATCTGACATCGACATGTGTCAAAACGTGGACAACGTCTTCATGAAAAACTCAGAGGTGTTATGATTGCTTTGGCTTTTATATGCCTACAGATAAGTTACCGATGTAACCTTTCACAACTCTTTGTTTTAGAACTTGCCAGTTGTGATAATAACTATAATAATATAATTTTCATTCAGTTCTAAATTGAGATCACATTATTTAAAAAAAAAAGCTAAAAGGCTTCTGCTTCTGATACATTATTGCAGTACTTTGGTCGATTGAAGAGATTAACTGCCCTTCTAAATTATCATCTCAACCTAAATTAACATTGTCATCTTGAAAGTTCATGTGAACTAATGAACATGCAAATCATCAATTGTTTCATTTTATGGGATTCAATCTAAGAAATTCCAAGAATTATGATGACACATAACGAGGAACTGCAAAAAACTTTGTAAACTCTTGAACTGTCTGGCAATTCAATATATATTCAATAACAAACTTTATCATACTATCCCAAAGGAACGGCGTGCCGTAGACAAGGAAAGACATTCAATGTACTGGTATTTCTAACATCTTTTTCTTGTTCGAACTAACTGTTTTTGACATGGTGGGTTTTTGAGGAATCGATTTATTTTGTTGACCAAGGAGAAGCTTTGAAATAGAGTCGTTTAGCATGTGTGGACAGAGGCTTAATGAATGATGCTCCTCGCAAAATTGATTAACTTATTTTTAAGTTTTGAAGTTTGATTCTTAAAAGTATCTAATTTTTTGATCTTATACACGAATTTGTTAATAATCTTTAGATTTCATAAAAAATACTCACTTTTGAATAATCAAAAATGATTAATATGATAAGTATGGTGCTATAATACATGAAGCTACATAAAGCGTTCTATAGCTTTGTCTGACTTTTTCAAAATACGCTTTTGAAAATATATTGTTTCCTATAGGTTGTAGCTCTAGTAGGACTCATTGTGCTTCTCATAGTTCTAACCAAATCTCACGTGATTCGCGAAATCATTATAAGTCATTATCATTATATTACAGTCAATCGGTTTTCTGAAAAAAAACCTATTTTTAATGCCAGAAATTTTCCTTCATTCTATAGTAAATTTTCTTCGAGCTTTTCTTCTGATACGAGCTTTGCTCTGACTTCGCATTTTCTCTCCAATTTTTCCAAAAAGCTCTTTTATCATTCTTCCACCTTCAGGCCATACTCCACCCACTTCTTCTTCTTCTTCTTCTCCTATTTTCTTCTGACTTTTCTCTTCTGATCCGATCCGGAATCACTATGGATTGCAGGAAGTTGTAGTTAGTTTCCCCCAAAGGTTTTTTGATATTTCTCATCCACCTCCGCCGTTTTCACAATTTTTGTATTGCTCGCCCCGAGCAAACTCCGCCCCCTTCCACAAACCTCTCCAGGGGGGATTTATCAGAGCCCGCCCCCTTTTTTGTCGGTTATCATTCATTTCATTCAGTCATCGTTTCCCATTCCTCTCCTCTTTCATTTCTTTTTTCATTTTTTTTCATTTTTAGGGTAATGTCTGACTTGCCTCCTCTTCCTGAAGTGGCTTCTGAGGAAGCAACTCCCCCTCCTCAACCATCGTTCAATTTCCAGTCTAGGATGCTAGCCGGATACGTTCTTCAACTTCTTGCTATCGTCTTCTACTCTTCCGTGCTCATTGTTGTCGCTAATATTCGTGCAACAAATAAACGCTCTGCTCCGTTCTATACCATCTTCTTCTGTATTGGTGAGTTAGCCTCTTTTGTTGCCTGCTGTGTTGTGGACGTGACAATTCTTTCTAAGTGTTTCTGATTCTGATTTAGTATATAGATCAGTAAACAAAGCATTTGCTTCATGCTCATTCAAGTCAGTTTAGTGACCTCAACTATCTACAAAGTGACATCTTGCTAGGGACTCCTAGTACTTCAACATAATGATCAGTATAAAACAGTTAGATGACATTGAAAAGAACGCTTTGGGAGTTAGTAGAGCAAGCTTAATAGTGTATCAACGACGTCATGATGATAGCACCTTCGGGGAAAAGAGGCATAAAAAACCAATTTGCTTTTTTTAGGCGTTTGTGATATTATCCATGCTCTTGCTATCATGTGGATGCTGTTCGAGAGTGATGCTTTGAATGGAGAAATTCTGTCACACGTAACATACGTGTGCAGTTACCTAACGTGCTTCTGCTATCTGATCAATATCAATGGAAATGGATTGATGGCTTACAATCGTTTGGCAGCTACTTATCAGACTTACCCGAAAGTGAGAAATATCCACATTTATAATGTAATAACAATGCTTTTTCAAGATCTTCTCTTCGTTTCTGACTCGTCTTTACTTGATCCTTCTTGTGTCTCTCGCATTCATTGCATCGATTCCTGCTCTGTTCCGTCGTCGGGTCTACATTTTCGTTGAAGGCGTATGGGTTTACTTCTTAGAGCCGGAATGGCTCATCAAGGTAAACAATTTCTAACGGTGACAACAAAACTAATTATCTTTTCAGTTTCAACGACAAGTTATCATTGGCCACATGATCGTCTACATTGTTCTCTCTATCATTTTCACTCTCTGGGCTCACTATCGCATTCGCAACTTCATTCATATGTCTCGTTATCATGAAAGTGACAAGACTCTTCTCTACTTCAACGCTATCCACATCGCCTTCCACTCGGCCATCCTCGTATTTGAAGTCTATGAAATCCTTATGCCTGGAAACGCCTTCATGGCTTTCGTCCATCGCAATGTATGTTTTCAAAAAAGCCAAGATCAGCTTCTGACCTAAATCTTTTGTATTTCAGATCTTCTTCTTCCTCTTCTCATCCGTCGTCATGAACTCCTTCACATTGACTTGCACCACTGTCCGAGTTCGCCAAGGTCTCTCCAAACTCTGGTGCCGCATCGTCAAGCTCTCCACTGCAAAGGTCTCCATGTCTCAACACACCGCTCTCACCGTCTTCAATGTTTCCGAACGCTATTAGATTTGTATTGTATCGTCGATTTTTTTTCTTTTTTTTATCCAGTTGGTTAGTATGATGTTAAGAAATCTATGTAAACTTGTTTGCATAAGTTTTTTGAATAAAGAAGAAAATGGAAAGAATGAATTGTTTCATTTTAAGATAAAAGAGTTAAAATTTAATATCTGGATTGTTCTTCTTCAAAGCGGCTTGGTCTTCTGGAGACAATGTCTTGAACTCTTCGTGAAGACGCTTGGCTTCCGCGTCGTCCACGGCTTTTCCAGTAGTCAAGGAGCACAGGGTGTTGGTCACCATGTGGATCAGCTGGAATCAGTGATAAGATCATTAGGTTCAAATACAGGTTATGTGACGGATGACGAACTGAACTATGCACTTGTTATTTTCGTTTAAATACCACGTCCAATTAGCGGAGAAAAACGAGATTTGTAAGCCAGCGCACCAATTCCAAGTACCAAGGATTCTCATGGGAATGCTCATTAACGGCGGACGGAACACGCATTTTTTTGTTATTAATGACGAGAAACTTTAAAAATTCTTATTCCGCGTTTGAATATGAATTCACTCCAAAAGGTAAAAAACTGCGTCTGAAAGCAGCGCAAACTGACGGCCTAGAATCCGACAAGTGCAATTTTAGCGGGTTTTTTTGATTACCTTTCGGCTTTTTGTGTTGATTTCCCATTTATTGAGAAACTTCCGTGCACAAGAAGAACGGTAATCACAGAAAAACAAAAAGGAAGTGAAAAACAGCACGCGTGAATTGTCCATTTGTCGGATTCTAGGCCATCAAGCAGTAACTGCCGCTCTCGAGCTTTCCTAACACCGGTTTGTTCCTTTGAAAGTAGTTTTTGAGTGAACTCGTAGAAAAAAAAAGAATTCAGAATAAAAAAATGCATCGGTTTACAAAACTCCGAGCCTGGTAGCAAATTGAGACCCTCACCAGACCTCTTTAATATTAGGTTTGGCTGAAATGCCCACTGAACGTTGCTGCGAATCTGCATATCTCAACTAGAATGAGTTACATCAAAAAATGATCAACTAACAAAATGTTGATCATAAAATTTAGCACACTTCTTCAGTTGAACACTTCTTTGTATCTTTAATTTCAGCCGAGATATAAAGATTCAAAAAAAAGTTCATCGCGCATTTCTTTCCGGCCAACCAAATAGTATGTTTCTAACATACCTTCTTAGCATACTCAATAGCAGATGGGGAAAGCCCATCCAAACGTTTCTTGTTTCCCTCGAGCACATTAGCCAATCTCTTTCCAAGTTCTGGATGTTTCTTCGTAACCTCCTCAATCATCTCACCACATTGAGAGAAACACGAATGCTTTTGGAATACCTGGTAATTAAAATTGTTAGTTGGGCAAGCCTTAAAAGTGAGTGATTTATGAGACTGCGAACCTCATGAAGAACCGGCTTTTCTTCGGCAGTAATTGATGAGGAGAACTCCAACTGTTCAGTTGGGAACATGTCTGAAAATGGGATTTCTTGGACTGGAACTTGGGTTGGAAACTGACTTTTGACACATTCTGGAAGTGATGCGACGCTCATTTCTTTGGATGAGTTTGACCTGAAAAATGTATTTTTATAGACCAGATAGATCAAGTTTCATGTGTACTGATAATGAAAACGTGATAAAAATGACCAAAAAAAGTCACAAGTACCACAACGAAAAAGAAATAACCGGTTCTATAGCTGACACGTAAAACGGTCGAAAAACAAATTTGAAGTATTTTCTCTCATTTTGCTGTTCTTTTATAGATAATCCAGTGGTTGTGGAAAAATGATGATGGGCGGTGCGAAACACATTTTGGACAGCAAAAAAAGACAAACAAGATGAGTATTTTGCGAATCGGTGATTCGATTTAAAGGCGCATTTTCCCTTTTTTTTTTGGTTGGATGATGATGACCTGTACATGAGATTTGATGATGGAAAAACACTAGACTTGTGGAATTTTGTATTGGAGGAATTGGAGGAAAAACAAAAAATGAACTTTTTTCAATTTGGAAGTCGAAGAACAAATTAAATTTTCCAAAAAATTGAAAGCGAGTGAAGAACGAGATGGATAGAGACGGATACTGTAGTTGCCCATGCTGAGTATAGAGAGGGAATCTGAAATTTTCAGAATAAGTTTTCCATTATCAACCTCCTCACTTCATATTTTTCCCAATGAGACAGCACGATTTGCGTAACAAGTTGGTAGGCAGTTGACAGCGCAATGTGAACCAGAGGCCATCTATAAATCGAAATATGTATTATAAATCAAAGTATAAGAAAAACTGCACTTTGTACTTCGAGTTTTTCCACTTTATTCGCAAATTGTTTTTTTTAAAGTTAAAATTATGCTTTTCAAAATGATAAGCGTTTTATGACATTTTCTGCAAAAATTAAAAAAAAATTGGTGACCTAAATCAGAATTTCTCCGAGCCGAGCCGGACGACTAATAGATTTTTTGTACAACTTACACATGAAAAAATCGTTTTGCATGTGAATCCACTTTCATCTCAAAACGGAAAATAATGAATAGAAGAGCCAGAATGATTACCAACCCAATTCCAATTATCACCAGGCAAAATGCTGAAATTATAGATTTAGTTTTTTTTTTCAAATTAAGGACTGAAGTCACATAAAATTTGTTTTCGTTTTCGTTTAAAAAACTCAACGTTGATCAAAGTTATTATAGCTTGCAAATGATCCTTTAACCAAGAATTTCCGAATTTTAAGAAAATTCCGAATTTTAAGAAAATTCCGATTTTTAAGAAAAATCACTATGAAAAATTAATGTGTCTTACTTTGAAAATGGGTAAGAACGGGAATATCGGTTTTGCCCCACTCGATTAGTAGGAAACAAAATATCCCCACATGAATCACTGAGGACAACGAATGAAGAATTAGAAGGACTTTTTTCTTTAGAGGATCCAAAATTGGAGATTTCAGAATCTGAGAGACTTCCTCTTCAATATTTGTAGACATTTTGAAAAATGGTGGAATAATGAAATTCGTTATCAGTTCCAGACCCATATCAGTTTTCTAGTTGCCACTTGGTGTCACCTCCGTTCCTGGAGGTGCGAATCAAATGATTGATAACGGCATTTTTTAATGAAGTGTTTTTGTATTTATTATTTTATAGCTGTAGTAAGTTGGTCAACAACGAAATATTGATTATAAAATTTTACACATTTTACCAGTTGGCCACATTATTGTATCTTTAATTCCAGCCGAGATATGCAGATTCGAAAAAAAGTCCAGCCCACATTTTTTTCCGGCCAACATAATGTAAAAAATTTTTTTCCAGAAGCAAAAATCAAAAAGTATCTCGTTTCCAATCTTTTCTCCTAGAAGAGACTTTCATTTATTCAATCACTTATGATCACTGGAAAACATTAAAAATATCTCTTATGAATAGAAAATTAGCAGTTTCTATTCACCATTTTTTACATAACACTTTCAAGTACTTTTTCCTCATTTCCCTCTTTTTTTCCTCCACACGGGCAGTTGAAATCCGGATTTTCCGTTCCTCTTCTATTCGTTCCGCCCATTATGAATAGAAACTATATAAACTTATGTGACTAGTTTCATCCTAGTTTATTAAACGTTTCTCGAAACTATGGGTTGGAACGATAAGTTTACTCTGGCTACAGTAATTCGAATATCTTTTATTACTTCATCACTACTGATATCGTTATGTCTATTTTTGATTATGATGACTTCCCGGGAGATATCAGAGTTCCGAGAGCAGACTTTGGATGATCTGAAAGAATGGAAGGTATGCCTTATTTTTCAAATATGTTTCAACACATTGTCATTTCAGTACTTTTCCGATGCGGCATGGAAAGAAATAACGAGCGTCACGATCCGCAAAACGCGAAGCACACACGCACGGTCTGGAAATGCTGGAAGTCGTTTTTGGACTAAAAGATCTTATGATACTTATGCACCTGCTCAACAGCAAGTAAATTCATATGCTAGAGTTAATAGTTATGCTACTGCCCCAGTTTTGCAACATCCCGCTCAGCAAATTGATCAGTGCAGTAAGCGTTGCAAATCTGTTCTTTCTTATAGTTAGAATAATTTTCCAGATTGCGCCCAACGCGCCAACAATTGCCCACCAGGTCCTCAAGGCCCCATTGGTTTCCCTGGAATGCCCGGGGAGCCTGGATCTCGTGGACTCGACGGCCGCCCAGGAGCCAATGGAGTTGCTCTGACAGCTTACGATCAAGAAGTTCCTGGATGCATTGTGTGCCCAGAAGGTCCGCCTGGGCCACCTGGACCCACTGGAAATGCGGGTCCACAAGGAGTTCCAGGGCTACCAGGAAATCCCGGGTACACTCCACCTCCAGGACTTCCAGGAGCACCTGGACAATGCGGTGATAAAGGAAGAGATGGACCAAATGGCACACCTGGACTCAAGGGAGAACCAGGGCAAAATTCGATTCGTCAGATATCTCTACCAGGTCGGAAGGGACCTCCAGGCTTACCAGGTCAATGTGGGCCACCAGGGCCACCAGGATATACTCCACCGCCAGGCCCTCCAGGTCCACCAGGAGTGCAAGGAGAAGAAGGAATTGATGGAGAGCCAGGTGCACCAGGTGTTACAGGTTATCCGGGAGTACGAGGACCACCTGGGCAAGACGCAGAGTATTGTCCTTGCCCACCAAAGAATGCAGGAGTTAATCGGAATAGTTATGCAGAGCCTCCGGGTAAGTTAAACTTACTAGGGAATGACCTTAAAGTAGGACTAAACTCACCTAAATTAAACATTGCTTCATTAAAATTTCTTGCTGATAACGATTTTCACAGTGATTTTGTTTGAAAATCGTTCTAAACCGAAAAAATTGTTCTCAAAAAGCGTGCGAAGTAAATACCACCGTTTAGTTCGAGAGGACAACTTGGCCTAGAGATCTCACCCGTGATTCCTAGGCCTCCTTTTTTTGAAAGCTGAAAGTATGCTGTTGACAAATCTAAAGTCCGTTTCTACTATCGACCCCTTAGAAAAGAGTTGTGACCTTAATTTAAATTTAAACGGGAGTCGGTCAGAGTTGAGACTCTAGTTTTATTTCGGAAGAGTCGGTATAAAAAAACGGACTTTGGTATCGTGATCAGCATACTTACAGCTTTCAAATGACCTGTAAAACGAATGAGAAGCTCACTTTAAGCGTTGACTATTTTGCTCTTGGGTGAAGTTAAATAAAACAACTTTTAGTTACAGTCTCAACAAACTACGCTGTTGCTCCACAAAGCCGTTATGTGACGGAATACAACAAGGAAGATGAGTATCGCAAGAGGGTGTTGGCTCGTGTTCTGAAAAAACAACGGAGACTTCTACTGGCTACAAGAGCAAAGAATGTTCGAAGAAAACCTGTGAATTATAATGCCACTGCCACAGTTCGACTTGATGCTCAAAAGTTTTTTGACTGAAAATATCTTAAAATAAATGTTTAAGCTTTGATGTTTGATTTTCTTTCGAAATTTCTGGCAGCAACGAGACCATGGAACAATACATAAACTGAAAGAATTTGATCTGTTAGAGTGGGATGAAAGAGCTTTTTCCTTGGACGAGGAACTGAAACAATATATAAACCGAAACATTTTTGATCTGTAGGAAACAGAACAATCCAAGGACATCACATGATTCTTTATTTGATTCTTTTTCCCATTTGTTTGCGTTTTTTTTTGCGTTGATTTGATGATTCTCTGATAAAATGGAATTTAAGACAAAGAAATTTACAACGTTTTCTTCTTCTTTTTCTTGAGAATACGAAACACACCGTCATCAGAATATATTGGAGGGGGAGACACCTCTCTTCTTATCCCTTTTCCCTTTCATTTTCCATTTGTTCTCGGGTGTTGGACACCTTCGACGGCTGGTGGCCTTCCCTCTTTTTGATATGTGTGTCTACAACACATTCCGTTCCTTATTTCAAAAGTATTCTACTATTTTCCCTCAAATCTTCCTCTCCACTTCAGTTTTGTGTTATAAATGCTGTTTTGTAGTGTTTTTCGTAAGCCTTTATATTCAAAAAAATCTTTAATTTCGAAAGAACTTTGTAGTGCCACATCTGCTTAGATGGTCAGCGATAAAGGCCCATTGTGTCTTGCCACGGCTATACTTATTAGGCTGGCCGGAAAGAAATGCGCGTTGAACTTTTTTCGGATCTATTTAACTCGGCTGGCAATAAAGACACACAAGTGTGGTCAACTGGCGAAATATGCCAAATTTTAAGATTAACGGTTTTTTAGTTGACCACTTTTTGATATCACAAACTTCAGTTAAGATATGCAGATTTACGTAAACGTTTGGCGTGCATTTCTTTTGAGCCAACCTAATATTTCCAACTGTAATTAACTGTAATCATGTCGAAATTAAATTCACCTCTGTTACTATCCGATCATTTCAAAATTGAACTCTCCTTCTTATTCTTTCGTCAGTATCTGAATTTTATAAAACTATGCCACTACTCCAGAAATGACCCAAACGGATTATATCGAATCACACGAACAAATCAAAGGCACCCAAATCGGTTACTGTAGGTATGGTAACGGACCAAACTACATTCTTGCAATTTGTGGAGCCGTCGGATGTTACAAAAAAGACTGGCCATTGAAAGTTCTTTCCCATTTCCCACCAGACCAAGTTACTATTATTGGCATCGATCCACCAGGATATGGAACATCAAGGCCACCTGAGAGAAAACAGGAAGTGCAACGGTGCATGAAAGACTCGGAGTATTGTTTGGGCCTCATGGAGGTGGGTTTTTGAATTTTGAGAGATAAATTATTTTGAAATTTACAGACCTTAAAACTGGAGCCGTTCACCGTAATGGGTTGGTCAGAAGGCGCAAGGACTACTATCCACGTGGCAGCTAAAGGAAAAGAGAAAGTGAATAGAATGATTGTGATGGCAGGAGCAAGTAAAGTCAATCATTTGGGTGCAATGGCTTTCAAAGGTAACATTTTTTAGGTTGGCCCGAAAGAAATTCAAGCTAAACTGCGAATCTGCATATCTTAGCTAGAGCAAATGATATCAAAAAGTGATCAACTAACAAAATGTTGATCATGAAATGTCTAAAAAAGCGCGCATTTCTTTCCGGCCAAACTAATAAAAAAGTTGAATTGTCAGTATCATTTTTATCATTTAGGAATGCGCGAAACAAATCATTGGCTCCCAGCTGGTCGTCAACCATATCTCGATCATTACCCGGAAGAATTTCTTAGAACACAATGGGCAGCACTTTGCGATGTGGTTGATCAGTGAGTTCTACAACATTTGCCGAATTCCATCCCTTCCATTTTTTCAGAGTTCACACCTTCTGTGGTGGCCGTTTCCCATGCGATCTAGTCCTGCCGCAAGTGAAGTGCCCAACACTTATTATGAATGGAGGAATGGATCGTTTCTGTGGTGATCCGAATGTTTGCTTTATTCCCGTGCTGAAATCTCTGGCTAAAGTTGAAATACACGCTCAAGGAGGACATGATTTCTATCAAAAGTATCCAAAGTGGTTCTCTGCCAAAGTTTTGGAGTTTTTTAAGAGTACTGAGAAGAAATGAAGAAGTTTATTGAGGTATTATATATGTACAATACACAAGTCATCGGTTTCGCAACACACTTAACAACAAAAATATTTGATCCAATGTCCATGACCATGACCTAATTAGGCATAGTTGGAGCTCGCATTGCAGAATTTGATCGTTTCTGAATACTCAACCTATTTCCACTTCCTGGATATGTCACTGCAACTGAAGCTGACAACAATCCACTTGATACTGGTGGAAAGATACGATGTGGTGATGAAGGTGATGTTACTGGAGGTGATGTGGAGTTGAGCTGTGATGAAGCACGACGACGATGAGTTGATGTGGCCATTGCTTCTCGAAGTTTGATGGCACGAAGCTGTTGAGAAAGATGAGTTACTGTTTGGTTACGGTCGTTGAGCTCTTCATTGAGCTGGCGAATTCGGTCGCTCTGAAACAAGCCAGCTTATCAAACAGTTTTTAATGGATGGGCTTACCTGAATAGTAATTTGTTCCTGAAGCTTCTGAATAGTCGTCGTCACCTTCTTCTCAAGATTCTTAGTATACGCCTCCTTCTCCTGAATAACTTTCTCCAACTCTGCGATCTTTTGCTCTGATCCTTCGCCTCCTCCATATGCATTTTTGCGTTTCTCTTCCCGTAACTCGTTTCCAAGTCGATTAATTTCAGTGTGAAGTGATTTCAGCATATTTGAAGTTTCGCTTTGAAGAAATTGAATCTGAGCCTTCTCATGTTTTCTCCACTCATTATCCCGTTCTTTTAGAGCTTTTTCAATGCGACGCTCGAGTTCTTCAAACTGAAATTTGAAAAATTTTAGAAGTTTTCTCCAGAATTTCAGAATAAAACTCACATCAGAAGAAGGTTTTGCTTTAGTTGAAGGGATAGATTCGGAACTGGATGATGAAAATGAGCAACGGTTTTGATGAGATGAATGAAATGAAGCCGTCTGGGACGGTGGTCGGCTGACGATTACTGCAGTTGACATTCTGAAAGTTATTTTTGGAAAAAGAGAATATAGAGGAAAAGAATTAAAAAGAAATCGGCAAGCCTCGCAAAGAAAACTGAAAATTAAAAAAGTTCAGATATACAAAAAATCATACTCAAAAAAAATACGCTAAAAAGAGAGCCTTCGGGAAGAATGGGAGGCTATCCCAAAGTGCAGGATCTTTGCAAATTTTGAACTCTCTTTTCAAAAAAAAACCGTGTCCTTTGAGGAGTTCAAGAAGAAAAAGTGAGTCAGCTGACTCTCTCCTTTAGTACATCGTTTCCCCTCTCACAAATCGAACAACTTCTCTTCCCCTCCGATTCAAAAGAGATGAGAGGTAGAGATACAAGAGACCTTTTTGTTGAAGAGAAACGCAGAGTACGTTCAAAAATGAGGAAAAGAGAGGAGAGAGAAGAGTGAAGAGGAAAAGAAGAGAGGGAGATTTAGTCCAAGAGTAAAGGGGAAGCAGACATGGAGTGGTCGATATATTTGGAAGAAGAAAAAGAAGGAGAAGCATTTGGTTGGAGGAAAAATAGATGAAGACCCCTCTCACGATGAGCACGATAATTGAGCAGAAAAATAAGAACGCTTTGTTAGGAAGGAAAAATGCTCAATGGTGGGAACATGATACCCTTAATTGAATCTTTGTTTAGAAAGGGAACGCCAGCTTTTAAAAGCAAGGCTTAAAATTATACAGGAATGCCTGAAATGGCGCCAGCAATCTATTTCTGAACGAATTTTGAGCTTTGTTTTGGTTCTGAAAGAGGGCGGAGTCTACTGAAAAATTCCATACCAATAATACAGTCGAGTCTCCACGCTTACGGGCCAATATGTAGTTTTAGGTTGACCCGAAAGATATGTTAACAACGTTTACGCGAAGTTGCATATCTTAGCTTGAGTGAGTGATATCAAAAAGTGAACAACTAACAATCATAAAATTTTGTACATTCTACCAGTTGACTACTTTTTTGTATCTTCAATTCCAGACGTGATATGTAGATCCGCAAAAAAAAGTTCAGCGCGCATTTCGTTCCGGCCAACCTAATTTTATAGGCTTAGCCACTTTCAAAACACAACTTGAATAAAATTGAAAAAAAAAACTTAAGAAATCCATAAATATTGCCAAAAATTTTACATAAATATTGGCTAAAAATCAAAACCAAACCCACAGAAAGTTTCTAAACTTCCTTTGAATGTTTGCGTGGTAACTCAATCAAAAGAACGTCGTGAATTATTTTTTCTTTTTTCAAAAAGCGCCGTCGAATATGTTTGGTTTTCGGTGAGCCACTGAGAATAAGTGAAAAGAGGGTGAAAAGAGTGTAAACAAATAAGGAAATATTTATGACCCATGTACAATTTTTAGGATGAATGGAGGGTGTGAAAAAGTGGAACCGAAAAAATACATGTGGGAGTCTGGAAGGTTTTTTAGGCTGGCTGAATTGAAATGAGCTTGTTATAAGGCGTTCACAAAGAGTTGAAAATTCGGTTAAAGGCGCATCGAATATTTTCAATGAGTCCCTCGCCACGACTTTTATTTATTTTCAACGGTGCGAAGAAAAAGTTTATGGTAGAAGAACTGCGAACTACGGTTTTACCACTGTTTTTGCCTGTAATCTTTGCGGGGAACTTATTATAAAAATTCGATGTTCCTTTAACTGAACCGTAACCTCTTTGACAACAAGAAATACCCAATGTATCTTATTTAGAATTGAAGATATCAGAAAATTTTAAACTAACAAAAATTTGCTCATTTCACTGTAAAAATTTTATCAATTGAACATTTTTTGATACCTTGTGCTCTGTTCGAAATATACATACTAGTAGGATCGTTCCATTTTAAATCTATTTTAGCTAACGCACTAGTTTCAAAAAATATCAATATCAATTTCACATGATACGAATTGAAACTTCGTGTAAACACGAAAATCAGTGATCCATAAAAATGGAAAAGAACACGAGTGCAAAACTGGTTCTCTCGTTGTTTTACTGACATTAGAGAAGTGACTGCGTGTTGTTACACTATCATTTATGTATGTATTCATGGGGAGTGTATGACACACACTCACAGGAAGTCACATCTTCATTTCAGTTCAAACTAACATGATGATGATATAGAGAACGACTAGGAATAATATTTTGAATATTTTGAAAAACACTAATTTGCTTGTTTTTCATTTCCATTTGAATAGGCTTAAAGCTTGTTAGTCTCTACCAAATTAGTATATTTTTACGAAAAGCAGACGCCTGATTCTTAATTAACACTCGAAACCACCACCTATACGAATGTTGATAAAAATTCTTTGAAAATGATTGTGTGACCTGTGAAAATAAACACTTTGCCCGTAAACAAAACGAGAAGTGACGGAAGGGGGTAGTAGTAAAAAACACTGAAACTTGATACGTTTTGCTCTCTCGAAAGATTGAAAGTCACAAGTTGAAATTGACTAGTCGAAGGAGGAATATGAAAAGAGCTATAAAAAAGTGTTTTGCACGTATTTCGAATCAAATGAGAATGTGGTGCATTTTAAAAACGTGCACATTCTTCCAAAGTGGGCGGAGCTATGAGCTCACAAATTCGAACTTTAGAGGTCATACTTCTAGGAGACAAGGCACGCCGGAGCACGAGGAGGAGAAGGGGAACTCATTGTTCAGGTCAGCCGACCACGATTTTTGAGATTTCGGACTTTCAAAGTAGAAGGTGCACAGCTGTTTGGATTATCTACATGATTAAATTGATGAAAATGTCTTATGATTGGAGAAATATCATCTGGGATTAGACATCAGGTTTAAGTGATGATTTTGATTATTGTGCACTTTTTCAATATTCGTTTGAATTGTGAAAAAAACACATTATGCGGTTTTCAGAAAGGCATATCTATGAGGAAATGATAAGGGTACTCTAAGAGACTATTTCGTAGCAATTCAGGAGGGGGAATCTAGAGAATGTTAGTACAAGATATTTCGAAAAACAGGTTTCGAACTGCTATATGTTCGAAAAGTTCCATAGATGTAATCGTCGTTCTTATGCCGAAAAACTTTTTTTTGCACTGAAAAAAAAATTTCCGTCTTTTTCTCGATGACTGTAGAAGTAGCTTTCTAGAGAAAATTTTGGTCATTTCCAGTAGCAAAAAGTCAAAAATTTCATCAAAATCGCAAAACAAGGGAATCATTTTTTGACCCCAAATTTTCAAATTTTTTTCAATCCGGGCCGGCAGAATTTTCCATCGGCCCGGTCCGGAAAATCACAAGTATACTGAAAACTCTATTTTCAGCTATTTCCCCAAGCGATCATATAGAAAGTGGATGATAGGTTTTTTATATACCTTACTCATAGGTATATTCCACAAAAAAATAATTGAGATCTGAACAACTTTTTTTGTTTGCACCAGTTGAAATCTCAAAATTAAAGATAGCGCATCTTTTAAAAAAATGATTTAACAAAGAAAAGCAATAACTCATAATAACTTTGAAGAATTCTGTGACGTTTAAAAAAACCACAAAATCTCAATATCCATTTCATTTGCTTGAAGAAGACATTACTGCAGTGTCCATCATACTCTGCGCCTCCTTCCGATCCATTATGTACCTACTGATTTTACACTTTGAGTTCCCTGGGTGCTCTCCTCGGATATCTTCTTGCAAGAATCCCTTTGTTATTATTGATTTTTGAATGGATTCAGACGATAATGAACAGATTTCTGATGAAAATCTCACGCTGGAAGATGAGGTAGGTTCTATTGGAGATGCTTTTAAAAAGTTATAATCTTCAGGTCACTGGACTCCGAGCGAAGCGTCTTGTTGCAACTTTGATATGTCTATTTGTTTTGTTTATGATCACTTTGATAACTTTGGCAGTAAGTTTTATCCGAGTTTTTTTGATTAAAAAATTTTTTAGATGAACATTTGGATAATTTCCACACTACGAATGACTTCAAACGGAATCCCATTCCTCCGATTTTATCATAGTTTCAATGAGAAAACCAAAGAAATGGAGAAGACTATCGAAATGAGTGGAAACCGAATACAATTTGAGAAGGTTGTATCGAACAAAGTGGTTGGATTCCCTGAAAAAGATATTTCTATTAGTGCACCAAGAATGTTGGTAACGGCACGACAGAATGATAGTTTGTTGGTGATGAGTGAGAAGTTGTGCAAATTAGAGAGGATTAATAATTTCCAGGTGAGAAAATTACATTTTAAGAGTGACTATGGCATATAAAACCAGTTAGGGAGATATGCTCCGTCCTTTTTCTCCAGGAGCATTGTTCTCTTTCTTTTGGTATTGCTGGTACTATTGATACTGAGGCAATACTATGGATGCTACTGATAATATTGTTATCATTGTTTTCAGGTTCTTTCTCCCAAAGACGGCCGAACCCTTTTCTCTGCTCGCCATCCTACAGTCACGATTGACAAACGGATAAAGAAACTGGCTGCCGAAAGAATAATCACTAACAAAATCAGATCTGCGGTCGATGAAACATTGAAAGTAAACGGGGAGAATGTGGTTCTCCGTGGTAATGAGCAAGTAAGGATTGACGCTCGAAATGTGAACTTTGAAGGATTACAAAGGATGGTTTTTAATATTTCGGTATGAGCCAACAATGCTAACCCTCCCCTCATAATAAATGTTTTCAGCGTGACGGGATTCTCCATATGCGTGGCAAATTGCGCCTTGGTGATGGAACAGCTTCTCTTCCAATGTCAACGTCCCCATCATTATCTGCTAGCTTGGATGGAATGCGCCTTTGTGCATGTGCACAATTTCATCATAAATTATTTATTGTCCCAGCAAACAAGCATTGCTTCACTAGCAACACTTTTTGTTCATAACTTTGGTGGAAAAAATTGTAAAATTTTATATTTGAAAAATAATGAATGAAAAGTTATAAAAACTTTTTTAAAAGATTTTTACACAGCGAGTGCCAGATTCTAGTTGTTTTTCATATAGTAAACGTCAAAAGTCCTTTTAGAATGCGTATTATTTGCTATCCAGGAACTTTGTGAAAATTGACGTTGTTTCTATCTTGAACCTCTAAGTCAGAGGTCGATATTAGAATTGCCTCGAACCTTATTGAAACCAGTCTTTTCTTAAAATCTGTGAAAAATTCTCAAAAAAATTCGAACGTAATTTTTTTTCGAATTTTTTATGAAAAGAAAAATACTCAATAATACGAATCACAATAAAATCACACAGTAAACTCATAAGAAAAAACACTACAAAACTACATTTTATCCATGTGGATCCGGCTTGATCTGCCTTGGCAATCCATATGGTGACATTCCTTTTTGTGATGCACATTTATTTGTTCCATACTGCAATGGGATAACCATTTCACCTCTTCTCATCACTGCTTCTGGGAATTGTCTTGGAGAAGATTGAGCTAGTTTGACGACCCAAGCTGGATGGTCCAGGTGAGAGGAACGCATTTGGGCAACCGCAGCGAGGAGGCGGAGACATTCGATGACCTGGAATATTAGGATTGAGGACTTTCGAAGTAACAAATTTTGATAGTAAAATATTGATAATGGATAAAATTTACCTTATAACATTGTTTGTTTTCATACAAATCCACAGTTTGGAAGCAACTAATTTCCATTACACCAAATTTCTTGGCGGCGGTCAAGAAGTTTGAAATATTCTCCATCTAAAAGTAACCATACATTTTTGCTCCTCGCTTGAAAAAACTTACCATTGGAAAAGCCATCTTTGGTTTTTTGTTATAGACAACTCGGCACGTGGGGTCCAACTTTTCAATCAGCTTACACAACATAACACCATCCTTCAGTAGGTTACTAACGTCAGTGGAAGATTCACAAGTGGTAACATCGAATGAAAAACGCTCCCCTGTGATATTCTCGATCCAAGTCAAAACTTCAATAGCTTCTTCCAGCACAAATCGAGCATCGTTCTAGTAAAAAAGATTGAAAAAGTTATTTAGAAAATGATATAAAAGTTGTACGCCAAATCGAAACTTTCCTAAATCAGAACTGACCCTGATCAGGACCCGTGCTTTATCGAAACCGTTCGATCAGTCCTAAATCAGACAGTTCTGGCTAGAAACATCGTTCTGGAACCTCACAACTCCGAGATATTTGAAAGCTCACCTTCTTTTGTAACTCACGGCTTAGACCATAACTTGGCCCGTGGTTAGCCATTTTTTGATTTTCTAAAAAAAAACACATAATAGTTGAAAAAGAGGGATGAAGTTCAAAAAATTAGATTTTAGTGGAGGATAAGCGATTATTTTCAGAATTATCATAATAAAGGAAGCGGTGGGAACAATAATTCTAATCTACCATGTTGGCCGAGAAGAAAAGAAACTTTACGCTAATCTACATATCTCAGCTAGAGTGGGTGATATCAAAAAGTGGTCAACTAACAAAATGTTTACCGTAAAACTTTGCACATTTTATTAGTTGATTACTTTTCTGTATCTGTTATTTCAGCCGAGATATATAAACCCGAAAAAAAGTTAAGCGAGCAGGCTAACCTAATAATTGTTAATCAGTATGAAAAGTTCAAGAGGAGTAATGTTTGAAAAAAAAAGTGAAAATTATAAGACCTCAAAAAAGTATCTATTAGTAATCTGGAAAAAGTAGCGTTTCCGTTTAGAGGCAACAGCAAGTTTTCAAGATATCTCGCCACGTTTACAGTAATGCCAATGTTTTTAAACGGAACCACCTCTTATTTCGTGAATGAGTAATTGACATAAACTATCTGCGAAGGCAGTAAAATAAGAAAACTGATAACAGAAAGCGATCCAAAAGTTAAAAATCTTAAAAATTTATCATAAACTAACAAAAGCCGACAGCTATGAAAAGTATAAAATTTTCGAAATTGAAAATGGGAACGAATTTCTGGAAGAGTGGTTTCGCATAGGTGGGCGGCGGTTCGAAAGAGGGCGCAAAGGAATCTTTCGGGAGACAATTTCTCTTCGTTCATAATACAGAAATCTGTCTGAATCTCTCAAATGGCAGACACTATTTCAGAGTGTCCCCCCGAGATATCTGTTATCGTATATGTTGTGATGAATTGGAAGAGAAAAGAAGAAGAAAAGAGAGGAAAGGAAACGAACGGAAGAATATGGATAGAAATAAGACATATACACATTTGGGGGAAAAGGGGAAGAAGAAGAAGAAGGGCACGCAGAAAAAGTTTGTATGGACACGGAAGAGGACGAGGTAATTAAGGGATTATAGAGGAAACTAAGAGGGTTTTGAGGTGGATTGGTGGGCTGAGATGGATAGGCAAAGAAAGATGATGAAAAGGAATCATAAACAGAAAGCTTGTAGAGGTTTTGGTATTATATGAATCATTTATGTTCTTTTGGTTTTCGATCTTGATCGTAATTTCGGAAGATGGTGACTTTTGAAAAGCAGAGAGTACAGAATATAGACAGTACTGGCCATAAAAATTGCCCATTTTCTGTTGAAAATTATCTTTTATTGAGATTATACCAAGAATTAAGAAGTTGTGAAAAAGTTCTAAAGTTTTCCGATGGTATTGTACCACATAGAGTCTTTAAAACAGGGGAAGGAAGCTCGAAAAAAACTGTTGTAAAATACCAGAGTTTGCTTAACTGGTTAGTTCTGGTATTTTCTACAGCGATTCACTAACTAAAAAAAGAAGTTTTTAAATCATTCGATAATTTCAAAAAGCTTCGGAGTCCTGTGGCAATCCCTTGCTTTACGGAAGAGTTGGAAAATTAAACTCAAGGACCGGAAAAATGCGCGCTAAACGTTTACGCGAATTTACATATCTTAGCTAGAGTGATTGATATCCAAAAGTGGCACACTAACAAATTATTGACCATAAAATTTTACACATTTTATCAGTTGACCTATTTTTTGTATCTTTAATTCCAGCCAAGATATATAGATCCGAAAAAAAGTTCAGCGCGTATTTCTTCCGGTCAACCTAATATTTGGCCAAAAATATTAGTTATGGACAACACTGTAAGAGATCAAGGGAATCGAGAAGGTTAAAAAAAACTTTAACTTGAATTTCAGGAAAATCTGAAATCTTTTTGAATGAAAAATCGGCAGCCAACTTATCATGGAATGACCGACATGATCAAAAGTTCAAAAAACAAAATTTTCTGCTTTAAAACGAATAGCTTCTATAGACTGTCGGGCCTGTGAAAGATCAAAGTTAAAAAGAAAGTGAATGGATTTTTGTTCGAAGTTATAGATTCTATTTCAAGCTTTCATTCCAGAAAGAAACTCGGTACTGAGTTTAAACATAGAGGAAGCTATAATAAATATTCTTTGAGAATCTTCTGAAATTTGGCAGTACACTAGCATATTCAAGACTAAAGGCTCGTTTAAACTCCCAAAAATTTCAATTTTTCGCCCGAATTTTTTTTCGGGACGTTTGGTTCTTTGCACTAGGATATATGCTTATCACGCGGGCCAAATAAGCCATTGGTTACGGTACGGAAAGCGAAGTCCCTAACTATAAGAATTGGAATTTGAGAGAAGTTGCCCCGACTTCAGAGAAGTACCCAGACCAGAAACGATTGGCTTCAACATGGTCACACGAAAATCAATCCCAAAAAACGTCTTGGGCTAGTCAAACAGTTCGTCCTCTTTCCCCATCATTCCCCCCACAAAAAATAGTTGTACAGGGGGTGTCTAATCTTCCACCTAATCATGTTTACCATAAGTCTCTTCTTCTCTCAGCACCTTCTTCTTCCACTTTTTGTTTGCATCGACAGAGCACAGCGCTCATTTTTTGGGGGTGGAAAAGGAAAGAAGCACAAAGGAAAAAGGGCACCAGACAATTAGTATACTACATGACATTTTGTGTTGAAAAATTGATGACGAGTTCAAGAAAAAAGGAAATAAAAAAGGAGACACTAATTTGACATACTTCTTTGGTTGTCTCGTGGCATTTCATTTTTCAAAATTGTTATGAATTTTTGTTAGGGAATTCCCTTAGAAATCTCTAGAATTTGATCCAAACCTAGGCGTGAGAACAAACTTGTTGTCTGGTTCAATGCTGGATTTCTCATAAGTTGCTTTAGTTGTCCTAGAAGTTCATTTTTCTTTGAATTTGGTTTGGTTCCTAGTTTTCTTGTTTCGAGAAATTCGAAGAGTGATGTATAGAATCGAAGAGTGATGCATGTATAGAATTTATAGACGTGACAGATAGAAGGAAAGCCTTCAAAATAGGGTGCTTACAAAGGGTTCTGAATAAAATAGTTCTGAATTAGACTTCAAGAGACGTTACTTTTGTCAATTTTTGAAAATTTTCTATTAGCATTAACATAAATTAAATTGAGAACAAAGATTATAGTTCAAAGGTTCTCAAACCCTTAGTGAATCTGTTTTTTAGAATTTCAAAAAACGAATTTGTTTTTTAAGAAAAAAGATTTCAATGCCAAAACAATACCGAAAATCTTTCACAGTTCTGCTGCCTGTTTTGGTCCTATGGGCGCAAAATCAGTCTCTCTGACAGAAAGTTCCCAAACGTCTCTTAAAAGACGTTAAGCGTGGTTTCTGAACGTTAGAACCACCCTACACCTTTATTTCTTAACCCATTTCCCTGTGACTCATCTCTCAACCCAATTCCTGACTTATTCCTCAATTTCAATTATTCTCACACCTTCTTCTGTCTAACCCGGAAAAACTCGGGAAGAAAAATAATATTTTCTTCCCTTAACCCAATCCTTTCTTTCGTTTGTCGTCACCTAACTCATTTCGTCATCATAAGATGGCGAAGAAGGGATTTCTTGAATTCAAAATGTCAGAAATTGTGGGTTAAGAGGGGAAATAAGAACGAGAAAGAGAAAGAGGGCGGGGGTGACACAGAATTAGAAGAAGTCGAGTCAATCAGAACACACGTCTTTTCGGATTCAAAAGATTGATGCTCTCCGAGTGTAGGCGTGTTCATTCTAATTCGGTTTTTTTTTCTGAAACTGACTTTTTTTTCAAAATTCGAATCGGAAACGTATATACATTTAAAAGCTTCAAGCAACTCTTATTCTACTCCTCTCTCAAGGCTTCGTTTTGGGAAATTCACTCTTATAAAAGGGTTCCAAAATGTAAAAGTTTTCGAGTTTTTTGGAAATGTTTGAAAATTTTTTGGGTTTCACTTCATGCGGGATATTTGAGTGAAACCGAAAAAATGTTCATACAATTTTCAAAAAATTCGAAATTTTAACATCTTGGATCCTTTTTATAAGAGTGAATTTCTCAAAATAAAGCCTTGAGAGAATATCCCGTAAATAAGTTTGGATTCCAAAAAATTGCTGGAAAAAAGTCTATGCTGTGTTCCGAACGCTCCGCAAAAGTTCTAGAACGAGTTTCCGTACTAAAACCGAAGTTCACTGTTCTAAAAATATTAAGACCAAATAAGTAAGTTTTTTCATAAAAAATTTGTTGCCTTTCTCTATTTGATTTTCGTTCTTAGAGATCACAATGAGTCTCTTTGGCAATATCCAATAAATTACCAATAAAGAATAAAAGTAACTTCCCCTGTAAGAACCCTCAATAACTTTTTGAGCCAAAATTGTAGTGACCACATAAGAGATGGCTGCCAAGCAACTAGATAAATATTTCGGAATGTAGAATAATATTCAGGATTTTCGATAGAATGATATTGAAAATTATTTTTCAAAAATTAAATCTAGATTTGAGAAATCAAGAAACAAAAGGTCTTGGAAATGATCATAGTGCAAGAATTTGAATCCGAAAATGATAAGGAATAAAAGAGAGAAAAGTCCAAAAAATGAGACGTCCCTGGATGAAAGAACGCACCCGCGGATCTCATCACTCTATCAGTAGAGAAGTAATTGATAGTGAGAGATAACCAGTTACACTCGGGAAACTTCTCCAGAAACAGAATTGATGGGAGAATGCAAATCACGTCTTCATAAAATCATTGATATCTTTTGTTGTCTCCGTAATTGGGTCGATCATCTTCAGGAGGAGAGAAATACTTTCCCTTTTAACTCTCTCTCTTTCTCCACAATCCCTTAATATCTTTTTCTGTTTCCCGACGAAGATGAAGAAGCTTGTTAGTCAATTGGATACGCCCGTTGTCTTCTCTGACGTCTTCTAACTACATAATTACTTTTTTTTTCGACGACTTGAATATTCTAGATGTCCCGATTTTCAACTTTGTCTGTCAAAGCTCAATTTTACCTATTTTGGGAGTCCCTGACGTTCTGATCGCTGCTTGGGTGTCTGTTTTCTCTAAACATTGTTTTCCTATGACGATACTTATGTTCATAGATTCTACTCTCAAGAACGTGTTATAGTAGGCATATTCTTGAGATACTTCTAATTATGTTGCATTCCATTCTTAGGCCCGAATAAGTGGCCAGTGTTCTTCTTTACCAGTTTCACTTACAGTATTAGGAGGACACGAAGGTTCTGTCTCAAGACGCAACGGCAAAGATATTAGGTTGGCAGTTTTGAACGTTTTTAGACACCTGTATTTCAGCTAAAATATGAAGTATCAGAATTGTTCAACTCAACAAACGTGGCATATTTTTTGAAAAAATTTCATTAGTTGAACATTGATGTTTCATATTCTATTCCTTATTTGCGAACGTCTGACACCTCGGGTTAGAGGCGCAGCGACAAATTTTTACTGGTTCTCGCCACGATTACAGTAATTTTCAGTTGAAGAAAACTGTAATTGGGGTAGGACCCAATAGACATTTGTGACTGCGTCTTTAAACTGAGGTGCCAGACGCTCGCAAACAAAGAAAACTAGGTTGGCCCGAAAGAAATGTACGCTAAACGTTTACGAGAATTTGCATATTTCAACTAGAGTAAGTGATATCAAAAAGTGGTCAACTAACAAAATTATTATCATGAAATTTTGCACATTTCACCAGTTGACCACTTTTTTGTATCTTAAATTCCAGCCGAGATGTATAGATTTGGAAAAATGTTGGCATTTCCTTCCGGAAAACCTAATGGCTGCGATATACGGCTACTGAAAACGTTCCCGCGGCATTTTCAAGAACCTAACACGTGATATCTCGGCACGATTACATTCTTTTTTCAGTTCCTTATTACTGTAAAATTAGTGAGATATCATGTGAGTTTGCTGATAAACTGAGCCTTGAACTTATCGTGTTTTCATAATAGTACCCCTTTAAAAGTCAAGTTCCCATTTGCAACTGTGAACTTCTTCCAAGAGTTTCTGAGAACACTTACACCCACTAATCACCTGGTTTTGAACTACTAGCCCTTTTGTTTTTGAGCGATCTAACATTTTTTAAGATTTTGATCACATTTTGCACTGCACCAACCAATAATTACTTATGTCCTTTCATTCTGTCATTTTTTTTTGTATATCAACGAGACGTCATCCGTGGTCTCTTTTCTTAGCGAGAACCGCGCGGTTTCCGGTGAAATCCAATCTATGAGTCACGAGAGAGTGCGAGAGCCTTTATATGAAGATCATAATTATGAGAAGTCTCTTACATCACAGACCCCTAGGCTAATTATAGCCTTAAAAAGTGTTCTTAGGAAACCAGTAGACATAGTTTAAATAGAAATCAGAATAATTTTTTCTGGTCCTTGTAGCATGACGAAAACGGGCATAGACTAGTTAACCTGGGGATAATCATCTACACACTTCCTAGCACGGAATTTCAGATTACTACAAATCCCTTTTAGAATTAACTTATACTAAATCTCTTCATCTCCTTAACACAGTGTACTTAGCTCAAGCAGCTTTTCTGAAAAAATGTATCACATTTGATCAAATTTGAGTGCTTTAGCCGAAAATATACTAATCGTTTTGTTTTCGCCGGTATTTTTTGGTTTTTTATTCATGGATGTTTGGTGATACTTTTCTTTGTGGTCTTTCCCCACATTTTGCTCTTCTTCCGAGATATATTTTCGAATAATTTCTTTCTTTTTTTCAGAAATGCGGATAACGGTGTTAATCCTATCAGCTTCACTGGTTACTACTACCTACGGTTTACCTATTGTGCCAGGTAGCTCCATTTTGATTTTTAACCTTTCTAAATTTAAATTTTTCAGTAGTAGAAGACACGTCTCAGCCTGTTGAACCGCCAGTTGAACCGCCAGTGGAAGAAGAGAATACAGTACCACCGCCACGATTGATATCCCCACGGGTTGATGTCAGTGTAGATGTGAATGAGGATGGTGTATTGGATATCGATGAAATTAGATATGCCGCATTTGTGCACCATGGATTGTCGGCATCTGTGGTGGAGGATCTTTTTAAGCAGGTATGAAATGGTTATTGACAACTTTTCTTCTTGTACGATTTGATATTAGGTGGGCTGATTGAAATTTGCGTAGTTTTATACCAGCTTGTATACCTTAGCTAGAATTTTAAATATCATAAATTGGTCAACAAACATAATTTTGATCAGAAAGTTTTGCAAATTTTATCAGTTGGCCACTCTTTTCAAATCTCATATTCTGGCTGAGATACAAGTGCTGCAATAAAAATTGAACGGCTTTTTAATCAGACAGCCTAGTATTATACTGTTTGGTTTGAAAATTGATCCTTAGTGGACTTGTAAGCGTTGTTATGATATTTCCTGCAAAAATTCAAAAAAAATTTGGTGGCCGAAATTAGAATTTCAGAGAGCTTTTTTCCACTGAGTGTAGTATAGCGCAAGTAGCGCAGCGCCCGTACGATTAGTATCCGTACCTAAAATCTGGATTTTTGTGTAAAAATGTGGAACACTTTCACATTCAAACTAAACAGCTATTGTGCTTCAACTTGACACCCTCAAAATAATCTTTCAGGTAGACACAAACCATGACAACGTATTAGATGCAAGAGAGTTTGACGCGATAAGAATGTTGGTGCTGGAAAAAGCTGAAAATGCAGCTCTCCGATATCTCCAGAATATTGATACTGATAGAGATGGCCTTCTATCTTTACAAGAAGCTCAGGCATATTTATTAAAAGAATATGGAATTGGATATCATGACGTCACGAGGTTATGGAAACTAGTGCCAGCAGATCTTAGTGATCGCATGAACTCTACATTGTTCAGTAAATTGAGAAGGCGGGTGAGAGGAATGACGATCCGATTGGCAAGACAAATGATGAAGGTTTGTGTGTGTTGTCATGACGTGCCTTTTTAAGCCATGGAGATTTTTCAGATCGCCGACTTAAATGGAGATGGTCACATTTCTGTAGACGAGGCGCAGGCGATTGCATTTGAGCAAGAAGGTATTGGAGCTGGAGATGTGGCTTCAATGGTTGGAAGTGTTGATGAGAATATGGATGGAGAGTTGAATGCACCTGAATTCGCAGATTTTGAAAGAATTGTGAGGGCGAGAGCCATTGAAAATAGCAAGAAAGCAATGCGAGTGGTGGATGCGGATAACAGTGGAACCCTCACGTTAGATGAAGCAAAGAGGGTAGCATTTGAACATTATGGGTTCGATGAAGCCACATTGTCTCCATTCTTTGGGCAAGCTGATGAAAATGAGGATGGGCAATTGGACAATGTAGAGTTCGCAGGGTTCAGATCAGTGATTAGAGCCAGATCAGTGAAGGATGCAATGGAGAAAATGAAGGTAAGTTTATCAGAGTTTTTGCTATTAATTTTTTTAGAGGGATCTTTTGACATGAGAGTTATTACTTGTCCATATACTCTATGATTTTCAAGAAATTTTTTCAGAGGATAGACACAAATGGAGATGGACTTGTTTCCACTGCAGAAGCGATAGACTCTACGAAAAAAGAGGATGACATGGACTCTGAAGAGACCCTTGCTTTGTTTAATATTGCTGATCAGGTAACAATAATTCTTTCTAAGAATTTAAGCTTTAAAAAGTTTCAGAACAAAAGTGGAAAGTTAGACAAAGTTGAACTCGCAGATTTCAATCGATTAGTGAGGTTAAGCTCCATCAAATTTGCCACGGATCATTTCAAGGTTTGTCATCTGAAATCAGATTCAATTTATCTATATTTTCATTTTCCAGGAATTTGATCTTGACGGAAATGACGCTGTAACGTTTGATGAAATAGCGTTACTGATTGAACAGAAATATGGAATTCCAAGAAATATGATCAAGACTTTCTACGAGCAAATCGATGTGGATAATTCTGGAGATTTGATGCCGGCGGAAATTGTAGATTTCAGACACCTTATCAGAAATCATGTATCACAACAACGACAGGAAAAAGTATACTTTTTGACACTTTGAGATTATTTTTTATGTTTTTTTGTTTTTATTTTTTGGAATCTGTATATTTTGGGACAAACAGGGAACATGGGATTTTTAATAAACTCTAATATTCTTGTAATTTCTAATAATTTTGGTTGTTTCAATGTGTGTTTTTTAGACTTTTAGTGAATGTGCAAATAAAAACTTGAAGGATTTCTAACCAGACTAACACATGTTTTATGTTCTTTTATGTTATAGTCGCTAAGCACAAAGTTTCAGCCGATAGCATCTACCACTCCGGCCACCACGACTTCACAAGACACCCCACTTATCACTACCACGTCATCTTCCACACTATCACCAACCACTGAAACTTTGACTACTGAAACTTCTACGACATCAATTCCACGCTCCACAACCACAAAAATCTCAAAGCGCAAGCTTAAGCCTGTCGAAGTCGCTGAACTAATTGATGGCATCGCTAATGACGTCATTGCTCAAGATATCCTTGCGCAAGTTCTCACTACTCTTGCTCCGAGCACTGTTACAGTAACCCCTACCGCTACAACTAAACGTGTCAAGGTATCATATTACTCTCCACCCAGAACAATCCAACCAAGTTTCAGACAACTACACCCAGCACCACAACCAGCACGACCAGCACGACCACTAGCACTGCCACCACCACTACAACAGAGTCAGAAGTTGTGACGTCTACTGAGCCCAAATCCACGACGACAATCCCCTCTACAACCAGTACAAAAGCCGTGAAGCGGACGACAAAACGGCCAACACCTTCAACGACTTCGGCTAAGTCAGAAGTGGTAATTGAGGAGATTATTTATGAAGATGAAAATGGTAACTTTTCTACATCGTGAGATTTTCCAGAAAAGCTTGTGTTGCAGGTAACCCAATGAACCCGAAGAAGAGGAAAGCCGGTGGAAAAGCAGATGATGTTTCTTATGAGGAAATAATTGAATATGTGGATGAACCAGCTACCAATTAAGTATTGTTATATGATCAGTTATGTAAATATATAATAAATATTAACACTTGAAAATTATTTGTCTTTTTTAGAATTATTTTCAGAATCTGACTTAAACATTTTTTTGTTTTCTAACTATTAGAAAACAAAAAAGTTCAAACTTTGGAAATCGGAATTTTTGACGATAAAATTGTTTTTTTTTTAACCATTAAGACGTCGAGTTGGAATTGGCTCCGAGAGGCACTAAATACTCAATATGATGCCATTTATTGATTCCCGTCTTGATTTTGTCTCTATCTCCATCGGCTCAAAAAACGTTTTTTTTTTGCTCACAGAGCAGTCTACAGTAGGAAGGGGACGGAGCCTAATATTATCATGTCATTTTTATTCAGGGGACCCAGGACTTTGTTTTGGCTGGGAGGAGAGGAAGAGAAGAAAGGTTTTGTGGATCAGAATGGCCCTCTCTAGCAGGAATTTTTCGGACTCTTCTGTTTTTTTTTAAATAAATTTGATTTTTTTTTTCTAAATCTATATTTGAAATTGATAATTCTTAAAACTAAACACCCGAGTGCTTTCTAATAAACGAAGGCCTTTCAAAATGCTCCGAAAGGCACAGAGCTTTTATGGCAGATGAAAAAAAGAAATACAATGGATTTGGGTGCATTTCGTGTTGTGTAGTCTCATGATTATTGTAATTGGTTTTTTTTTTTAAATTAGAATGTAAGAAAAAAAAACGGATTAAAGATTTTCAGACAAAATTCTTGTCATTTCAGCCAAGCTTTCAGACTTTCTTGAATATATTTTTGGAAAACTTGGAATTGGAATAAGAGAAAGAATCAAAGCACACAAAAATGTTTTGTAATTTTTTGAGAAAACATCTCGATTGTTCCGTGACATATTCTAGTTTCACGTGGAGGTGTTATGAATACTCTGTCGAAAAAAAATGAAGCGAGATCATTCTGTGCTATTTCAATAGCTTTCATCGATTGTTCATCAAAGGGTTGTTCACAATCGTGCTGCAAAAATTATTGTTCTCATACTGAAAACTCACCAGAAGATACATTAACTACTCAGCCTGGCTATAAATCGGTGAAAAAGGAAGAAGTGAAATGGATGATGGTGAAGGATGAGGAAGATCTGAAAGTGATGGTTTTGAAATGTTTGAAGGAGATAAAAGAGGACAGTGGATATGAAAAGAATGGTGATAAGAAGGATAAGAAGAGCGAAAAAAAGATGATAGTGGAAGTGGGAAAGGAGAAGAAAGACGAAGAGAAAGATAAGAAGAATCGGAAGAATAGAAAAGATGAAAGAATGAGAGAGGATAGAAAAAAGACAATTAAGGAGGATGAAATGGAGACAAAGAATACCGAGAATGATACAAAAAAAGAAGCAGAGTGGAAAAGAAGCAAAAAAGACGACGGAGGTGATAGCAAACATAAAGAGAAGGGAAATGATAAGAAGAAGCAGGAATCCGTCGCACCAGAAGACGTTCCAACTCAATCGGACAAGAAGACAAAAAGTAAGTTTTTTTCGATAATTTGGGATTCAGGTTAATTTCAAAAAAGTACCATTTTTTCTATTGCAGAGTCCAAAAATGGTTATAAGCCAGAAGATATGAAAAGGGAATCTATCAAAGTGGGAACTGTGAAGAAACGTGCCAAGGCGTCGAGAAACAAGAAGTACGGAGGTGAGTAAAAGGAGAAAACCAAACCAAAAACAATATCTGCTTTTTCTTTTCAGAGATTGAACACGTGAGATCTTTTGTGTTGAAACAAACATTTGATGACCTCGAGGAGGAAACTTCTACAGGAGCGACTCATAATCACTTTGGAATAGACTGGTATTTCATGAAACATTGGTCCCATAAGTCAATTTTATTTCAGGAATCTGTGTATTCATCGAATTGCAGACAACCTTTTCGTCTGGCTCGAATGTCCAAATCTCGAAGAAAATGGTGTCTGTAAAGTTGGAGGATTTGTCAAACTGACGAGCGGAGATAACACTATTGTCGAAAATATCCCTTTTATAGTAGGAGTCTATAAAGATGATAGCGAGCTTCACAAATTTGTTGGAGATTATGTTCTTAAAAGACATTGCATCAACGGGAAATTGCATCTCGAATGCCACGTGGAAGTTGATTACATAGATAAATTCAAACCTTTTTTGAGAGACTTTGGAGAAAAGTCAAAGAAGTTCTCGGATGTTATTTTGGATGTTGATGGGAAGAAATTTTATGTCTCAAAACTGGTAAAACAACCGGACATACTAATAATCTGAATCATTTTTCAGTCTCTCGCTTCCCATTGTGCATACTTTGAAGCTCTCTTTCTTGGAAATCCTGACAAATCCAAATCGGAGTTCAAGCTTGACGAGAAAAATCAACATGATTTTCAGTATTTTTTGGAGGTGCTTCATGGAGAATCCAGTGTGGATGGTAAATAACTTTCCAAGGTTCCGAATATTCTGACAACATAATTTATTTTCAGATGACTCGGTGGAACGCATTCTTCGGCTAGCAGAAAAGTATGGATCAAAGACAGCATTCCGAAGATGCGAGGAATTTCTCATGAAAGAGTCGAAGGCATCAAAGAAATGGAAGTTTCTCTGGGCAATAGGATTCAAACTGATGAAACTGATGGATTATATTGTTTCGGAAATGAAGAGTGCTAAAGAGATGCGGTCAATCCTTCTATCTGATTGGGCCAAAAGCGAATTGAGCAAAATGGATTCGGATTTGTTGGCCAAGCTGCTCCTAAAATCCCTCTCCTTCTCCAAAAAGAGCAATAAATGGAAAAAAAAACAAAAATTAGAACTTCCCTAATTTTCTGCTGGATGAAATTTTAATTATAACTTTCTTTTTTATAGTTATTGATTATAATTGAAAATTCGTGAAATTTGGTGCGATGGTCGCAGACACCGTCACGTCAAAATGCACACTATTGATGTGGCTTTTTGTTTGCCACGTGCTTTCTATTTTTAAAAACAACTACACAATATTTCACGGGAAAAACCCAAAATCACGTGTCACCCCCAGAAACCTAACCCCATGACATTCCACGTTGTCTAATAGACCGCCCATGTTTTCGAACTCTTCGAGATGAATCAGTTTTGGAAATTCTCGAATCTTCTTCGTTTCTGCTTTGGATGTTGCTCAATTGGATTGTTTGGCTATTTTGAGGTCCTCCTGGAGCTTTTTTCGTTGTTTTTAAGCGGTTAGTGGGATAAGAACAGATAGTTCTTCGCCGCCAAATGTGTTGTTTTTTTCAGGTAGAACTATTAAAATATGATTGATAGCGAAGGTTGGATTTGACTGGAACCGGAGAATAAAAGATTATGCTACAGGTCAGAAGGACCACTTGTGCCAACCAGCCTCATTTTGGCTTTTTTTCAAATGAGATGTTTCCTGTTAGTACTGAGTCGTGTCTGAAGACAACTCAGGGAATTTTAGCTGTTTTCAGGTGTTTTATTTTATTCAGGACAACCTTCTGAATAAGTGCTTCATTCACACCTCCTAAAGTAGTAAGTAGAATCAAGAAGCGCAGATGAGAAATAAGAAAGAACTGCGTCTCTTGGTTTACTACACTGTATTAGAAATTGCGATTGGAGCTCATTCTCAGCCTCTTGTTTCAAAATAGCGAAAATCCCGCGTATTCATCTTTCTAAAACAATGCACAATATTTCACGGAAACACCCCAAAACCCCGTGTCACCCCAAAAACCCGATTCCCTTACTTTCCACGTTGTTCAATAGACCGCCCATGTTTTCAGATTGATCTTCGCGATTTTCTTAGTTTTCATCGTTGACTTCTTCCATTCCTGGAGCTGCCCACAATTTCAATTTGGGAATATATTTTTGTTTTTCTGGCGGTGAGTTCAATAGAATAGGAAATACTTCGCCTCCCCAAGTATTTTTCAGAAATCGTGAAGCAGTTGGAAGTAGCAAATGCAGAAGGATTTCGACTTTTTACTTTATTAAGCAGAACTCAATTTAGAATGGATTATTATGGAAGCTTATACTCTATTCGGATCAATTATTTTTCTGGAATTTGTTCAAATTGATAGACATAGCGTAGTTATTGGAGCTCCGATGGCCCACAGGGATTGAAGAGAAACTTCAATCTCTTTCTTTCATTTATTTTTTTACGGTTAGTGTGATAAGAACAGCTAGTTTCTTCGCCGCCAAATGTTTCTATTTCAGATGGCTCGATCGAAATGAAGGCGTTCTTTTGGACTGAATTCGGCTGGAAGGAGAGGAAACCAAGTAAGATTCGCTGATTTAGAAATACACCTTCAATTTTAATTAATCACGTTTTGCAAGATTTTCTCGAATTCTCCTGTACTTATTTAATAAATTTGATTTTTTTTGAAATTGAAAAAGCAACACCCTAGTACTCTTTAAAAAAAGGGTGCCTCAAAACAATGTTTCGAAGAATTCAAAGATTTTATGGTAGATAAAAAAGGAATTTGAGCTCGAAGCCATAGTATTGGGCCAGTCGTAAAAAGTTTACATGGTGAAACTTTAAAATAGTTGAAGCTGAGTCCTTTCGAGTTGGGCTCATTCCATTTTCAGAAGATGTGGCTTCCTCTCCTCCTCTTGTTTCTTTCTACATTCTGTAGGGCTACGGTAAGTTGTTAAAATATTGAAAGCTCTCATTCAATATTTTAAGGAAACTAAAGTTCAAATGACAGTGTTCCCTGGGCAAGCAAAGAGTCTCCTAAGCTGTAGCCTATTCTTTGAAAAAGATATATCTTCAGATAATTTCAAAAAATGTTTGGCAAGTTGTGGCAAGGACCATTTGTGTCTGGTACTACAAAAAATGTAGAATTGTATTGGCAAACTGTTCTTCCGGCGTGCAACATAATATTATTATAATCACTGAGATGCTACCACTGCAATGGGACTTTTTTAGTGTCTAACTTTGATCTATGTAGGGCTGAAGGTGCGTTTATTGACTAGCTGATCAACATTTCTGCATTATTTCTGTTATGAATGAAACCATGGTGAATAAGTTTTGTTTAGAGCTACAGTAATACCACATCTCCTGAAGAATTGTGCCCTAATTACTCATCAACATCCGCTAAATCTACACCCAAAACATCAGCTTCCACTATCAAAAAAAGACGTCAACTTCAAAAGTATTGAGTACAACAATGCCACCGAGAACTACTACCAAAATGCCCACGACGATTGAAAAGAAGACCACATCGGTGACTACTAAATACAACTATGGTAAGTTGAAAAGAACAAGTTCGCCCCAATGCCGAATGTGGTCGAGAGGACTCTTTCCGCTAAGAAAGCTCGGCCAGTCCTTTCGACAACATTTGCATTGAGGCGAACTTGGTTTGATTTCTATTTCCCCAATTCGAAGTATTGAAAACTCGCCCCATTGAAAACGTTTTTCTTTGTTCCCATGTTCTTGGTTTCAGAAAACAACACGCAAGTTGACATGCCCGACTGGCTGGTCTTTATTTCATCGAAATAACGGAGGATGGTGCATTAGAGTGAATATGTTTCATCTTTTTTTTTTGAAAGCTATAGTCTTTTCAGCTATACTTCGCTTCTCAAGAGTCATTGTCACGGTATAATGCCAAGCGGTTTTGTAATGAGGAAAATTCAATAATCAATGGTTTGAAAACACAAAAAGAAGTTAAATTTGTGAGAAGTAATCCTCTTTTCTTTCAGAGTTTCAAATCGTCTTTTACACTTTTAGATACAACCAGAAAAGAATTGTTGAGTGAAAAGTCTTCATTTTCGGTGGAGAATCAAGGCTGGGGAGTTTGGGTTGACGGGGAGCGGCTCAATGGCAGTCCAAGTTTTACTTTTTGGGATTTTCCATTGCACGAGTCAAATGGCGCAAAATGGTATGCAGGTCAGCCAGATGGCTTTGCAAGAAAACCTCAACAAAACTGCATTCAAATGATGGTTCCCAGGAATCTGATTGATTCTCGTCATGGAACGTTGGATGACATTGAGTAAGAAAATAAGAATAAGGCTAAATCAGTCATGAAAATTTGTTCAGTTGCAACGATATTCAAGGATATGGCATGGTGATGAAAGCAGTGGTGTGTGGAAAAGCGGCAACATAGTAGCTTTTTATGTAAAGTTATATAACATCACTTTGAATAAAGAATCTTCATTGAATGTAAGAAATAAAACAACAAAGAGTTATCAAATTAACATTTATCTTTTACAATAATACATCATCAAGTTCATTCTCTCTTGCTTTGTTTTATTCAGGCTTTTTAGCTGCAAACTTCTTCTTTGCTTTTTCCGTCATCCCCATAATTTCCATCCAACAAATTTCCATGAACTCGTGCATGTGGATATAATGTAATTGTATTCATTTAGACTGTTTTTACTGTAAAAACAGTGTTGGATTCATTGCTTCTTTCCAGCTCTCCGTTCAGGTACCCTTGAACGGTAGTGTTCGCCAACGACATCTAGGGGCGGAGTCTCCGACTTCACGTTGTTCTCCATACATCCCATCCAATCAGCCGCTTCCACCGACTCAAAAAATACAAGCTTTTGTGAGACGCAGATACTTTTCTCACCTGTTTCATAGACAGTTTGTCGAACTCTTTGTTTGCCAACGACGCCAACTTGAAAAAATGAGACCATGAGCCTCTTCTATTCATCACTTTTGTCTCACGTCAAGAATAATGGAATAAGTTATTTTCGAAAGTTCAGGGCCGGTTCACGGGTTGGAAACTATAACGAAATATTAGAGTGACTAGAGCGATATCAGAAACCCATACCGTTTTCGATAGAGTTTGAAAAATCAGGGCTTTTAAAAAAAACTTTGAGAGCCAGATTTGGGTCAAGATTTCTACTTCCGTATATTTCTTGCTTGGGATCCAAAAGTTCAAAAAACGTCGAAAATGGTGGGAACGAATGTCGGTCCGAAAAATGGGTCGCACCAAAAGTTATAAATTGTTTCAGATCAATAGTTTTTTTTTCAACATATCTCGTATCTCCTCCCAACTGAAAATCTCTAATAATTTTTTGAAAGGGAATGATATTCTTGCCTTGAACCTTCTGTAGTTCGTCTTTTTGCTGATCCCGCGAAGAAGAGTATCTTCAATGAATATGAAAACGTCGAGCAGATGTATGGGAACTGTTATTCAATACAGCTTTCAGAAAATGAATAACATTTGTTCTCTTAACTCAAAAGTACCAGAACTTAGGAATCTATAATTTACACAATCCCACATTTATTTTCAACTCAATACTCACTGTCAATGTCATTTTTAACGGATCCTTTGGAAAAAATTGATAAGAACTGGAAATTCCCTGTTGTTCAAAATGTCCAACTGGTTTCTATCACGTGGAAAAGTTCAATAGAGCGAAAAAGCAATCATTCACGTGAAAATTTGAAGAAGGACAGAAAAAATAATTGAAATTTATATTCGGGATTGCTCTACTGTTCACAAAAACTGCGAAACTTTCCACTTTGAAAAACAGAGCACCGAAAACGCCTTCTCTCGACCCCTTCATCATCTTTCAACGTTGTTTTTGAGGAATACTTGGAATCCAACGCCTCATCTTCTGCATACGATCGTGCTCAACTACATCCGGCACCACGACCAGCACGACCAGCACGACCACTAGCACTGCCACCGCCACTACAACAGAGTCAGAAGTTGTGACGTCTACTGAGCCCAAATCCACGACGGCAACCCCCTCTAGTACAAAACCCGTAAAGCGGATGACAAAACGGACAACACCTTCAACGACTTCGGCTAAGTCAGAAGTGGTAATTGAGGAGATTATTTATGAAGATGAAAGTGGTAACTTTTTTACATAGTAAGATTTTCCAGAAAAGCTTGTGTTTCAGGTAACCCAATGAATCCGAAGAAGAGGAAAGCCGGAGGGAAGGCAGATGATGTTTCTTATGAGGAAATAATTGAATATGTGGATGAGCCAGCTACCAATTAAGTATTGTTATATGATCAGTTATGTAAATATATAATAAATATTAACACTTGAAAATTAGTTGTCTTTCTAGAAACATTTTTAGAATCGAACTCAAAAATCCTAACTTTTTTGTTTTCTATATCTAGAAATTAATTACATAATTATTTGTTTCTTTTCTCCAAGTTCTAGTTTGGATCTGACCCGTCAAGAGTTCTGATAAAAGACAGTTCCCATTCGGTTAGTTTGATAATTAAATAACATATCTTTAGGGCCCTTGCTTAATAATTTCCCGAAATACATTATTTATTCAGGGATAATTTTCACAAAGAGAAACATCCAGAGCGTTGCTTGTGACAACCGCGGACCTCCTCTTCTTCGAAAACAAAACAAAAGCTCAGTGAGCACTGGGCGAATAATAAATTAATGGATGCTGCTCAGATTGCCCATAGTAACCGAACCAACACATCGTTTTAGTTTCTTCTTTTTCTTCTTGGATATATGTTTCTTAGTTTTGAAAATAGGTTGCTTTTTGGTTTTTGGGTATGTCGTTTTAGAACTATTTTCCAACAGAACTAAGATTTAGTCAGAATTGAAGTGCATCAGAACTGTCCTATTTGAGAACTGGTCTTCAATTTTCACATTTTCGGCCAACATAATAGTTTCAGCACTTTCCATTTTCAGAACGGTACCGTATTAAAACCACAAAACCCCCATTTGAAACATTATAGTTCTGATATGGAACGCAGTTCTGAAACCGCCTTTTGATATTAATGTAACATTCTAGAAATGGTTCGCAAATCCCACTGCGGCTACGGCTTCTTCCTAATCATCGGTCTTCTTCTCACTCTCACAGCCGTCTTCACTCCCGGATGGCGTAGCTATAAAGATAAGCGTGATCAATTCGAAGACTTATTCATCTGGGATCATATTTTAGGCCACGGAGCTCCTGATATCGGTTTGATTTCGAGATATTGTGGAAATGGAATTCGAGAGGTGAACCAATACGATTGCAAGTCTTATGGTAGATTTTTGCTGCCATTTGAGAAGTTTACATTGGCATTCATGATAATTGCAATAATATTTGAAATTGTTTCTCTTGGATGCTTTATCGGATTATTCTCCCCTCGAGCTAGGCTTGGATTGCCAGCTTTCAGTGCTGCCGGTTTAGCATTTGTTTGTCTTTTCATTGCGATTGTCACCTATGGAGTCAGAATGCAATATAAAGTTGGTATGTATTATTTCATATGGTAATTAGAATGTTCCAAAAATTTCCAGTTTATCTCCAATCGGTTTCTTATGAACTTCTGGCAAATGTCTACTTGGGATATTCCTATTGGATTGCCGTCCTTGCCGCTCTCTTTATGCTGATCGCTGCAAGCTTGTCTGGAACATTGATTGGACCTGAAAACGCTGATCATTTGCATTGATAAAACTTTTAATTTATTGAAAAATATGTAAAGCCTAAAGAAAAAAGATAAGAAAAATAAATTATTATAAATTACAATAATGGCAAAGATTGTGGTTGGCACTTTTAGAAAAAAAAACACTAACACCTCACAAAGAACAAGAACAACACATTTAGCGAAAATACATATCACATTTCAGAAGCCTGAAGACGGAATTCATGCACATGCCAGTTTTTTTGAGCGAGACACTACCGAGTTGACGCGAATTCATCTGAAAATAATACTGAGAAAATCATGCGGACAAGTTTGAATGTTATTGAAATCATGCAAAGGCAAATTTTGCAAAAAAAAGACTTCTAATTATCAATAGATCGATAAGTGCTCCCACCACTATCCATATGTCGTAGACCCGCCATTGTGAATGCCCCTTTTTCTTTCGGTGATGCAGTGTCTCCATTAGTCTGAAAATGATATGAACTTAAAAGAATTTTAAGCTTTCTGATACCTTTTTATCTAGATCCTTCTCATAATCGTGTTCAACAACTGCCATATCTCGTAACCTCCTCTCCACGTCTTCTCCATTGAGAAGAATCGGCTTATGAACTACTGTGGCTGGTGATGACGTGTCACTCTCGGAGAATGAAGCTTCCACTGGTTTTTCTTCCTGTAAAACGCATTATTAGAGTATGTTTAAATGTATGGGGTGGACGGTATGTTTCTGACTTTTTTGTTATGTCAAGCTGTTCCCTTGCAAAAGCTACATGACTAATGCTGCGTGTGAAAAATGCGGAAAAAGGAATGATTTCATTTCATTTTATTTCTAGTACTATCACATGGCTTCATCCCAAACGTTCACATCTCCTTTCTGTGAAATATGAACTCTTTGAAACTCCCAAAAGTCAAAATCATTCTAATTTATTCCTGCGCACCTTGATAGTCTGTAACTCCGTCTCCTCCGGCTCCACACTTTTCCTCCTTCGATGCATTTTGTGATGCAATCCCCCTTTTATATTGACCACTTTCTTCTTCAAATCATGCAAATGATCGATTCCCTCCTCAACCAACTCATTGAACCTAGACGAAGAAGGCTCTTTTTGATTCTCTTGAACTGGGATATCTTCTGGCATTCGCTTCATTTTCAACGATGCATTTGTAATCATTCCACGATGTTTTAGTAGTTGTTCCTGAAAAGCGAATTTCTCTTTATGATTGGTCCCTTGGGAAGCATCTCTCTGAGTACCTTATGCTGTGGCCGCGTCCACATAAGTTCTCCTCGCTTCTCTTTGCTCCACATGTTGTCTAGAAGCGAGTTTCTGAGCGAATTGACGACCTGGAATAATATTGGGCTTCACAGAGATTTGTTTACGAGTCAGTGAACATTGTTTTTGTTATGAGCCTTTCATAATTGTGGGTGTTTGGCATAAACAGAGCTGTGATACTAAGATGGGAAATTTGGAGAAACGGCGGAATACCGCTGAGGTGTCCTACCGGAATTTCGGACCAGCTTTACGATGATCCTATATTCCATTTAAAACTCCGAATTCTGCCAAAGGCAACCGACAAAATTCAACAGGTTACTCACCAGAAGAGTGTCCGGCAACATCTCGTATTGTGCTCTCAAATGAATGGCATCAATCGCACGGAGAGCCAAATCGGCGGCTCCATTGAAAAGAGCCAAATAGCATCCACGCAATAGATGATTCAAAAATTCTCCAGTGACTTGTTGACGTTGCCTCTTAGAAAAATCTTCAATAACCTCCTGCGATTCAGTTTCTAACACTCGATTCCTAAACGCTGTCTCGGGGAAATTAAACCCGGAGCGGCATACTGAGAGAGTTCCAAGGCAAACATATCTGGCGGCTACTTCAGATGCCACTTCAAACAATGATTCATTAACGGAGAACAGAATTCTATTGATAACCATGAACTTGTTTTCACCGTTCATTTTTTCTACTGATGGGTAGGGTCCGAATCGGAGTGTGCTCAAAACAGGTGTAATATTGGCACTTCTAGCTATCGGAGCATCTGTTTGCACTTGAATTTTCGCCGGATCGTGATAGACACTGTGATGACGAATCGACGGGATTCTGATGTCTTCCATCTTAAACTAGTTTCAAAGTGGAAAACCATTTTCTGTGAAATCGAACCTTTTTCTCGTTGGTATCCGCATTTTCGACGACTTCCTCATTATAAATAGCAATTAGAAAAGTCTCGAATAATGACACGCTTTTGTGTTGTTTTTTGGATAACGCGAGAAGGTAGAGAGAAATGAATCCTGGTACGAATTGCAATGCATACAGGCGTAGCACACCTAAAGCATAAAAATAATGAATATTCACTTCATTTTGAATAAAAACTCACCTTCTTTGTAATATAATGCTAAAATTTGTCCAATTATTGACTGAATCAAATCTACATCGGTATAATTCGAAGCGATGTAACTCGCGGCGAAAAGTGAATTTGGGGCTACCTGAAATTATTTTTTTAAGTGTAAACTATTTTCAGGCAATTTGGAACACTTTTCATGTTCGAAACAACAACTCACTTTATTCAAAAACTTTTTCTTCAAATGATTCTCTTCCCGTTTATCGGCCAGTTTACTCGGAATAGCGGCACTAGCAATAGAGACTTCAATAAAGAAGTCGGATAATTGATCGGCATTCATTATGTTTTCCGAAAGGAATTGAGTTTATCTGTCATTGGAAAAACCTCCTCCTCTGAAAATCACTGAAATTCATTGAAAACTTGGAGTTCCGTTAAATTATACACGTGGGCGGCACTTTGGCGCTTCGTAGCGGTTTTTAGTGTCTGCGTCTCTCCGGTTGAGAGAGCGTCTGAGAAGTTGTGGGAAGATAGGAGAAGCGCTTCCTGTGGAAGAGAGAAAAGAGAACCGGAAATTGAATAATTGAATTAGAAAACATTATCGGAGACGTTGAAGATTTGAAAAATAGTAAATATTTATACTTTTTTATTTTAAATGCACATTTTGAAGACCTTGTTTCGATGAACCACAGTAATCGGATTTAGAGTATGCTTGCACTTCGGAATGTAGATAAAACTGAAACGGAAACGTCTATTTTTATTGTTTGTTTTCAAAACGTCTTATTTTTCTTCAATATTCTAAGTCGTTCCAGAACTGCGTCCCTCATTTGAACTGTCATGAATTAGAACTGCCCCGCATGGTAACTGTTTCCGGACAACCTTTACGCTTCTCTTCTTATTCGTAAACCAACTGATTCAATGACTTTTAAAAACTTGTTCATACTATCAAAAATGAGTTCATTCAAATAGTCACCCGTACTTGAATTCCACCGGTATAAATGAGACAAAAAAGGCAAAACATAGACAACAGTTTAATTAAACTCCAACTGGGGCTGGCAATTTCTTTTTGATTTCTCTGGCTAATCTTCGACGCTCTCCATGATTCCGAAGCCATGATTCGACACGAATCAACATGTGACCAAACGTCTGACGGTATCGAGAGCTCATCACACAGTAGAGCAGAAAGTCAACACTGAAAAAAGTTCCAATTTGATATCGAAAAAAACTTAAAGGAGCTTACCTGCAATTGATAAGCGAAAGAAAGTCCAGCAACTCTGATAGATTTTTGTAGATATAAATATTTACATCTCCAGTGTACAATCCGTTCAACAAAGCCAAAAAGCCTTGTGGCAGCTCGGTGACCAAAAACACCACCAGCATTATAATTAACATGTAGGTGGTACGATCTGGAACCGTGGTTTTCTTGACATGCTTCCGGAAGCTTTTTGAATAAAGATAGTTTCGTTTCTCGTCGGTTTGTCGGAGCTTTAGCACCAGAGCTATGGTGAACCAAAGGAGAAGGGCGCAGGGAATTGCCTGTAAAGTTTGTTAGATTGAGAATGATATTGATAAGAGGGTTTACCTTTAAGACAACTGCCAACATCCACAGGTTAAACTTGAAAAAGGCACATGAATAGGTAGAAAAGTTCAAACTATATCGAACTTCTTTTGGTATACTTTGTCCGCTTAAACGAAGTACTTCGGATACTGTCGCTGTTTCAATTTCTGAAAAAAAGAAAATATGAGCTTCAAATCAGTATAATCTTGGGCATACCTGAAGTATCGATTTCATAAATTTTATGAAGAACCAGTGTCGGCAAACAGACAATTGACATAACCACACTGACCACTCCGAATACTTGCCTGAAAAAGTTCAGTTTCAGATTTTCAAAAAATTAAATGTACTTACCAAGAATTTCTTGGCTGCAACCATTTGCTATGGATATTTCCAAGTGCTTGCCACCTGATAAATGCCAAAACACCTCCCATATACAGGGTAATTGCATGTAAAGTCATTGAAGACCACACGTGGAACTTTAGGAATACCAGCCAGATGTAGCTGTAGCCGTCGTCAGTCTAAAAACAAAGAAGGTTGAAAATATAAAGTTTTGCATGTGACATACCTCATAAAACCGGAATCTCACCAGGTACACGCTGTATGAGGTCATAGTGATAACATCACAAAATGCAACGGCAGTGAGCACACTGTTTACAGCACATCGACGCATTCTAGGGCGGGAGAGGACCTGAAACTTTGATTTTTAGAATTCAAATTTCAGAAAAAAGGGGTATGCCGTTCCAAAACCCCTTGACAAAATCAGAACTGCTCTTAAACAGAATCATGCAACGCATCAGAACCTACTTAAAGTGAAATAATAGTTTGGAATAGGGGCACGGTTCTGATTAGAGGCAGTTCTGATTCGGGAAAGTTCTGCCCCAAGAAAAAAATGAAACTTACCGCAATATGAATAGCGTTACTGAGGACTCCTATTATACAAATGAATAGGCAAGCATATCTGTGAAAATATGTGTAGAAGCTTTGGAATTGTTCCAAAGCATCAATGAGTCCAGACACTGCGGGGTCTTGTGGATCGAACAGTGTCCCTCCTTCATCTTGACACATAACACCTGAAAAAATAAGGTTTAAAAATGAGAAAAGTTTCGTTCGGAATTGGAATTTTTGCAAAGGAACGAAACTACATTGACACACAATTTTTGATCTTCATTAAAGAGAGAAATTTGCAATGAATGACGTTGGAAGTGAATAACGGATAATTTTGAGAAGCGTTAATTATTTACAATTGGCCCTAGGGAACTTTTGGTTGCTTGGAAGATCGAGAATCATAATAAAAAATAGTTTCAAAATCGAGAATGTAAGGTCAGAAAAAAGTTTTAATGACATTCGCATCCGTCATAGGAAGCTCTTCCTAAAATAATTCCCTCTAGAAAATGAGGAAAGAAAAATGCGAGGAGGAAAAAATATGCAAATCACATACTGAGAGTTTCATAGGATTAGTTCCGGAGTCAAGAAGATGAAGAAAAAGACGCGCCTCAGGTTATAAATGCACTCGAGAAGGGATTTCGAGAGAGGACTTTCAAATGTCAAAAACATTCGAGTTCCTTAAAATAATAGGCGATCAGAAATCTCTGTGAAACTTCCTTATTAATAATCCCTAATAGAAGAGCAGTGATTTCGTGATCAGTTTTATGTGCCAAATAACTATTTTTGGAATCAGCTTCAAGAAAATTAAACTTTTGAAAAAAAAACTTTCAAACTTTGGGTTGACCAAGAGGCTTTTTTTGTAGCAAATCGCACGGAAAAAATGGGGGGGGGGGGGGGGGGGAATTTTTCAGACACAGGTATTCTGGAGAGCTTGAAATTGGCTCAAACATGCTCCAAAAAATTCAAATGAATCCTTCTTAAACTCCCTTGTTAATAACATTATTTGAAGAGCAGAGAATGCTATTTAGGTCAACTTCAAGAAAAAATTAAAATCCTCTAACAAAAGAGCAGAGAGTTCTCGAAGCCAAAAAAGATGAATGGAACAGATAGAGTGAATAACATCATTTTTCGGGACTTCCTTTTTTTATGATTCAACTAATTTAAGGTCTATTCAAATGTGTGTTTTCTATGTCCATTCATCACTCACACACGTTTACTCAAAATTATCAGGGATTTATCAATTTTTGAACAATCTGATTCACTTAGATTTTTGACCTACCGAAGATTTTGCACATCATTCAAAAATTAGTTCAAAAATTCAAAATTTTTAATCCCATGTTCTATTTCGAAGTGTTCTAATCTTTGCACTGAGTGATATGTTCTAATCTCATTCTATCATTTAGATTATAAATCACATGGATAACGTAAGAGGAAGAAGTCCCCCTGAATGGATTACAACGTCACGTCCCACACTCTTTTTTTTTAAAGAAAATGACTGAATTTCAGAGCCAGAACTAATAAGTACAGTCTGAAAATTTTTTGTTGGGAGTATGCCGAATAAGAACTTTCCCGAATCAAAACTGCGCCAAGTCAGAATTTTCCCGTATGAGAACTGTCCCTCATTAGAACTATTTCACTTGAAATAATAGTTCTGATACGGGGTAGTTCTGATTCGGCATACCTCCTTTTTGTTCTATCAGATCCTTTTTTTCAGAAAGTAGAACGAGCTGAGTTCGAATTTTGAAGTGGGCTTCCATCAGAAAAAAAAGTTTTTTGATCTACCACTTGAAAGTACCAAAAAGTATCAGGTTGCCTTTCCTTTTGAAAACTTGGATTTCCGTGATTCTTGGAAAAAATCTTTGTGATGGATTTTCGAAAGTCAATAAAAAAAGTGACAGATACTATCAGAACTTTTATTCAATAACCTTCTAATGAAATACGAGACAAGTTGAATTTTCAAGTTATAATCTACGTCAAAGGATTCCCTTAAAAAGTTCCTACACGTTTTCTGATCATTTCCAAAGTATCAGATTTCTATGCGCCCCGCGTGTGTGGTTCATTCAGAAACTTTTTTCGAAGAAAAAAATCAACGAAATAAATAAAAGGATTTGGTTTTTATACTTTGTACGTAAGGGGCTATCTGAAGCTACTGATAAGAGCCTTCTTGTCACCAGAACGTTCTGATATAATTGATGAAAAAAAACTGTAGAGATAAAAATTCTCTTTGGTAGGTGTCAATCAAGCTATGGTTTCCGTTGAATTTTCAGTAAAAAAAAGGATTTTAAGAAATTTTCTCTCAGAAGTTTAATTTTTCGTTTTTTCGGCAAATCTTTATACTGAAAGCAGGAGGGTAGGCCTAATCAGAACTATCCCGTATTAGAACTGCTTTTTCACGTTAAGTAGTTCTAATACGGGACAGTTCTGATTAGTGGCAGTTCAGATCAGAGGAATGGTTATGATTCGGCATATCCCCGAAAGCACTTGTACATTTTATGCCAATCATTATAAAACTTCTTCGTTTACAGGCACTTCATTTTATTTTTTGTCAGATATAAAAAAAAAAACAATGATATTTTGGTTCAAAACCAAAAAGTTCTAATCCGAACCAGTTCTAATAGCATCGATAAAACAATGTCTATAAAAGAAACTTTCTAGACTAATAAGAAAAAAAATGGTAAAAAGATAGACTCTGACCATTGAATTAGTGCTCGGAGAGAAATTGAGAGAGAAAAAAGAAGACGAGATAATTGAATTTATTGTTTTGTCTTAGAGTGGGTAAGTACATTATCCCGATGTGAAAACATAGATTGGCCGCAGATTTTTCGTTCTGGTGAAAAGAAACAGACAAAAGTTTCTATTTTGAGGGGATCTATGGTTTTAGATCTTCTAATTACAGAGATATTCGATGGACATAAACATAGCAAATTGACCTAGTAAATTTGACACCTTGGAGAGTAATAGGACAACATTGTGATTTTTCAAAATAATAAGGTCATTTGAGATAAATGATTCTGAGAAATTTATGCTCTAGGTTTAAAAAACAAAGTTTCTAAAAGGAAGAAATAAATATTTCTGAGAAAAAAACACATCAAATGTGTGGGGTATCCGATTAGAATTAATAATCTGAAAACATGAAGCTAAATCAGAAAAAAAAAGAGTAAATGGGGGTGTTTACAACCTAGGATTTATGTGAAAATTTCATATAGTTTTTTGAATGATCAAGGATTACTCTGGTCACTTTGAGAGGGAAATTTGTGAACTCAAAAGTTTTAATTCTGACAAATCTTTTTGCTTTGGATTATCTGGAGCTTTCATTGGTTGGAATCGGACAATTGAAAGAATACTTTTGTTTTTGTATTCAGTTAAAAAAAAGGGCGTTATACGACTTTTTAAATGCCCTCTTATTTTCCGCCCATAATGGACTCAAAAATTTGTTATTCACATAAAAAGATATTTTTGTGGAATCAGTTAAAATTTGTCCGTAAAATACGGAAGGGAAAGTACTTACAGGCTCAGAATCCGGTCTGTCTGAAAATTGGTACTTTCGACCATGGGGAAACGATTTTTCAAGTCAAAACTTACTTCGTGCCCTTCTGAGCCAAGCTGCAAGTCTGCGAAATTAGCAGGCTTGCAAGCCAAGTCGGTTTTGCGACTAGTTTCATGCGGGTACATTATAATTTAGAGAGACACTAATTCAAAATCGTTTAGCTAAAAATTATGTCCAAAAATGTCCAAATTTTAGTGTACTTTTTATAAAATCGTCATTTGAAAATATTATTTCGAGTTATAACTCTAGACTGATAAATTATTGAGCGGCTAACAGAGTTTAAAAAATCACGTAAATCGCTTGTTCTGAGAACTTCCATGTGCTGAAATTCCAGCCAGATGATTCATGATGACCAGATTTGTTAAATTCCGGACCGGGCCGGAGCCGATGAGAAATTCTCCGGCCCGGGGGCACGTTTTTCACGATGATCAGCTCAATTTCGAAACTTTTGCTGGGCCTACCCTACTTAAAAAAAAAAGATCTATTTTTCCTGAAGGCGAAATTAGTAAATGAAAGACCGCCAAAAAAAATTTTCAAAAAAACATGTATTGCCGTGAACCCCGGGCCGAGACGGTGAAATTTCTCCAGCAACCCTGCTAGACCTGGCCTGGACCGTGATCAGACTGATTGATGATAACCGATTAAGGATTCCACACATTTTCACAAAAGACGAGGAAGCAGTGTTAAAAGTTTGAACTATACTGAACAACTACCTCTCAAACACAATATTCAAACAAAAACCCATTCGTTCAGCTATGTTCTAGACAGTTGTTTTTTTTCTCGAAGCTAATTTCCTGTCTTTCAAATTACCTAATTTTTCTATCAGATGTTCATTATGTCAGAATCAATGAGACGAGAAGGAAAAATAAGTGACTTACGTGCCAAATCACAAACACGTACGCCACGAAAAATTCGACTTTTTTTCCAAAGAGATAGGAGTGATGAAGGTTAGAGATCAAGAGAAACAGAGAGCACAAATAATACAAGAAAAAGACACTTAACACAGACAAAAACGTGTTGTATTTTTCATTCTACAAGTGCTATATATCTGCCCTCTTGAGGAGAAGGAGGATGATGTATAAATGGACAGAGGATTTGAAGAAAAACGATTGGATTTTTTGCTTTTTTTTTGTGCCTAATCTTTTAAATTAGATATTTTCGGAACTTTCTCTAAACGATTATTTTCGTTCCTTCTGATGTATTTTTTCATGTTAATCTTCGTTATCATTATGAACCCATTCGGAATTTTCTCTTGATAGTAAAAACTCATGATGGCCTAGAAACCGACAAGTAAACTCTGTTGGGCTAGAAACCGGCAAGTGGAAGGCTTGTAAGCGTATTCCTTCGTTGGTTTTTGTTTTTCAGCTTTCGGTTCGACACGCCTCCCAAAAACTCAAAAACGAATGAATATTGTATTTCCAAACAATTTAGCACACAACTGGCCAGTTTTTCGGATTCTAGGCCAGCAGATTTTGGGCTAGCAAAAGCACAAACCCATTGTAAAACCTAGTAATGAAAAACTAGAATCTAGTACAATAGTTTCGAGAAAAAAGGAAGGAAAATATTTTCGAGACCAGCTCCTTCTAACCGGATGCATAGTCCGGGCGGTCCATACAATTTTCATGTCTGAGAGGGAAATGGCTGAAGGATAAATGAAAACATGTCCTTATGAATATTAAAGTTGGGAATGAGAAATTTTGAAGAAAATCAGGAAGTTAAAAAGAGAATTTTTTTAGTCAAGATAAGTAACTTCTGAGATTATGACTTTACTTTTTTTTTAAATATGCCTGTTTTGTAAAACAATAGAAGAAAGTAAAATTTTTACTTTTTTTTCTACTTCCCTTTTTCTGCAAAACAAGAAAATAAAAGCGAGTAGTACAAAAAGGCTGGGGCATATAAAAATTCAAGAATTGTTTTCAAAAATAGAAATGAGGAACTAATATTTCGCATTTATAGTCCTAGGAAATACTCAGTTCAGAGAGAAATGAATAACCTTTTAATTTAGCAAAAGCCATGAAAGAGACAGTGGGTTTCGAATTGGGCGCAATTACCCAGATTTTCCGGTGCTACCCCTAATTAGAACTAGACGAATCAGAACTCTGGACAAATCAAAACCGGACGAATGAGACTGGTCGGATAAGAACTGGGCGAATCAGAATTGCCTGAATCAGAACTGTACTTTATCAGAACTGACCGGATGAGAACTGACACAACTTTGTTGCAATGGCCTGCAAAATATGAAAAGTGCCCAAATACGTACATTTGAAAAGGTCTTATCCGGGGCGGTTCTTAAACGATCGGCTCTCATAAGGGCAAGTTCTGATTCGCCCAGCTCTCATTCGTCCGGTTCTTATTAGGGGTTGCAACAAAGAGATTGTGGATTTTGAATTGGCCACAATTAGCAAGATTTTCCCACAAAACAGATAAATACGAAATGTTATTTTCCACCAAAAAAAGAACCGATTATTTTTCCGGGTCTAAAAAGTTCTCTGATGGAAATAGAAGACATGCCCTTAGGGTATTTTTCTTCAAATCGTCTCCTCCTTCTCGTCCGGTCGCAACAAAAAAGAAAGACCTTTGGACGGGGCGGTGGGCTCAATAGGATAAAATGACGGAGCAGAAAAAGTTGAGGGGTGTGGGGGTCGGTACAGTCCCTTGGGGACACCTTTTCTACCGAGAAAGGGGAGGAAAGAAGAAAAGAAAAAGGTTTCTTTTTTTCCAATAAATAAAAAACATTGGGATGGCAAAAAACTCAGGAGGAAGATGGATGAAGAAATGTTTCGTTTTTCTTTGTTTCAAAAGAGTTTTAGTTGTTCGAAAATCTCTTTTCTTTTGGTTTTGGTTTTCAGGGATAGTTGTCAAAACCTCCAACAAGAGGGCATCCATCTTCAAATCATTTCAAAAATTCGCACGATTTTTGGAAAAGAATCAAGATGGATTTTTGGAAACACAGTTAGAAAAGAGTTGAATCGTAGTCACCACAAGCTTAGAAAATCAAGTGAATTGTCTCTAATAAAAGTGCATCTTCAATAGAAGAAGTGAAAATAGAAAAAAAACCTCTAATTTAAGGGCATCTATCTCTGAGAAACTTCAAAGAAAGTAAGGCATCAGTCTGGGCATCTCGTACAGAAAAGCATGCCCCTCTATTAAAGTTTATTCTGAGAAGAGAACACTTACCATCTCCTTCTCCCATTCCATACAATTTTTGATGAAGTAGATTTCTTTCCTGAAATTCGAAATTTAAGCAACATTTGAAAACATAAACGTCATAGAAATTCAAGTCAATACACAAGGAAGGAAGAAAATTTTCTTACAAAAATAGCTCCGACAAAATTTTGGCTTTCTCTATTCGAACTACCACCAAACCGGCCTCAAAAATTGAATTAAAAGTATACCAATGTTTATTAAATTTTGAAGAAAAGGGAACAAAAGGAAAAAAAGCGAGCAGGGGAATCAGCAGCAAATCCGAACCAAAAATCAGATTCCAAAAAGGAAAAAATAAGGAGATTCGTGTGGGGGTGAATACTAATTACTTTTTGCTCATCTTCCGGTCAAAATAATAAAGAAAGTAAGGCATCAGTCTGGTCAGTTAGGTCAACCACGTGCCACAGACAATAAGAAGAAAAAGTACATTTGATTTTTTAGAACGGATATTTTTCAGATGGTAGTTTTCAGGCTCTGTCTGATCAGAGCCTGCCTTACAAGAGTCAATTTCCTTCATTGTTGTTCAAAGAGTAATTTAGCACGAGTCAGAACGAAAATCACAATACGAAAGACCAAAATTGCCGATGGACTAAATACTTTGAAAGTGCAGTACAATGTTTTGAGAAAACGTCAAAAGTTAAAAAAAAAATTTTGAAAAACTAAGAGTATTTCAGACACAAAGAAAATATTTCTGACAATTTTTGGAGGGGCTCTAAAATCCATTTTTACGAAAACCTTCAGAAATGTCGGAAATATTTTTGTATTGTATCATGTGCTCCAAAAATGTATTCTCGCGCAAATTTGCCAAAATATTTTGAAAGAAAATATTACGATATTTCTGAAAATTCGAGATTGTAGACAATGTGTAAATTTTTGAAAAATGAGCTCCCAATTCCGAGAAAACAACACAAATTGCATATATTGTGTTTGGGAGACTTATTTGGATACAATAACAATTCCGAAGGAGAGTATTATTTCGTATTTTTAGTCTAAAAATTTTCTATTTATATTAATTGTTTAACGGAACTTGTGGCATTTTCAATGTTAATTTTTGGTCTCAGAAAGTCAGAATTAGTCAAATTCGACGAATTCCCAAAAACTGAAAGTCATTGTCAAAAAAGGATCAGTTTTCACTTTTAGTATTCTATTGAAAAAGTATTCAAAAAAAAAACGGAATCCATCAGTTCAATACAAACGAGAATATCCAATTGAGAGCTCATGGTTTTTTGCTCATCTCATTTTTTGTAAACGTGCAAAAAAAGAGGAGGAAAGAACCAAATCACAAAATATTCTTGCAACAAAACACCTATCCCCTCCTCCTAATGCCCTAATACAGCTATAATTGGCCAAATCATCATTCAACTTCTGAAAATCAGGCATTCTTAGAAATCTGAAATTCAGGGTGAAAAGATCAGAAAAAGCTTTTTTTTCAAGGAGACACGAAAATATTCAAAACTGACTAAACGTTTTTCTCATGAATTCTTCATAATTTTGACCAATGAGCATGGATTTTCAAATCATTTGGAGCCCATTTTACGAAATTTTTTAGCAAATTCCAAAAAAAAAAGATTTTTGGCATGTTTGGGTCTGATGACTCAATCTGAATATGACGTTTTATGAAAAAAAAATTGGAAAAGGGCCATAAAATTTTGTTTTTTTACATATGAACAAAAAGGAAGTGATATCTGGAAGTTATTATGAAGAATAATATTTTTGTACAATGAAGATTATTTTTTGAATTTTATGCATAAATAATTTCCTTAAGGAGGACTAGAATCGATGCTACCCCTAATCAGAACTCTACGGATCAGAACTGACCCAAATCAAAACTCTGGACGAATCAGAACTGAACAAGTCAGAACTGGTCGGATAATAACTGGGCGAATCAGAACTGGCTGAATCAGAACTGTATCTTGTCACAACTGCCCGGATGAAAACTGACACTGCTTTTTTGCATTGGATTGCAGGATTTAAAAAATTCCCAAATACGAGCATTTGGAAATCCTTTATCCGGGGCAGTTCTGATTCGTCCGGTTCTGATTCGACCAAAGATTGGATTCGGGGCAGTTCTGATCCGTCCAGTTCTGATTTTCTGGTTTTTTTTGAGCAACTTTTTTAGGAAAAACAGGATCGGCATGAAAAAATGAATCAAAAAAGAAAAAATGTGATTTTCGAACACAAACTTTTTCAACTATCTGAATTATATTTCTTCATAACTCAATGGTCTATTTACAGACATTTTTAACTATAAATTTTAAATCCACGACCAATAAAACAACCACAAAACGTGGGTCAAAAATGTTCAGGGGAACTGATGTCTGATGATTTCGGAGGGGGACCAGTTGTTTGAAGTGATATGTAACATTTGTTATCAGAAGATAAAAAATCAAAAGGGATCCCATGTGGATTAAGGACCCAACAGCTGTCCTTCCGTTGAGACAAAAGTGACGAAATGCGGGGAAACAAATTGACACTTTTTTTTCGAAATAAAACAGAATAAAAAAAAATATATAAAAGATTTTCTCATTTATAAAAGGGGATCCCCATAATGGTTAAAGAACATATCACATGGCTCCGAGTGGGGTGGATTGGCAAACAAAAAAAAGTATATTCGTTTCAAAAGTAGAAATATTAGAAATAGGATAAGAATATTTTAATATATTATTTTAATTCTGAATGAAAACTCTTTTTTTTTTTCTTCCCCCGTCTCAAAGATCTCTTCCTTGTTTAGGAAGAAAGACCTCTTCAGAGAACATAGAACATGGAAATTGAGCCAATTTCAGGTTTATCTTTCCTCTTTTTCTGATTCGATCTTTACACTTCAGTCAGAGAACTAGAAAAACTATAGAGTGCAGGTGAAAAGTATTGCAAATGCAGGCACGGATCCATTATGACAAATTTTGTGCCTCGATTAAATTTAACGACCCTAAAAAAAAGGAGGAAAAACAAAAACGCATAAAGAACCACTCAGTCAAATGGGTTTTGAGAAAGGAGGAAAAATTATTATAATGGATGAAAATTGGGCAATAAAAAAGAAAAGTGTATTCAGATAAAGCTTGGTCTTTTCTGGTTATAGATTCTTGGTGTTCGCTTTGATTGATTCTGCAAACGTTTATGCTCCCAGAGGGCATATACGTTGGGACCATCGAGAGAAAAAACTTAGGCCATTTTATGTAGGGTCGGCTGAAAACTCGTGCACGTACGTTTTCACACATTGTGAGTTCAAAAATTATTTTTCAAAAATTATACTTGTCAAAAATCTTTCTATTACTTTTCATCATGCTGCTTATTGGAAGCCCATGTTTCAAATAATGATGCAACAAACCTGTCTGAAGCCAATTCCAGTTGTTTTACTGATTATAGAAAGTCTCAAAGTAAATACTTTAGAAGGCGAAAAAAGTGTAGACGACTTTTTCATATTAGTTTTGAAAATCAGTTACAAATCCAGATACTGTTCCAGAGCCGCTTTCCTACTTACAACTCATCAGAACTGTCCTATGTAAGAAGTACTTCACGTGAGGTAATAGGTTCTGATTAGGAGCATTTTGGTACGGGACAGTTCGGAGTAGACACGGGTTCTGATACAGGACAGTTCTGATCCGGGAAAATTCTGATTTGTAATAGCCCCTCAAATGTATATTTATAATTGTTTGTTAATACAAGTTACATAATTTGGGTGGTGTTTGGCGCAACAGGCAATCTAAACATTTGCACATTAAAAAACAGAGCCGATTTGTCCGAAGAGTGTCTAAAGAGGACCTCTTATAGAAGCCCATCTTTGAAACAAAAGAGAGGGGCTAACCTCTTATAAAAGGTAACCGAACAAAGGATGGAAAACTCTCTAATCAAAGGACGCTTCTAAGAGAACATCGCCAAATGGGAAGAAACAGAGAATAAAGTGATATGCGTTTTTATTACAGATTCTAAGGTAATGTTTCCCATGGAATTTTTTTTCAAATAAGTTAAGGATTTTTAAATTAAAACTAGAGGCGATATATTTTTAATTACTATGCCAACTGATCGATTGCGCACTCTGGTATCATTAAGAAGAGTGAAATTCCGATTCAGAATTCTTCGCCCATACATGACGTGACCAACGAAAAAAAATTTGGAGGATTTGAAAAGGCTCCCCTGTCACTTTTTTCATAAATTGAAAATGAGTCATTTGGTGGTGCTGGCAGTGGACCTAGATGGAAAAAAAAAACGGATCAAATTAGTATCGAGAGGGGGATCTTTTGACCCTTAGTCTTGTCTCATTTTCTTATTTTTCCCGTTTTTGCATCTTTAGAAAAAAGAAGAAACATTCTTTCTTGTGGTGTTTGACAGATGATGTGTGAAACATAGCGAAAATTAAAAGAAGATGGAGAAAAAATGGAAATGCGAAAAGGAGGAGGAGAGGAGGAGGTGATGAAAAAATGGAAACAAATTGGGTGCGATATCCAAACGCCCCCTTTTCTACGTCCTTTTATATATTTGGTGCTTTTTGAGAGTACTCGAGACAAGACACCCAACCGCCTTAAGGGGTTCTGAATAACACTTTCTTTTTGGGAGAGAGAAGAGGTCCTAATTTTTTGGAGGATCCAAGTTCATAACTGGTCTGGGTAGCTCTTTTGGTCTTCTGAAAGGAAAACAGATGACAGATTGTTATTGAAACGAGGAAGTTTTCTTTTACTCCTAGAAAAAGTTAGAGTACAAGAAAATATGGTGGACGGGATAATATAACTCATAATGCTAAAAAATAAGTTTAGAAAAAAAATGTAAATGTGCAAACACGGAAAGTTTTTGAAGTATAAATGCCGTTCCAGAATCGGCTCCTCTAATACAGCTACCCCTTCCTAGTCGGACTTTTGAATATTACAGCTGCCTTTCTAATAGAGTTTCTTCTGAACAACACTTCTTTTGGTAGTCAACTCTATCACTCAAAATTCCATTTCTCTGGAACTTTTTATGAAAAAAAAGCGGCAAAATCTGAAAACAATTGTATAAACTTTTGGAGTCGGTAACATAGAAAATGGCCGGCGTATTTAACAGTCCAATTTTCCCTCTAATAGTATTGCTCTCAAAGATCGGCTTTTGGTAATTTAAAAGACACTTTCAGGTACAAAGTACGGTTCCGGATCGTGTTTCATCTTGCTCTTTCTTCATTCCAGTAACAATCCTTAATTAATCAAAACTGTCATATCAATTATAACCACAATTCCGATTTGATTTCGATTTGATCCAGGCATACCACAACCCTTTTTTATGAGCCACTTGAGAATTCTAGAATTAGATTTTATTGTTTATGGGAAAAACCGTCTGAAAACGCACTCGATCTTCAAATGAACACTGGCAAGTTTCTCTGAAAATAGCACTAATTCTGAAAAAAATTATCCATAACCGACGGAAGGGATTTATGGAACAATATTACCGATAAACTTAAACTTTGAAGACGTCGTCTTCTGGAAGTGTTGAATTCGATGGAAGAGTAGAACCAATTGACATTTGGACGAGGATTTGAAAAAAAAGTAAAACTCTCCCTTTTGAATCCTCGATTACAAATATGAACCTTCTGTTACAGCCCAAAACAACTCAGTGTATTGTAAGGTCACGTATAAAATCAAACTTGTGCAACTTTTCTGAAACTTTTTTCCCCAACATTTTTCTGTTTTAATTTCAGACGTGAAAACATGTTTCTCTATTTGAACTAGGGCACTGGGTTACTGGTACATCTTGATAAGAAATCCGTATAAATAGTCGATGGAAACCGCAGAACAAATCAGTGTAGCACTTTTCCTGCAAAGAAGTACTCCAATCGAAGCCACGATATGTCTTTGACCGCCGATCCACCAGCATGCACCGTGCCAGCCGCCGGAGGATCCTCAACTCACAAGCTTGTCAATGGAGGAGCTGAGAAGCTTGTCTTCAAGGTGAGCTTTTGGTTCCTGGGATTTGAAACCTCGGATCCTGGAACCTTAGGTCCTGGAGCCTCTCTCCTGAATCCTGGGATCGTAATGAGAAACGTTTTCCCTCCGACAAATTTCTTTTTTTTTCAGATCAAGTCGTCGAACAACAACGAGTACCGCATCTCGCCGGTCTTCGGTTTCATCGACCCATCTGGATCCAAGGACATCACCATCACCCGTACTGCTGGAGCACCAAAGGAGGACAAACTTGTCATCCACTTCGCCAATGCTCCAGCCGATGCCACTGATCCACAGGCTGCCTTCGGCGCTGTTGCACCAGCTGGAACTGTCACCATTCCATTGTCTGCCACCGCCTAAACTCTATCGAACTTTCAAAAGAAATAAATAGTCATAGGAGATTGTTCTCTTGTTTTTGTGTTGTTCAATGGGTGGCAAAACAGGGGTGCGCGCATCTCCGGTATTTTGCCTTTGGTATTTTTTCCTACTTCGGCGCGTAACTTCCGAGCTTCCGAGCTTCTGAGAAGAAACATGAACCATTTTGGAGCGGTCGGATAGTACGCTAATACTTGACCAACAAATAGCGAACAGCGATCCTCTTCAACTTCTGAGCGGGCTCTATAAGAAGTTCGGCTTTGAAGCCCACCGCCTTCGCCCGTTGATGTGCTGCTCCAGGTCCACGTCGTCCAGTTCTGTTTTTATGTAGAAAAACGTAGAACATCTTGAGGAGGAAGCTGAAATTGACAAAATAATAAAACAGTTCATTTTTCAAGACCACATTCAAAATTTACAAAATAATACAAAAAGGGGGATCGAGGGAGTCTGCAAACAATAATTCAAGACACATCTACACATTTAAAGTTTTCCTTCGGTGAACTTCCGCAAAAGGCTTTCCAGTTTCATCGCTCCATTCATATTACCAGAAATCTTGAGCTTATTCGTCATCAGTGCAGTAGTGGGACGCATTTTTCCATTGAACAGTGGAGCGAAATCTTCGGCAGCCAAAATGAATGTGACATCTGGATTCTCTGTGGTTTTCTTGTTCACAATGCTACCTTCTCCGTTCTTGAGATCGAGCGTGACGAAACTTTTGTTTTTAGTTGATGGATCTGTGGGGAAACAATAATGAGATTAAGAACGGGATTATAATAGAATACCTCTCAAGACAAACTCATAAACCATTCCGTTCTTTTTCACAACTTCTCCGTTTAAGAGACGTTTCGCAGATTGCAAGACTTGTTTGATCTCCTCCTCAACGACTCCTCTCTCGTGAGCAACCTTCTTCTTCTCGCCGATTTTCGCTCCTGATGTGAACTTGTGATCGTATTTTCCAGTTGGAATGAAGAAGTCGGGCATTAATGGAGCTTCAGGGACGCATGCGTATCTGAAACATTTTTGAGAAATTTGAACTTATTTTTTAATGTTTTACCGCTCGAAATCAGTGACACCCTCTGCTTTCAACACATCTTCATCAATGCAAAAGTTTCCGGTGAAATCTTTCGAGTTCTTAGAGAGAACTGCATAGGCAGCATCAGCCATAATAGCTGGTTTTCGGCTTCCAGCCTCTCCTCCCTTATCCGAAAGCATTTCCATAGCAGCTGTCCAGATGGCTGTCAATGGCCACAAAGCGTTCACAGCGATTCCATGTGGTCGGAACTCTTCGTGCTGTCCCAAGACACACATCGACATTCCGTACTTTGCCATTGTGTATGCCACGTGGTTGGCGAACCAGCGAGTCTCCATGAGAAGCGGAGGGGAGATGTTCAAGACATGCGGATTCTTGCCAGACTTCAAATAAGGCAAGCATGTTTTTGTCATCAAATAAGTGCCACGCGTGTTGATTGAATGCATCAAATCGTACCTTTTCATTTCAGTCGATTCTGTGTCAGTGAGAGAAATGGCGGAGGCATTGTTAATGAGGATATCGATCCCTCCGAACTTCTTGACTGCTTCTTCAACCGATGCTTTCACGGATACCTCATCACGAACATCTACAATGCATGGAAGAGCTTTTCCACCAGCCTTTTCAATCTCCTCGGCAGCTGTATAGATAGTTCCGGGGAGTTTCGGGTGAGCTGTCGCTGTTTTCGCTGCCACAACAATGTTGGCTCCGTCTTTTGCCAGTTTCAACGCGATTTCCTTTCCGATTCCACGAGACGCACCGGTGATCAGCACCGTTTTTCCGACGAATTTTCTGGAATACTTTAGAGTTGGAATTGTTTCCACTAGATGTTTTTCAATCTTTTTTGTCATCTTCTCCCTTATTTATGATGTCAAAGGTGAAAAAAAACGTTTTTAAAATACAATAACTTACCCTGTGTTGAACATCCTTCTGCTACTGGGTGTTTCTGAAAAAAACTATTAATTAAAAAAAAGCAGTAATCAGATCAATGGAAGAAAAGACGTTCTGTTGTCGGTTTTTGTTGTTGTCTATTCTCCGAGTTATCTTTTTGCGAGACGCAGGTATACGGATGAGTACGTCTAAGACTACAATCTAGGTGGTCTAGTAAGAAAATGGGTCAAAGTACGGTGCTACGAACAAGACCTCGAGTATTTCATCAAAATACTTCTAGAAATATTTAAAGAAACTTGTTATCAATCCTCATTTGATTTCAATTTATAGAAATGGAGCAACAACCAATAATAAATTTACTTATTATGTTTAGCAGATGCAAAAACAGACAGAAATGAATCGGGGAGAGAGGGGGAAAGGGACGCCAAAAGAGGAAAAGTCATAAATAAACTGGAGATTTAAATTTTCAACAAGAAAAAAGTGTTAACAAACAAGTTGGAAGATATGAGAAAGTTAAGGTTTTTGTCCATTTAAATCGAGTCTTCTGAGTACATCCTGAACTTCATGGAGTTTCTGGATATGTCGTAGGAAGTGCTCTCCGACGTGACGGGCAACCTTTGTGTCGGCTATGTTGATCATGTCACGGTCCACGTAGAAATCAATATCGGTCTGTGGCTCGTCATCATCAACGGTGGATGGTCCGGGTTCTTTGCCGAGCTCGTTGACGATCATCTAAAAACTGAGTTTCGTTTATATTCATTGAGCTTTTGTCCTCACCTTGTAGGTCAGCAACTTTCCGAGGAACGAATCGTAATGCTCATCATCAACATCCATGAAAGATGCGAGCTTCTTTGTCGGCAGTGTTGTGTAAAGCTTCAGATATCCACGAAGCACTGGAAGAGCCATTTGAGATTCGATTCCTTCCAAAAATGATTGAGTCTGGCGGAGAAGTGGTTCCTTGGATTGATTGACTCCCTCGTACACGACAGTTGTCGGCGAAAGGAATTTTGGGCATCTGAACCGATAATTTATTAGTGGGTAATGCCAAGCAGGATACTCACCCGGTAGAGAAGGCATTTCTAAACTCGTCGATATTTCCGTTTGCCATGTGCATCATTCTTTCCCCACATCGCTCGGAAAGCTGTGAGGCAATACTTTCATCTATTCTTTGTGGCTGAACAGCCAAACAGATAGCAAGAAGATAGAAAAGCTGGTCCCAAGTCTTTCCAATCTATAAAATAGATTTGAACAGTAATAACATTGAAGTGAGTCTTACCACATCGTACTGGAAGTTCTTCTTTGATGGTTGCTGACTTTGAACTGTCTTGGTTCTTTGAATGTAGAGAAGACAGTTGACAAACATCTTGGTCGCCTCTCCGTAGTTTCTCATCATCAGGTGAGAGAAGCCAACAAAATAGTGGAGAGTTACCAAGCAAGTTGGGACGGTGTTGTAAATTCCCTTTGGATCAATATCAACGTATTGAACGGTCTTCAGAGCTTGATGATAGTCTCCGAGAAGAACATGAGTACGGAGAAGTCCGATAAGAGCGAAATATCCAAGCTTGAAATAAAGATCCGATTGACCGAATTCATCGGCGACCGAATCTGGATTACGTTTCTCCTGTAACGACTAATTGGTTGTATAAACAAATCAAGGACAATAACAATACCTTCAGTGCTTTCAATTGCTCAACAATTTGAGACTTCGAAAGAAGCGAATAGAGAATGTTGAGAACTGGATAGATGTTCCACGCGTTCTGGTTCTCTTCGATGTTTATGAGATCCTCAACTTCGTCGGCATTTCTTTTTCCTGGATTAGCCTTGTACAAACAGAAAGCCTATAAATACAATGCTCCAATTATATTAAAATATCTCACAAGAGCTTACCTGGAATTGGTAGACAAACTCGTCAATTATGTCCCACAGCCAAACATTTGGAAGTGACAATGGGATTGGATCTTTGCTTGAGAGAAGCTCAGAGAACAGTTCTTGATAGTTCATGAACGACTCGTAACGATGAACGAGAAGTGGCCCACGGGCATTTCTTGCGTACAGTTGACGATAATAGAGCTCTTTGTAAAGTATAATGAAAAGCTTGTTTCCTGGGCCGATTATTCTCTCGACAACATTCTCCTCAGGCCACATTCGGTCACGGAAGAATCTTTCGGTGAGATCCGGGAAAGCTTGATCGTAGAGAGTGAGAATCTCTGGCACATTTTGCTCGTCGATCATACGAGAGAAGTAAACCAAGTAGTCAGCCACCTCGTTCGGGACTCCATCCTCATCAGCTACAATATAAATACTACTTCGTTAAACACACGTTCTTTTTAGTTTTGTCTTTCATTGCATTTAGAAATCGGCAAAGACTTTAAAAATCACATATTCGCCTCACCATTGAAAGTGTTCGTACGGTTGCGACGGTCAGAGTGGTCTTCCTGGCTCAAATCGAACTCCACGCGACGAGTCATGACTGAAAATCGATAGTAATGAGCTTGAATAAATTTTTAAACGTTTTTAAACTTATGAGAACACGAAAGAAATCATTTTTGAACGCTGAGAATTGAAGAAAAGCAGGCAGAAATCTGCAAACTTCAGTAGAAGAAAAGAAATTGCAAGCTGGGCGCAGTTAATTTGCAACCCCGCCGCACGCGTTTTAGGGTCTGCAGTCGCTCGTAGTGCATAACGTCGAACCTGTTTAAGGACCGCTTTCTTTCCAGATTTATTGACTTTTCAGACAGTTTTTTGCAATAAAGACTCTCTAAAATGTTATTTCATTATATAAAATCAGAATTTTCGTAGATTGGTGTTCCAAGATTCTATCTCTCTCCCCAGCTGCGCGTGAAATAAAATGCCTTCGCGGAAATGATGATTTTTCAATTGAAAATGTTGTTTGTTTGAAAAAAGTTGAAATGTAAACAAACAATTATTTCAAAAAAAGTTAATGAACTTCGTGTATTTCTTCGTGTCATTCATGCCGAATAGCCCTTCATCATAATCATTTTTAGACATGGAAGTGCCTCGATCAGAACGTGTCGATGAAGTTGATATTTTCTTAGCTTCTCAAGATGGCCAAATTCAACGCCCAAAAGGTCCCAGTTGTCGGCATCCAGCTCGTCAGAAGTGTACTGGTTGTTTGCCTTTAGATGTAAGTCTGCAAAACTTCCTAGCTCTTCAAATAAAACTGATTTTTATAGCCATTCGATGAGGAATATTTGAAAGAGAAAGACATCAAACATATGAGTTTTCATGCGCATGTTCGAAAACTTCTTGGTTCTCACGGGAAAGGCACTTCATTGAAGAAGCCATTAGACAATATCCGTTGCTCTTTGAAGCCTAATTGTCCCTCTCATCAACCGTATCCGAGGGGAATTTGCACACTTTGCAAACCTCAAGTTGTCACTTTAATGCGTCAAAAATTCCGCCATGTGGATAACATTCAAATTGAAAATCAAGAACTTGTGAATCAATTTTTGGATTACTGGCGTGTGTCAGGCCACCAACGAATTGGATATTTAATTGGACAGTATCAACCTCACTCCGAAGTACCGCTTGGCATTAAGGTAGCTCAAAAAGGGAATGGTGAAACAAAATATGCTTTATTACAGGCCACTGTCGCAGCAATCTACGAGCCTCCGCAACACTGTCGTGAAGATGGAATCGAGTTTTTAGAGGATAAAAATGAGAAAGTTGTCGACAAGCTTCTTGAAATGCTTGGATTACAACGTGTCGGATGGATATTCACTGATTGTTGGACAGCAAATCGAGCTGAGGGAACTGTACATTATACGAGACATAAAGACTCTTATTTTCTGTCAGCAGAGGAATGTATCACAGCTGGAATGCTTCAAAACTCTCATCCAAATGTCACTGATTACTCGATGGATCGTCACTATGGATCGAAGTTTGTGACGGTTGTTGCCTCCGGAGACGAATCAATGCACGTGAATTTCCATGGTTATCAAGTATCGAATCAATGTGCTGCAATGGTTGAAGCTGATATTCTTTGTCCTACTCTTTACACTCCAGAGTTAGCCTACGTTCGAGAAACGCCGACATCAGAAACACATTATATCACGGATGTACAGTATACGGAAAAGAATGAGTATGGAGCAGAAGTATTGAAGAATGGACGTCCACTTCCAGTTGAATATTTGTTGGTAGATGTACCAGCTGGAATGCCAAAGGAGCCACATTATACTTTCCATGTTGCTAATTCGACAAACTCAAAAAATGTTAAATTCAATGTGGAGAATCGGCAGGCAATAGGGCAGATTCAAGGTGGTGCCAACCTCACACAGTACGCCGCCGAGTTCTCATCGAATCAATTCCTTGAATTAGCCACCAATTTCCATTTCTTGTTATATCTGATGACAAACGAGATGGTTCAAATTTCGGATGAATGGGTGAAGCGTTTGTGTCAAGCGGTCACTTCTCAGGATAGAGGAGCAGCTATGGATTGGGCTGCGCAATGTGAAGATTGGCATCAATTAATGGCAGTCGCTCATGCTAATGATGGAGGATCACAAAATGGTATTGTTTTAGATTGATAAGCTTCCTCCTTAACTCCTTAACAGTTTCAGATGTACCTGTCATCCCAAGAGGCGAGGATTATGCAGAAGGACATGGTGGTAGTAGTGGTGGCGGTGCCACATGGAACTGTAATCATTGTACATTCCAAAACGAAGCTGGAAGACAGGATTGTTCAATGTGCGGATTACCAGCTTCCGATTAATCTTCCCATAATTTATCGGCTGTAAATTTGGGAGCTTTTCTCTTGAAAACTGCTCTTTTTTCTGTAATTTTCGCCCTTTCCGCTTCTTTACTAGTATGTGTTCTCCACTGGTCATTTATTCTTGTAAAGCATCCTCTTAACATTTTCTTGTCGAATCCCGACCTCTCTTTTTTTTTAAAGTGTCTCCCCTTCTTTTCCCCGTTCATTTTCCTCAATGTTTTCTTCGCATTCTATAAAGTCTATCATTTTCTGAATAACCTGATTTCTCGCTCCCCACTAAATGTTTCATGATATGATCATGATAATCACTGAAACTGTGTGAAAACACAGTTTACTAGTGTTGCAGATGAGTCTCCCTTCTTGTGTGTAAAAATGGGCGGAGACTGGTGTTCTTGGCCTCCTCTCCGCAAGGTCATCATTTCTTTTCCGTTTCCCGCCATGAAACAGCTTCTTGTCTCGAAAAAGATGAACGAGTTTTTCTCTTCTTCGTTTTCGTGGAGACTTGAACAGAAGCTAGAAGAAGCAGCAAAAAGAGAGGAACTGTAACTGTATTATAGTTACTCGTTGTTGATGTTCTTTTTCTTTTTTATTGGTTACATATAATTCTAGTTTTTTCTTGTTGTTCTTCTTTCTATTATACTTTTGTTTTGAGTAGGTGGCTAGCTTTTGATTCGAAGGCTGCCAGGTAATTTTTGTCCTGATTCCTTACCCTGAAATTCGAAAGTAATAACTGCAACTGACTTTTGATGATGAGCTCAAGTAGTACGGTTAACTCCGTCTATTAGGTTGGCTAATTAGAAATGCGCACTCACGTTTTCTTCCAGCCTGTATATCTCCGCAAGAATATGAGCTTACAAAAAAGTGGCCAACTAACAAAGATGTGCAAAATTCTTTTATATACATTTTTTGAGTTGATCATTTTTTGATATCTAACATTCCAGCGGAGATATACAAGTTGGCACAAACCACAAACCTGCAATACGAACTTCTTTTTAGTCAGCCTAATACAGATTCCTTTAGAGCCTCAGACAGTTTCTCTGCGTAGGTGACTTCAGTTAACATTTTGAATGTAAGCTGACCATCGTTAGAGTTATAATTATCTTTAAACTGAAAATTTGTCTTAAAATCGCATCCTAGAATTTGTAAGATAATCACAATAAACATGTCCCTAATAATTAAGTTTTGTCGTACGGTCACATAGCATCTACAACTTTTATTTAGCTCAACCTGAAATCGATCAGTTTGGCTAAAATTTTCTGTCTTCAATTCAAAAATTCTGCAATCTTTGTTCGAAAACTTTCTTTTTTTAACTGTTTTGAAAGATCATTTTTAGTTCGACCTCATTCATAAATATGATCCACCAAAGTTAAAAATTTATCAGCCATCTATTCCAAAGGTTATCTGGGAAACATTGGATAGTTAGTTGAAGACTTGTCTGAATATCTCAGTCTATGACTTCGAGATAATCACTTGGAGTCATACTTAAAACCACGCATACAATCGTTTTTGGTGGTGGTATTCATCTTTAGTCAGCCACATCTTCAGAACTCTCCAACTTTCAAAAGCTTAATCCCTTTCTCTCTCATTTCCCAAAGGTGTTCCCCTATCAAGTATCCCGTATCTTATTTTTTGACCTCCCTTTCTTTGATAAGTGGCGTATGATATGATAACAGTCTTCAGATCAAACTACAGATGGCGCCTATGTGTCGTTTCTAAAAGATGGTCTAAACTAAACTCTGATAGTATTATAAGATCATAACAGAAGTATCAAAAGGCTATTGAACTTTTCAGTATGACTATCTAGGGGAGTGGTTGAAAATAACCATTCGACCCTTTTGAATATTTTTCTTTAAGTCAGTTTTAGTTTTAGGTAGGCCCGAAAGAAATGTACGTTAAAGGTTTACGCAAGTCTGCATATCTCAACTAAAGTGAGTGATATCAAAAATTGTTTATCTGACAAAATGTTAACCATAAAATTTTGCACATTTTACCAGTTGACCACTTTTTTGTATCTTTAATTCCAGCCGATTTATATCAATTCGAAAAAAAGTTCAGTTCGCATTTTTTTTCCGGTCAATTTAGTTTTAAAGCACTTGTTACTTTGAATACACGACTTGAGACAATAGCTTCCAAAAACTGTCAATTTTCGATCTTTGAAAATCTATCACACTCCACCCCGAAATCTCTGAAACCTTCCCCTTCACTGTAAAGTTGGCATGTTAGCAAGTTTTTTAGGGTCACACTGTTCGTAAACACTGAAAATGGTCGAGACTTGAGAGGGGTTGTCTTGCACTGTGTAAACGATAGCTTCAGAAAAAACGTGTTGGCTTGAAGTGTACGAAAAGTTTCTCGAGAAAATGGGTTGAGGCTTACACGAGATTATTACTTCAGTTTTCTTCATTCGTTTAGTGGGAACCTTTCTCAACTTATGTTTCCTCATCTTGTTTTTTTTGTTTGAATGTATATCCTCTAATACAAGATCATGCCGTTTTATTTCTCAATTTATATATAGCATTTAAGCGATATAGTTGAGTTCTTAGGGTAACTTTATTCCAACACTATTATAAGAACTTTCACGTTTTCAGTGAAGCTTGGAAGATTTTGACAGCAAAATTGAAAGTTTCCGACTAGAAGAAATGTCCTTCTATTAGAGATCGGAGTTCCGTGAGAGGGCAAATTCTAGTGAAGATTTTATAATAATTCCTTTTTTTTAATGATAGGCTTATTCATAGGTGTCATAAATGCCAATTCCTTTCTTTAGGACTCTAAAATTGCTTCAAATTATTCGAGAAATAGTTTAGGAATACCTTTTGAACTGACCTTTTATTTGAGGTCGGGGAAGGTATAGTGAAAATTTTGTAATAGTTTCCTTTTTCAAACGGTAAGATTATTCATGGGTGCCATAGACTTCAAGTATTTTCTTTAGGACTCTAAAATTGCTTTATTTATTTCGGATTTCTTTTTGAACTGACAAACCATTTCATAGTTTCCATTCATAGTTTCCAGCCAATTTTTGAACGTTTTTTTTCCTTCATGACAAATAAGCTTCTTCCATGACTAACCAAAATTCTCATGAAAACCAAAAGTGTGAAGGTCAAGGAGATAATATCTTGTTCGTCGTCGTCGGCGGCTAAAGTGTGTGTTTCCGGTGTCTTTTTGACACTATCCGCGCCTTCCTCTTTTCGATATGTCAATTGGCTAAGGTCGTTTCGGTTTTTCCCGAGAAAGACAATCAAAAGGAGAGAGGGAAACCTCGAAAAAAGGGGCTTTAAAAGTGCCCATAAAAAGATTGAAGACTAAATGTGGGGACGTGTTAGGAATGAGGTTTATTTTTCATTTTTTGAAAAAGTTGGAAGGAAGAAGGTGTGACCATTAGGTGATCCGAAACTACTTAATATTCCGAGAAGATAAAAAATATAGGTGGACTTAGAAAGCTTAGGTAACCAGCCAAACTTTTTGTCTTGTTCATACCGAGACTATGAAATGAGACCATAATATATTTACCATCAAATTTGTGACGCATCCCTGCATTTTTTTTCCTGCGGTTTGTTTCTTCATTTTCCCCCCATTGTTCCTCATCTGATTAGACTGGTTCTCTTAGTCAGTCTATTCGACAATAGTTCATTGGGTCGCACATGTTCAACTTGTTAAACTACGGCTGATAAACTCCTTGAAGAATAAAAACTATTATTGTTCATGGGTAAGATCCAGAGTTGCACGGAGGTGAAAATTCCTTACACGGAAGTCGGAAATCGGAAGTCGGGAGTAGGAAGTGGGAGGTAGAAAATCTCACAAAGTTGTCGAAAATTAGGAAATTTTTCGGATTTTTGACAGTTTTACCTACTTTCAACGTGTTTCTAAGTTTAATTTTCTCTGAATTTACGTCGAATTCCAAAATTTTCTGGTAATATTTTTCAGACTCTTACTAGGGAATGGTCAGAACTTAAGGTGAGCTTTTTGAACGTGTGATAGCTCATTTGAACGCTGAGAGCACGCTGATCACGAATCTGAATTCTGTTTCTGCTGCCGACCGTCCAGAGAGGAGCTGTGACCTCGATTCTGGCCGATTTTCGTCAAATTCACTACTTTCGAGCGGCTTTTGAGCAGGATCCAGTGATAGTAGAGTCCCCAAATTGTGTCAAAATGCCGAACTAACCATCTTCTAACACCCCAAAACTTTTGGAAAGTTTTTGAAAAAAAAAAATTTTTTTCGACTGCAAAAATTTTCTAACCCCGGGTATGGGCTTTAAGAAAATTTTGGGGTCCAAAAAATTTTTTTTTCAAAAACTTTCCAAAAGTTTTGGGGTGTTAGAGGATTGTTGGTTCGGCATTTTGACACAATTTGGGGGCTCTACTATCACTGTTTCATGCTCAAAAGCCGCTCCAAAGTAGTGATTTTGACGAAAATCGGCCAGAATCGAGGTCACAGCTCATTTCTGGAGGGTCGGCAGCAGAAACAGAGTTCAGATTAGTGATCAGCGTGCTCTCAGCGTTCAAATGAGCTATCACGCGTCCAAAAAGCTCACCTTAAGTTCTGACCATTCCCTAGTTAGTAGAAGTTGAGTATTGCTCATATACTGGAACCTTGGTTTAAGGGTACATCGTTAAATATATACTTCTGAGCCCATCAATCAGTTGCTTTTAACTGCGAGTTACTGTGATTTCGGCAAGATCTTACGAGCAATTGTCGATTTGGTTTCAAAAAGAGGTTCCGGCTTTTACCTCTCCGGCTTCTATATTACTTACTTGCGAAAGCCTGACACCTCGGTCTAAAGCGACCAATGCCCATTGGGACTCACCACTATCACAGTAAATCTAAGTTGAAAACAACTGTCAGGCTTTCGCTACAGTACTCCAAAGGTAAAAACACTTGAACATCATCGTATTCAAATACAATGTTTTTGAAAAAGTTCAGTGACCTCAAGTACTGTCAAAACAGTCAAAACATCCTTTTCTCGCTCATTCAGTGACTAATGCTTTTTCAAAAATCAGATGACCAATCCGAGATGACCACTTCACAATTGTGGAAAAGTGCAGAAAAAAAACGAGATTTTTTGAGTGAAGTTGAAAAATGAAGTCCACTCAAAAACCTACGGTACTCGAAAAAATCGAAAAAATGTCTGGAGACAGGAATTTCTCATTAAAAGTACTGGACTTTACATCTATAAAAGGGGTAGGCTTCAGGAAGGGCAGTGGAGTCCTAAAACGTCTTTTCAAGTAACCAATGTTCAGGACAGCAAAATATTTTTTTCGAAAACCGTTTGCTAAAAGTTTTGCTGTGAGTGATAAGAACTATCCTGTTGTGACGTCATAATCCCCTTTTATTTTGTTTCCACATCACTTTTTCTCGACCGCTACGTCATCAGAAGTTTGGCGATTTCCGTTCATGGACGATATATCTATCCATTGATCTAGATACTGATCTGCTGAAGAAAATGACAATGTCTAGATATTTCAATTTTTTGTTGAACTGATTACTTGCAGTTTTTGTTTAACTAGGAAATCACTATTTGTAAAAGGTTCTCCCTATGAGTGATGCAGAACATATTTTACCTTACAAGTCCTTATATTTTGTTAGAGTCCTTATATTCTTTGTACCGATCAAATTGTGATCGGCTTTTTGCTGTTGTGTATCACGTGCTGATCACTTACTATTAGTGATAAAGTTGCAAAAATCCAATGAGGGCTGTTTCTTTGATGCCTATTTTTTTGCCCATATGTGATCTGAGTGAACTGTACGTTTTGTTGGAAGTGAATTTTAATGGACCTTCTGGATTTCTTTAAAATTATCAAAAACTGTTCGTTAACTTCTTGATGTGTGTTTGCTTGGAGCTTCTGTATTGTACAGGTATTTTCTTATTCCGATTGATTCCTTCTCAGTATTCCCATATTCTTTGTACCGTATAATAATCAACATGTGATCCGCGGCTTGTATCACTTTTTGACCACCCAAATCTTCTGATAATTTTGGTAAAAACGGATACGAAATATGTTTTTTTGCAATCGGAGTAGTCTGTTAGGGCCTATATCAGGCTAAAAGTGAAGAAAGGAATTGATTGTATTTTTTCAAATCAAAAAAACCTGTGATCCCATCTGTGATCTTTTAGGGAGGAGAGCGTCCGTTAAGATATGATTGAACCGAAGGTTTAAAAATAACCTATATAGCCGATATTGTTTTTTTATCACTATGATACTATTGTTTTAAGATTTTTTCCTTACATGACTTTATTTAATTTTCTTTGGGACTATGACCATTCCTCCTCATGTCCCCCTTTGTTTCCAGTCTAGTTTTTCATGCTTGCTTTTTCTTTTTCTCTTCTTGACCCCTATTCGTTTACTTCGTATTATTATCCAATTTCACACAAGACTGGTTCCATCAACATAAAAAGTAACAGATTTCCCATTTTTTGGGGTGTTGTTCTAGAATAATACCAAACTCGATTTTCTCTTCTTCTCAACCAATTTTCGTTTTCACTTTTTCTTTTTCAATTCTCTTCGATTCGTGTTCGCTTTCCTCATTTGCTATTCCTCTTCATTAACATATTTGTTCAGGCACCTTTTTGACCTTCAAGCTTCTTTCTTGAACTTTTTATTCTTCCAAGATCTAACTTGTTAGTTGTCTGTTTTGTTGTTTTCTCTTCTTAAAGATGCCCTTCGATAAAGTACCTCTTGGTGTATTTTCTGTTTTTTCTTCTTCAAAATCAAAACATGAACACAATTTTAGGCCGGTTCCATCATAAATCAGACGCACAAATCATAAAAGGGAGGCAACTTTAAAAAGGCTCTCAAACAGGTAAAAAAGTTCATTTGGCAAAGTTCCTCTCAGTTTTGGAGTACTTTTTTTCAGAAATGAAAAATAAGACCGAACGACGGACATCAGATGAAACATGGTTCGTTCGAATAATTCATTGGTTCTTTCAAAAATGCTCGTCTGTTATTTGGTAAGTTTTACGAATTTAGTCCTTATTTTGAATACTATTTTGCAGTTATTGCCCTTGGACATGTATTATACTTACCACCTTGCTCACACTTGTTTTATCTCTGAAAATTCCATTCACAAGAATGCAAAATGATATTAGTGATTTTACGCCGTTCGGAGCAAAATCGAGAGTAGAACTACAGGTAAGTAATCATAGTTAAATTTGAAAAATTGAGAATGCTAAACTTCAGAAATACCGTCAATTCTTCAATAACAACGGAGAGCCCAAAGCGATTTATGCATTCATCACATCAAAAGTTGGAGATAATATGTTAGGAATCTCACAACTCAATGATACAGTTCATGTCCTAGACAAAATCTCTCGTAGTTTCTACTTGAAAACCGCCACTGGGCCGAAAAATTTTGAAGAGTACTGTAGTGGATTCTGTTTGCTGAATGAACCAGTTAGACACTTTTATGTGAGTTATTCTTTATTGAAACATTTTTTTTTCTAAATAATTGTTTTCCAGAGTGGAATGTTGATATCTGGGCAGCACGGAACGGACTTTAGCCACTTGGACTTGGGGTACCCAATCACCACAGTACTGGGAACGAAACTTTACATGGATCCAAACTTTTTCGGTGTAAAAGTCGCCACAGAAAACAACAAAATTGAAAGTGTAGCTGATGGAAACATACGACTTTTCGGGGATAATACAGTTCGTATTAATTATGTGAGAGCCATTCAAATGGTTTCTTTCAGAAGCAAGAGCCGAACAACATTCGTGAAGTCTCTCTCGTGGTATTACAATTCAGATCAGAGCTAGGTGACGAAGTTAAAGCTGAGGATCTCCGAAACTATGAACATGAAATTCTGGATTACATTCATGAGTTAGAATTAAAACTGTTTTTATTTTCAAAAATAAAATTTCAGCGAGTACAAGTCGGATCATATCAATGTCTACATCTTGACAGACTCTTATATTACTGAAGAAATCGTTAGAGCTGGTTTGACATTGCTACCATTCTTAGTTATCGGATTCACAATAATGGCAGTTTTTTCCTCAATCACATTTGCCATCAGTGCATATTACTTGCAACAGTTCAATTTCTACAAAGTTAGTCTATAAGTTTCTTTTTAATTGCAAACCGATTCTCAGATTGTACTAGCTGTTATGGCATGTGTTTGCCCATTTATGGCTTGCGGTGCAAGTCTTGGAACCATGTTCTATGCCGGTTTCCGTTTCGGATCAATCCTTTGTGTGACACCATTTTTGGTTCTTGCAATTGGAGTAGATGACTCGTACCTGATGGTAAATGCTTGGCAAAGAATCACATGTCAAAGACGAAAACATGGGCGGTAAGAGAAATTTCAGATTTTCGAGATATCACAGAAAGGCTTTTTTAGATTTGAAAGTGTGAATGTGGAGCTGAAGCATCGTATCACTGAAATGTTTATTGAAACTGGCCCATCTATCACTATTACCACTATCACAAATGTGCTAGCTTTTGGTATTGGAGCAACAACACCGGCTGCCGAAATCCAACTTTTCAGTATTGGAAATGCAATGGCTGTAACAGCAGATTTCATTTTCACAGTAAGCATCACTTTTTTCCAGACTTGTCAAAACCCGGGCCGGCCCGCAAAAGCCCGGCGGGCCGGGCAGGGCCGGACCGATGAAAAATTCTCCGGCCCGGCCCGGCCCGGTCGGCCCGGGTTTGAAAATTTTTGAAATTTGAAGCACGTTTTTCCCGATTTTCAGCCCTATTTCGAAGCTTTTCCTGGGTCTTTTTACTCAAAAATAGATCAGAAATGCCTCCCTGAAAACATAGGCCAAAAAACTGGAAAAAAACCGCGAAAAAAAATTTTTCAAAAAAAAACTTGAAAAAAACATGTTTTGCCTTGAACCCCGGGCCGACCGGGCCGGGCCGGGCCGGTGAATCTTCCGAAAAAAGCCCGGCCCGGCCCGTGACAAGTCTGCTTTTTTCTTTCTCCCTTTACTTCAAAAATTTAGATCACTTTCTACGGAGCGCTGATGGCTGTTGTCGGACGTTATGAAATTGCTCAAGAACTGAAAACTCAGAAAACTTTACCTGGATCTGAAACTTCATCGGAGATGTCATCAGCAGGATCTGTAACTTCTTCGGAGCTAGAAAATTGCAAATTCCGGAGAGCCATTGCAAAAATCTGCAAGTTTTTGACAAACACATGGGTTTGTTCAGTGGTTTTAGGATTATTAGCAGTTTATTGGTATATTTGTATTGTTGGAACCGTCAACATCAAATCAGAATTGAGCCCAAACAAACTTTTCTTGGAGGAGAGTAATATTGTGAAGGTGAGCTCTTGTTGGGTTGGCCGGAAAGATATACGCGCGTAACTTATTTCAAATCTGTATATCTTGGTTGGAATTGATGGTACAAAAAAGTGGTCAACTGGTAACATGTGCAAAATTTCATGATCAACATTTTATTAGTTGATTACTTTTTGATACCATTCACTCTAGTCAAGATGTGCAGGTTCGCGTAAACGTTTAGCGGCGGTTTTCTTTCGAGCCAACCTAATATATCAACTCCTGATTTTACATGTTTTTTTTTGTAGATTTTCAAACAACGAAAGACTCATATCATACCTTATTACTCGGCCTGTTGGATTCTAGTGGAAAACCCCGGTGAAATCAACGACCCAGCGCAACGTGCAAAACTAGAAGATTTGATTCAATCTTTTGAAAGTTTACCTTCTGCAAATGGGCGATACTCTACGAAATTTTGGCTCCGAGACTATGAAGACTTCTTGAGACAATCTGAAGATATCGACTTACCAATTGAGGAGGAAGATGAGGAGCTGGCGATTGAGTTCAGTGTGAATGGAAGTCAAGTGGTCACCCCATCCCAACCATTTGGACAGGGGAACGAATTGAGACAGTTTTTGGAGTGGCCAGAATTCTCTTTCTGGAAGGGATTTATTCAGGTTTGTATTAAAAAAGGAAATTGGGAAAAATTGCACTGGTATATTTTAGATCAATGATACTACTTATCAAATGAACAAGTTCCTTGTTACTACTGCTTTCCATGGATCAGAGCTAGTTGATTGGTCAAATCGAGCAAAACTGTTGAATGAGTGGAGAGCTGTGGCTGATCAAGAGAAATATCGTTCACTAAATGTCACCATATACGAAGAAGACGCCAAATTTCTGGATTTGATCGAAACGATGTCACCAGTGGCTATTCAATCTGCCCTCTGGACATTTGCATCAATGTTTGTGGTTGCCGCATTATTCATCTCTCATCCACCAACCCTTTTTGTTGCCACATTTTCCATTCTATCAACTTCTCTTGGAGTTTTTGGAATCATGTCTTGGTGGGGAGCCGACCTGGACCCCATTATGATGTCCGCTACTGTTATGTCTATTGGTTTCTCAGTCGATATTCCATCACATGTCAGCTATCACTTTTATCAAACTGCAAAAGAAACTTCAGACATCAGGAGGCGCCTGCAGATGACAATAGAGTCTGTTGGTTTCCCCATTTTTGAAGCCTCTCTTTCAACATCACTTTGTGTGATTTCACTGTTTTTTGTGGATTTGAATATGGCTCAGGTGAGAAATTTTATGGAAAAATTGAAAAACAAGTTTCTTCAGATATTCGCAAAGTGTATGCTCCTCGTTGTTGTGATTGGAATGGTTCATGGTATGCTTGTGATGCCTGTAATATTTGCTCTACTGGAAACTGTTCCAAGGAAATTGACAGGAAAATCAAGGAAAGCCCACTTGGCTTCAACAGTCACCGTAGTCACAGTGGTCACATAAATTGTAGTGTATTTTGATTAATTGTATGTAAATATTTGTTGTCTCTTATCCTAGTTTCTTGCTGTTACGGGTTCTGCTTCTCGGTTAAAAACAATTTGAAGTTTGTAATAATGAATTTTTATTCTTTATGAATTTTCGAAAGTTTTCTATTATGAAAATGGAAGATTCTAGGATGAAGACAATGAAGTTGCTCATTTGGCTCGGGATATTGAGCCCAACACTCCACAAGCTTCCTATCGCATTCACAAAGCTGTCTACTGCACTCATGTGGGTTAATCTGATAGCCGAATAAGTCTGAAATCAAAACGTTTTTATCCAAAAATGAATTGGGGAACTTACCAAGCCCAATGCATTCTACAGTTCTGTTTTCACATTTCCACGTGTATATAGGTAGATAGGCGGCGTATCGGATTGGACAAGAAACAGTGTTTTTTTACTTCCTGGATGTCGCAAGCCCAATGCTCTTCTGTGCAATCTCCACTTGTTTCCTGAAGCTCGGGAATCAGGGCTGGAATCAGGAAACTATTTTCAACTCAAATCGTTTGAAGAGTTCAATAATGAAGAGTTCAATGAATAACATAGCACCTGTCAGTGTCAGTTTCAAGCTTTCAAAATTTATTTTGAAGAGTTTTTAATGTTAAATATTGTTTTTATACCATAATTACCGTAAAACCTGTAATAGAGTGACATGACCTTCTATTCTCAACCTCTTTGCTTTGGTATCCTTCTCTCACAGGTGTGCTTCTATTGGAGGCTGTCTTTCTGACCATTGCCGCATGTCTGGGAGTTTTTCTCGAGCCGTGGCAACACGTGGCAACACTTTTGGTACAGTGAAATTTTGTGTTTTTTTTTGAACTTTGAGCTTTCAGAGGTCTTTTTAACGGTTTTTACTTTCAAAATCCATTCCAGTATTATATTCATCAATCCCCCACCGTTACTAGAAGTCCAAGATTTGATCTACAGTCACGTCATTGTATAAAACGGCAATATATGGCTAAAATACTCAAAATTGGTTCAATAATTCGGAAGATGTTTTAAAAGGCAAAAAAATTGCCCTCGTCGAGACACACCTTTTATCCTCTTGGACCAACTCGCTAACTCTTACCCAAACCGAGATATGTTTAGTCCTGAATAGAGCCCACAAAAAATCCTGAACCTAAATAGCGTATGATAATTTCCTGGAAGATTGGCAACAAAAATGGAACTTCAGATTCGTAACCAGCGTGTTTTGGGGTTTCAAAAAGCCGAAAACACGTAACGAAAGCTTCTCTAGAACTCTGACTGTTTGCTAATAGAGTTCTGAAGCTCCTATCTCGGCTCAGCTAATCATTCAGCAGATTATAACTTCGAAAAAAAAACCAACATTTTTGAAAGTATCAAGTACCTGTGGAAGCTGGACCGTGAATATGCGAAACTCAACCAAGTAATGGGAATGACATCAATGGCAATTCAAGATCAATTCAAGACAATTCAATTTATATCTGTACAGTCCTTTCTCTGGTGTGAACTATTCTATATCCCCGTTGCTCATGCTTTGAAAATTCCCTTTTATATCGTTCGTATATTTCTAGTTTCATCTATAGCTGCTTGATTTCTTCTTTTTCCACCTCTTCTTGATTATACTGGTGATTGATTGATTTCTTTTTTGATTTTCAAGATTTTCAAAAGACTAAAACAAGTTTATTTCATGAAACACTCTAATTTAGCTATTCTTTTCCGGCACTTGAAACATCCTTGATGACGACACGAGTTTCTTTCGAAGAATCGAATGCCTTTTTGACCATGTCAACGATCGAAATTTTTCTCACAAATCCTTCAACCTTATTCATTTCTTCTTTTAATGGATGCTCCTTCTGAAAACCAGAAACTGTTATCCAAGAAACTGTAATAGAATGGCATGGGTTTCCATGCCCTTCTATTACAGGTCTCTAAAAAAAAGCTCACTCCATCGACAAAAGTTTTAATGAATTCCTCGTAATGGAAGTGGCAGATATTGGCAATACAACACAATTTGAGTCCGTTGTAATAACATTTTTTGGCACAAATCAGCATCTTGCTTACGTAGAACATATCGGCATAATTCTGAAATACAGTAAAACCTATATTAGTATTGCCCCCTCTAATACAATTGCCCCTTCTATGAAACTGCCCCCGGCTTTGGAAAATTGTATTGCATGCAATACTAATAGAGGTTTTACGGTTTGAAATTTCCGAGACAAAAAGTAAACCTTTTGAAGCTCCTCGTAGCAATGCTTCTCAATGCAACTGAACAAATTGTAGTGTTTTCTTGTGGTGATCCAATCATATGACAAATGGAAGCATTCCGTTGCGATTTCTGGTGTCATTATTGCCGGTTTTCTGTAGGCTCCACTGATCATATAAGTGACTACCTAAAAAAAATGATTTTTTTCTGACTTTCTTCGTCCCGATTAGTATTTCTTACGATATCAATGGTTTCCAGATAATTCGCTCCTTCCACAGTACATTCTGTCAGTTCTTCTGTTAGAAAACCACGTAGAAATGGAGACGCCGCAAAAATCATTTCCTTGTTCGCCATCAGAAATTGGCTGCCGTCGGATGTCTTGATTTTGATATTGTGACGAGCTCTGGAAATAGAAAAAGAATAGATTGCTCACAGAGAGTTCATGCCAAATTCTAATATTTCGGGGCGAAAAATTTTGGGCAGCACTGCCACGTGGCATACCGTTCCAGAACTGTGCCGTTTAATAACAGCTCCCACGTGAAAATAATGTTATTAGTTCTAATGTGGTATAGTTCTGATACGGGGCAGTTCTGGTTAGGGATAGTTCTGATAAGGGACACGTTTCTGGAACGTCCTAGCGCCGTGGCAGAAGCAACGCTGCCGGAATGATGCGCTCTCAAAACCATGGGCATTCTGCTGCCCAAAAGTTGCCCCCAAAATTTCGCGGGTTCAAAAATAACCAATTAGTTTATGGTGCCATCCCCTTATCAGAGCTGTCCAGAATCTGAACTCTCAGTACTATCCCGGATGAGAACTGACAACGATTTGCTGCAATTGTCTGCAAGATGTGTAAAATGCCCAAGTACGTGCATTTGAAAAGTTCTTATCTGGAACAATTCTTGAGAGGTCGGTTCTCACAAGGGTCCGTCCTGATTCGTCCAGAGTTCTGATTAGGGGGGGGGGGGGGGGGGGGGGGGCAACATTTTGAAACATATTTCGACAAAAAAAGTACCTGAGAGAATCAATGATAAATTCCGGCAATTCATCGACACGTGAAGCCTCTTCTTTCACCAAATTTTTCGAATCACTAAAGTCTTCTTTGTTGTACTCAATTGTAGTCTCTAATTTCAGAATCGCCTTTTCTTTTTTAATCAAAGCAGTCAATCCCTTGGTAAATTCAGTGTTATCCTGTGTTATATAAAACATTCGTCGCCGATTTGTCCCAACGAAGAGATCCTGATTCTGGGGTGATGTTCCATCAAGCGAATATTTGTATGATTCAATTACGGATCCATTATTATCCATTTCTTCGATTTGGAATTGTATTTGCTTGACAGGTGGATTCAGTTTTCGATTTGAAGACAATTGTAGTTCCACGCACCACGAAGAATATTCGTCAACATTTGGGCCGACGATTCGAACCTCCCTGAAAAATGCGATTTTTTAAAGAGCGGCCATTCTTTTAATATGTGGAAATGAAGAGAAAAGTAGGAACTCTGGGTTTTAAAACAACTGCAGTTTTAATAGGTGTTTCATTTAACTTACCACGTTAACATTGTATTTTCGAACAAAGTCGTAATCTCCTTTTTGTAAAGATCGTCTGATTTCTTTTCGATATTCAGAGTATGACAAAATGAGAGCACTTTTGTATTGACAGACCCCATGCTGGCGAGTTGTTGTGTAAAGGATTTGGATGAGGAATAAACGAATTTTGTTTTTTTTTCTATCCGAACTTCTTGGCCGCGTGGCAGGGCCTATGTGTTTTTGTTACACGGGGAAAAGATCTGAAGGGCAAGTCAGAAATTTTTTAAAAAATCTCACGTAACCGAAAGCAATCTCGCTCTAGTGGGCTTTCTACGTGGTGAAACATAATTTCAAAAAGATCTGAATAAAATACAAGGAAAAAAACCTTTGAAATCTCATAATCTTTATTTAAAAAAAGCAATCAAGTTAAAGTATTTAATCCTCTCCAGGTCTCGGAACGAATTTCAAAAAGGATGCGCATTGACTCGAAGCAGCAAAAGCATCTTTGACCTCAAACAAAATAGATCCCTCCCATTCATTGGCACGGCGTCTGAGACGTTCTCTCAACTGGAGGTTCTGTAAATCATAATAATTGTCCTCGATTTTAATTTGGCAAGAAAAAACTTACTCCATCCTCAAAAATTTTCATAAAATCTCCGAAATGATAATATATGATGTTGGCGATACAAACGGATTTCAAACTCTTTAGTTCATTATCATCAGCCATAATCATAAAATCGATAACGTACATCAAATCGTCATAATTCTGAAATGAAAATTTCGTGAAAAGTACTCACTAAACGTGGTGCTGTCCCTAAACAGAACTGGACGAATCAGAACAGTTTCAAATGCTCGTATTTGGGCCTTTTTCACTGCTTGCAGGCCTTTGCAGCAAAGTATTGTTAGTTCTCATCCGTACAGTTTTGATAAGGTACAGTTCTGATTAAGGGTAGCACCCTAAAAGTGAATTGATACCTTGCAAATCATTTCGTATCCATGCCTCTCAATCGATTTCTTCAATGATTTATCATGCATTGTATCCGGTTTCCAATGCTCTGAAACTCTGATGACCTCTCGAGCAAGTGTAGAAGTCATGTGTGCCGGCTTTTTGTACATTCCGGTGACGAAGAAAGTCAAACACTAAACAACACAAAAAGTTGCTTTTTTTTTTTGAAAATATCACTTACAATATCGATGCATGCAAGGGTGTTGGCTCCGTCCACAACGAACTCACTTGCACCCGTTTTAAGGATTGGGCAGATAAACGGACAAGCAGCCCAGAGGATTTCTTTGTTCGTCATCAGAAAGTGTTGGCCATTCGATGTGATCAGTTTGAAATTATGACGATTCCTGAAAATAATCATTCTCATATACCGTAAGAGAGCGGCTTTTTTAATTGAACGGCCTCTCTCAAACAGAGCGGTCCAATCTCGGCAGTGAAGTTTATGAATCGTGTTTGTTCTCATGCAAAAATGGCATGAATAGGTTGTCTTTTCCAAAAATTCGTTAGCAAAAAAGTCGTTTATTCCACAATTTTTTCGATAAAAAGTCTGTTTTATCGATTTTTGGCGAATTTTCAATGTAAAATCGTTATATTTTGAACTTTAGAAATCATCTTTGGCATAAAATCGGGTATCGAAATATAGAGCGGCTTCTCCAATATAAACGCCCCTGTGACAGAGCGCCCCCCCCCCTAAGTAGTTCGTGAAAAATAGTCCGACAGGCCGTTCTAGGTTTTACGGTATATCAGCAAGTGGCGGTATGCCGTTCCAGAACTTTCCCTTGCCAGAACTGTCCTATCATCAGAACTGAAAATTTTATTTTCACGTGGGAATTTCGCTATTCTGATACGGGGCAGTTCTGGCAAGGGAAATTTCTAGAACGGCATACCGCCCAGCTAGCTCTCCTGCTCTTCTAATAGAGGCACTCTTTGCCCAAATCATTCTCAGAGTACTTACCTGTTGGTAAGTGCATCAAAAAAGTATGCAGATTGGTCCATCACAATGGGAGCATCTTTTTCGACGATATACTTAGAGCTTCCGAATTCTTCTCTTCTGAATTCCAAAGTCGTTTCCAATCGCAAATGTGTCTTCTTTTCTTTCACTGCTTTATCCATCCATAACGATAATTCTGGAAGATAGTCCACTTCATATGCAATTGTTTCCCATCTGTCTCCATTGAATTTTGGTTCTTTTGAATGTCTCAATGATTTGATAACATTTCCATTTGAATCCATTTGGCTCAGCTTGAAACTAAATCGTTTTGCAGGTGGAAACATGCGGTCGACAGATGCTCTTCGGGTGACACTCAGAAACCATTTGCCATCATAAGGATGACGGATCCCTACGTTCCTGGAAAAAAAAACATGTGGATATATTTTAATTGACACAAAGAAGCACTTCTACGCGGGTGCTACCCCTAGCCAGAACTGGACCAATCAGAACTCGACCTTATAAGAGCCGACCGTTTGAGACCTGCCCGGATAAGAACTTTTTATAGGCACTCATTTGATTTCCCACATCTTGCAGACCATTGCAGCAAAGTATTGTCAGTTCTGATTCGTCCAGAGTTTTGATTAGGGGTAGCACCATTGATTTTCGCTGATTACTGCTAATTCCAACGAGTTCCTGAGCTCCATTTCTCACAAAATTCCGCAATATTTTCGAGAGTTTCTCCTATTCTACACTTCCTATTTTCGTCAGTATTTTATCCCAAAACGGAATTCGGAGTTCCGCCCAGCTCTAATTTCTACTCACCACTCAAGTAATGTGCTTTCAAAACACGTGGCAAAATCCACACTGGATCCATCATTTGTAAACTCCTTTATATTGGAAACATGGATGAATGTGATAATGCCGTCCGCTTCCTGATATTCTGAATTTTCAGAATTCTATGATTTAGTTTAGGGAATTTGACATACCTTGATACATTTTGATCGATTGTATCGTAAAGCTTGTTTTTCGCGCCGAAAGTGTTATTCAAAATAATCCAAAATTTGTTTTTTCTCGCTTTATTGACCTTTCCACGTAGTGCACCTTTTCCTACAATTTCGGTGCACTGGAGTAGTTCACGTCTTTATAATCAACGCAAGCGTTTGCATATCCGTTCTCCTGCAATACCACCCATCTTCGTCAAAATAGTTCTGCTTTTGAAGATAGCGGCTAGGCATGCAGACAGTAAATGTCTGGCCGCTCTCTCCAAAAGTATAACTATTTTTACGAGGTGAGAACCAACAGAATAGCCAACCGTAGCATTTGAGTATAAGGGAAAGTTCAAAAACGTGGAAAAGTTGGCTGAAAATATGGCGAATTTCGATCGAAGCAAAAGTTTTCAAAAGCCGATGGTAGCTGCTTGATTTCTTCTTGTCCACCTTCTCTCAATTATACTGGTGATTAATTGTTTTCTTTTTTGATTCTCAAGACTTTCGAAATACTAAAACGAATTTATTCCATAAAACACTTTAAAATAGCTCTTCACCATCGAATGGGACAACCTTGTGGAAGGGACGAGTCTCTTTTGTATGGCGATATACATATTTGACAGTGTTCACAATCGAAACGGAATCGCTCATAAATCGCACAAGATGAAGCTGTTCTCTTAATGGATGTTGCTGGAATCAAGATGAAATTCACGGAGCTGAATATCAAAACGGTACTACTGATTCTCGTATAAAAACGCGATGCGCCTTTAATCTGATCTTTTCGTAAATTCAAAATAAAAACAAAAAGTATCTGCTTTGAAAAATGTTACTAAAAAGATGGTCATTCGACTCGCTCTAATCTAGCCCCGATTACTTCTGGCGAAACTGTCCTCACATCGGAGAGCACGACCAGACGGTGCTACCCCTAATCAAAAATCTGGACGAATTAGAACTGGCCGAATAAGAACTGGACAGTTTTGATTAGAAGGGGCACCGGCCGGACTAATCATGGTCTGCGCTTTTTCATTTCTCACACTCTATCTTCAATAGTGGGCGCGGCTAGATTAGAGTGAGTTCGTTGACTCGTACATTTCTGCTTCAAATTCAAGATTCAGCAGAAAACAACTCACACCATGAACAAAAGTTCTAATAAAATCATTGAAATGATAGGAGCAGATATTAGCGATACAACAATCTTTGGGGTTATTCAACCACACATCATCAGCCATAATTGCCATCGTACAAACAAAAATCATATCGTCATAATTCTGGAATATACTTTTAAATTTTTTTTAAAACCAGAATGTCAATTCAGAACTACTCAATCATACTTTTTGAAGCTCTTCGTAACAATGCTTCTCAATAGAACGGGATAATTCATGATAATATGGTCAAGTGACCCATTCTCGTGCCAAATTGATAACTTCAGTTGCAAGTTCTGGCGTCATTCTGGCTGGTTTTTTGTAGGCTCCACTGATCAGAAATGTTAGAACCTGGAAATAAAGGAATTTCTAGTTTTTCGGCCAGCACTGTTTCCACATCAAAAAGCCACGCTTATCACAATTTTGCTTGAAAAACATTCTTATCCAAAGAAGAAAACAAAATACCAATATCCGCCAATAATGACTGTGGCTACATGGCCTAGGAATACCACCGTGTAGTTCGAAAAAAAAAGAGATGACCTAGAAATCACTTCCTCAACCTCTAAGCCGCGATCGTTCGTTCTGTAGTTCGACAAAGTGGGCTAGAGATTGCTCCTGTGATTCCTAGGCCACCTAGTCTTCTCGAATGGGATTTCTAGACCAGGTAGCCCCAGTCATTATAAAGGGCATTGCTATTTAGTACGCTTTTTTACAGGTTAGAAGATTTTTTGCGAGCGAAATTTTTTTAATTCCGACTCATTTTTTAACTCTGATTCGTTCCTATCACTGTGACTTTACTCAAAAATCGCTCCTAACGGTAGAAAACTGCGTGTGAAGGCATGGCCATATATTTATAGATTGATGGCCTAGTAATGAATAAAAAAAGAGCTCTAGTCTCCCGTTTGTCGGATTCTAGGCCATCAATCTGTAGTCGACCACATTTCCAACGTCGTTTTCTATCGTTTAGAGCGATTTTTGGGTGAAGTCAAGTTTGTAATAATGAATTTTTATTCTCTATTTTTTATTCTTTATGAATTTTCGAAAGTTTTCTATTATGAAAATGGAAGATTCTAGGATGAGGACAATGAAGTTGCTCATTTGGCTCGGGATATTGAACCCAACACTCCACAAGCTTCCTATCGCATTCACAAAGCTGACTACTGCACTCATGAGGGTTAATTTGATAGCCAAATAAGTCTGAAATGAAAATTTTTGATCGAAAAAAGAATCGGGGGACTTACCAAGCCCAGTGCACTCTACAGTTCTATTCTCACATTTCCATGTGTATATAGGTAGATATTCAAATGGAACTTGCCAACATACACTGTTTTCTTGCAGATTTTTGTAGCAACTGTCGTGGTGGGCACAGCACCTGAATATGGAAATGAAAGGGAAATTAATCAAAACAGTAATAACTAACTCATCAATCCCATCAATCCATTCTCCACTTCCCCCAATGCCACAGTAGCAGCCGTAACCATTGTAAATCTAGAAAACTTTCCAGAAAATGAATGAAAAAATAACTCACCCAGGCATCATGTTGTGCAACACATTTTGTCATAAACTCTATTTCAATTACTGTTGGATATACAGTAGTCGGAAAATAAAAAACGATAAAAAACAGAAAAACAAGGAACCTCATTGTTGAGGTTTTTGAACAGTGTTAGATAAGAAATGGCATCGGTATCACAGCTATCAGTCTATTATCATTCAAATTTTCGACAGCAGAAAAATATGTTAATGTTGTTTTTGCTTTGAATTGAAAGCAAAGTTCTGCGATGAGAAAAAATGAATCAAGAGGGTTTATTTGTTTGAAAATTATCAAAATTTACATTGATCCTCTACAAGTTTATTAGCATCCTCCATGGAAATCTTTGAGACTTCTCTGATGTAGCACATTGCATCTTCAAGATTAATTCGTCCAGTATATCCAATGGCTTTCAGAACCATCACAAACTTCCTGCCAAATGCTAACACCTTATCCTCGTTTTTCTGCTTCAAAAGTATCTTGTGATACTGCATAATGAGTAAAGTAAGAGTCTCTTTCCGATGAATGTTCGGAAAGTCTCCAAGGACTCTTTCGATCGCAGAGGTTTTCGAATTGACTAGTCGATTGAGTCCATTATTGTTATCACAGAAAAATTTGATGTCCGATTCGTTTGTCTGAAATATAAATGTATCATTTGATAATTATAAAACACACAAGTACCACTGGAAATATTGACTTTTGAATGACAGCTAATGGCACGATTTCCATAACTTTAAGTAATCCTTTTAAGTTTCTCAATGGCTTCCATGTGGTAATTCTTTGAAGAGAGAACTTTATACTTTTGAAATTATGAGTTGTCCATTCAGATTCCAAAGTTATTGAGATTTTTCGGCGATTTATATATGGAGAACTGAAATAATACTTTGGAACAAAAATCTGTAAGCTGAGCATACCATTCTGACAAGAAATTCCAATAAGCTTCTATTTTCCCATCTTTCCAATTCTCAATAAGTTTTCTATATGAAATCTCAATCGAGGAAAGTATATTTTTTGAAACTATCTTCTTTATTTTCGAATCATTTGAAATACAGAATCCAATGCATTTTTCAGTATTCTTTCTTATAGAAGACATCTCCTGGAACCAATAAAGTTTTTGAAAAATGGGCCTTTTAAATCTCACTTCATTTTTCTCGAAGTAGAGAATTTTCATGAAAATATTGACCGCTTCTGATGGTTTTCCTGATATCATAAGTGTAAATCCAATTTCGTAGTTCGCATAGATCAAATCTTCAGAATCAAGCATTTGATACTTTTCCGGGCATGTCAAGTATTGGCTAACAAGCTTTGTCACCTCTTGATGATTCTCGAGAAACGTATGAATTCGAAGAAGGCCAATAAATGCAAAATATCCGAATGAATCGCTGCCCTCAATCTGATTGGACAAACATTCAATCATTTTTCCTTTACGCCAAGCTTCTTCACTATCAGTGTTAGCGTCGAAAATTTGATGGCACTGGAAAATTGTTCTGTCATAGTATTATGATTAAAAGTGAAAAATATTAACCTGATATCTGTAGATAAACTCATTGATTATATCCCAAGTCCAGATGTTAGGCAACTTTAAAGAGTTTCTATCTGCCATAAGCCCAAGATAAGTGTTCCACGAGTTAGAGTCTGGCACAGAATCAACACTTTTCCGCAGATTTAATTCCTTGAATAGGCTCAAAACGACTTTATTTTCTGATCCAATCTGTTGTTCAATATAATCAAGCGTGGGCCAGGCACATGTAGTAAAACTTCTGGAAAACGTCAATATTGGGATTGGGAAACAAATTGCCCTACTTTTTGTATTCCTTGTAATACCCAAAAACTTCTGGAATTTCTTGATTCAGGATAGCTTTGAAAAGCTTTATCAAGAAATCAGAAACTAGTGTAGCTGGAAATTCAATATAGTATAGTTGGTGAGGTATATAGAACTGACTTACTACTTGATTCAGACTCGCTCCGTAAACTTCTTGAAGTAGTACTTCCTGAGGAACTATTATTCTGAGGTTGTACAGTAGATACTTCTACGCTTCGAATGACAAGTCCTATGTTTGTTGCTTCTGTCTGAATACAAAAAAAAAACGAATTACTAAGCTGCTTCATTAAAAAAAACCAGACCATCTCTAGCTGAATTTTTTGTGTAGCTGCAGAAGATTCTTTGAAAACTCTTAACATCCTTTCTGCTTCTTTCCTCAGCTCTTTCTCTTTTGCCAGCTCCTCTTTCAATTTTTTGATCTTCTGATGTAGTCTATTCGTTTCTATTAACATAATGACTGAAATCTTTCTGGAAAGTAATTTATAGATAGATCATGAAACTAGTAAATGTTAGTTGAGGAAAATTTTAAAATCGATAAAATTCCTTCCAGGATTACCACTCGTCACACACACACACAATTGCGATGTTTAAAGTTTTCCATCTATCTGCGTATCACATGGTTTTGCTGATCTTTTCTTATAACGATTGGGACCACCTGCCCCACATTACAACCTCAAGTTTCTCTTTTTTTGCCGAGTTCGAAAAGACATGCCATGGCAAACATGTGGTAGTTTGAAGAAGAAGATACTGGGTGTAAGCATTAGTAGAACTTCTCGAAATGTATCTCGGGTTCTAGTATGGTATCATTCCTGTTTGTGAAGCATAACCCAAAATATTTTAGCAAAATAATACAGCAGGAGAATCCCAGAAGAAATATGAAGATTTATGAAAACTTGAAGACGTTTATCGAAGCTCTGTGAAATAACAGTTATCATGTTGGTACGACTTGAGCCCTCGAGTACATTTGCAATCTCTTCTTTTTGCCAAATATTTTTTTCATTTTCTATATCAGATGGCTTGTAAGTAAGATGCTTGTTCAATTCGTCTATACTTTATCTTCCCCTTGGGTTAGCTTTAAACCAATTTCAGTGTTTTTTTGTGCAAAAGATGAAATATTATTTATTCATTTCTTCGAACTGTTCAAAAATAACAATTTTATCCACTCGTTTGTTATGAATGAGCTCATGAGAGAAACTTTTGATGCGCACAAGCCAACGCCTCGCAGTCCTGGGTTTAATGTCCGCAGTTGCTCGTCAAGTTCACTGCTCGCGTACTTGTGCGTAAAGTTTCATGCCACTTTTTTTTCAAGCGATCGCTGTCGACATTTCATTCATCGTTCAACTTCTATGAAAAATGGGTGAGTTTTTAAAATTTAAAGTTTGAAAAATGCTTAATTGAAATTTGCAGTGTCCCTGCGCAGTGGAAAACGTCTCAACAGACCGTCTCCGGTGAGAATAACCCTAATATCCTAACTGTTTCTCATATTAAAAAATTTACAGGGAGAATCGCTGGAATCAAAAAGTCAGGATGCTCCGAAGCCGACTGATACGCCAAGACGACAAGGAAGAGTTGCACGAAAAACATCAAAAAAAGATGAGAAGCCGGTTGAAAAAGCCGAGCCAGTGGTTGTTTCGGTAGAATCATCTCCAGAACAGGGAGAATCGCTGGAAACGAAAAGTCAGGAAATTCCAAAGCCGGCTAACACGCCAAGACGACAAGGAAAATTTGCACGAAAAACATCAAAAAAAGATGAGAAGCCGGTTGAAAAAGCCGAGCCAGTGGTTGTTTCGGTAGAATCAACACCAGAACAGGGAGAATCGCTGGAAACAAAAAGCCAGGAAATTCCAAAGCCGACTAACACGCCAAGACGACAAGGAAAAGTTACACGAAGAACCTCAAAAGTAGTTGAGAAGCCGGTTGAAGAAGCCGAGCCAGTAGTTGTTTCGGTTGAATCAACGCCAGAACAGGGAGAATCGCTGGATACAAAAAGTCAGGAAGTTCCAAAGCCGGCTAACACGCCAAGACGACAAGGAAAAGTTACACGAAGAACCTCAAAAGTAGTTGAGAAGCCGGTTGAAGAAGCCGAGCCAGTAGTTGTTTCGGTAGAATCAACACCAGAAGAGCCGGAACAATCTCCAGACACTCTCGATGAACCAGAAGTAGTTGAAGTCACTCCAGAGGCTCCTGAAAAAGTGGAGGCAGCAGTATTAGAAGCAGAAGATGTTTCAGAGGACGTCTTTGACGCTGGCCCGGAAAGCTCCGATGAAGAAACAGACGATGATGATGAACCAATGGAAGTTTCTTCGAAAAAAGTAACTACTCCACAAGCGTCGGCAGAAGATTCGACAGTTTCCGATTCCGATGACGAGCCAATGGAAGTTTCTTCGAAAAAAGCCACTACTCCACAAGCGACCGCAGAAGATTCGACAATTTCCGATTCCGATGACGAGCCAATGGAAGTTTCTTCGAAAAAAGCCACTACTCCACAAGCGACCGCAGAAGATTCGACAGTTTCTGATTCCGATGACGAGCCAATGGAAGTAGGCTCGAAAGTGGAAACTGTTGTTAAGGAGTCGAAAAGCGTTATTGAGAAGCTGCTGGAGAAAAAGGCAAAAAAGTCAGCGAAGTTGGCTGCGAAAAAGTTGAAGAAGCGAAATAAGAAGAAGGAGGCGAAGAAAATCGCTGAAGGAGTGTTTGAAGTGAAAATGAAAAAGAGGTTGGTGTATTTAAAAGAGAAAAAGTATGAAGCTAAACATGTTTTATTTTAGCAAAGCAAAATTCAACGTTGTCACTCTGAAAGACGGTGTTCAGCGTATGTTGGAGCCGGAGATTAACTTCCGTGAGGAGCTGCTCAAATCGAGAACTGCTGGAACACGCGTTGCCAACACCGAGAAGTTCATGCAACGTGCCAAATGGGTTTCGAAGCGTTAATTGTTGCTGTTTTCCTTTTGTTTTTTTAACACATTTTCTACTCCCAAATTGTTATTGTTTTTGTTAAATGAATACCGTTTTAAACTCACCTGTATCGTTTTTTTCTGAGACTCATCACCGTCGTCTCCGCGGAACGATTTCGGTCAAGGTTACTAATACATTTCTTGCCTCTTCCTTCTGTTCTCTTTTAAAATGTTTATGTCTTTTCCTCAATTTTTTGCACTTCTATTAGTTCAAACGTTTTTCTCGGTCGAGAAATCATATATATAAAATATTAATATAAGAGACGCAGACAGTGCAATAGTGTATAAACACTGCTCCGTTGTCAGCGGCGTATTGTGTTTTCTACGTGGCAAATACGAAAAGCACCCCGAATTTCCTGGTTTTTCGTGTGGCTTTTTGTTCATATTTGAAGTGAAAAACTATGGCCATGTGAGGCGCAGAGAACACGCTGTCATTTTATCTCTTGCTGTCGTCAAGGCGTTTCAAAGCGAACGCCTATTTTGTTGTTTCTTTACTTCTACCTATCGACCTTGTAATATCATTTATTGCAGGTGTTGAACCATGAATCGAGCCAACGACACGAGCTCGAATCTAAAGCTGATTTCTCTGGTTGTGCTCATTGTGCAAACCACCGCACTGGTTCTCACTCTTCGGTACAGTCAAACGCAGGTATTCACTTTGATGTATTTCTCTTATAAAATTCGTGCTTTCAGGTCTCCGACGGACCTCGCTATTTGTCTTCCACTGCCGTCGTATGCGCCGAAATCATCAAGCTCATCACGTGTATATTCGTGATTTATCGTAATAATGGGTATCGCATGTCTGGAATGATGAACGAGATGAATCGGGAGATTTTCGCCACTCCACAGACCCGAGCTGATTCTTTGAAAGTATTTATTCTATAATTTTGCTCATCACAAACTGAAAACGTATTTCTCAGGTCGCCGTTCCCGCCATCATGTACGTTATTCAGAACAATCTACTTTTCTTTGCTCTCAAAAAGCTCGACGCTGCCACTTATCAGGTAAAATAGCACATAGAAATGGTTCAAAGAATTATGTATCTTCTATTTTCAGGTCACATATCAACTGAAAATTCTGACGACTGCTATCTTCTCTGTCACAATGCTCGGCAAATCACTGCACCGATACAACTGGCTCGCTCTCGTCCTCTTGACAGCTGGAGTTGCTCTTGTACAATATCCATCTGGAGACTCTCCATCAAAACCCACTACTCAACACGATGCTTCTGACAACATCCTGGGTCTCGGAGCGGTTCTCGCTGCCTGCTTCTCGTCCGGATTCGCTGGAGTTTACTTTGAAAAGATTCTGAAAACATCGAAAGTCTCACTGTGGATTCGTAATATTCAATTGGCATTCTTCTCGGTCTTTGGATCTCTATTCGTGTGTTGGCTGTATGATTGGCAGGCTATCAGTGACGATGGATTTTTGAGAGGATACAACAAAATTATCTGGATTGTTGTGCTTCTACAAGCCTACGGAGGACTCGTTATTGCTCTTGTCGTCAAGTATGCTGATAATATTCTGAAAGGATTCGCTGTTTCTTTGTCTATCATTCTCTCCTCATTCACCTCATGGCTTGTTCTTGGAGATTTGACAATTACAACGTACGGTTCTTTTTTCAGACTTCCTTCTTAAAAATTCAATTTTTTTCAGAACTTTCGCCATCGGAGCCACCATTGTCATTTTTGCCACGTTCCTCTACGGTCATGAGCCGAAAAACACAGCAGTTGCTCATAATGCTTAATAATTTTTTCACATCGAATCGTCGTTTAATGCATTTTCTAGTCTAATTGCACCCGTTATTTATTTTGAATAATTTATTCATTGGAAAAAATAAAGTATATTTTTTACATAAGTAAGAGAGTTGAATCGGCAGCCAAACGGGAGGGAAACACGTTCAGAAAGTTGTAGCAAATTTCAAGAATTAAGAAAATAATAAATTAGGGCTAATATTATGTTGAAAACTTTGGAATGTAACTGACAAAAAATCGAGAGAGTGAGAGAAAGACAAACTTTGAACTTAATTTAGAATCTTCGTAATTCTACATCGCCTGATGACGTGGCACCGTTGGAACTCGTGGGTTGGTCCCACGGTCTTGTGTTGGACTTCCGACGATTACCGTCTGAATTGGGGCTCTGCTGATCTTGTTGAGCGGTGAAGAGGCGTTCAAGACGACGTTGTGCTGGACCACGCATTGAAGTGGCGTCTACTTCATCTTCCTGAAAAAACAAACAATAAATTTGAATTTAAAAAAAAATCAATCAGATACCTTTCTATTATCTAAAGTGCCAAAAAGAGAATCTCTCCTATGCTCCAATGCTCGAATGGTTCCTTTCCGGAGGGTCAACCTCTTCGAATTGTCTCTAGCAGAAAATCCGGCTGGATCAGGTGCTTGTTCACTTGATAGGGCAAAGAATCTTTTCTTGAAAGCGGCATCCAACGTCTCCGTCTTTCGTTTCATCATAGAACGCCTAGACGATTCGAGGTTCTGAACCACACGTCTTCTAGAGATTCCACGATCTTCCGTTGGCTGAATCAGAAGATTAAGATAATCAGTAAACGAGAAAATCAATGAATGAAAACTTACAATGTCAATGTTATGCGCATTCTCATCGATCCCTCGTATTGCTTGTAGTTCTCGAGCTATTTCCACAGCATTCTGAGCCACCAGCTCATCCTGAAAATCAACAAAGTTTGAGTTAAAGGTGCTGTGGCTGAAATAGAATTTACCTCGCTAAGCCTATCCATTGTTTTTCTGAAGCAGAATAGCTCGGTTGAAGCGATAATGTGAGCCAGGGTACCGAAACGATGGCACAACATGGCAAGGAACTAGAAAATAGAACTGTTTACAAATTCATCGAGTTTCATTACCTGAATAACCAAAATACTGACGAAGAAAATCAAGAAGACTAATCCGATTGGTTCCAACTGAAGCCTAGTCATTACCCAGACTTCCTCTTTCTGATTGTCATCATGACTAGCATAACACGGACGGACAGTATGATTGTATTTAGGACCAAGAGGCCATTCAATATTCAGACAGTCTTTGTGGATTTGAAGCACCAGAACGGAGATGATGAAGACAATATTGATCATCAGGAAGTAGACAGTATGAGAGTTGCGGATAGCTGAAAAGTTATTTACAAGAAAGTGTATTTGTTGGTAATCTTACCTAGCAATCCAGCTTCCAACCTCACTCTGTTGTTCAGTTCTAGGTTAATCGGAGACAAATATTTCTCAATTACATCATTCCAGAAGGACTCTTCCTCGGGTTCCAAATACTCTCTTTCAGCTCTTCTCAATGACTTGTCAGCCAACCAAATTTCACTCTGTGCTTGCTTCCATTTCTGATTCTTCTTCGCAGCATGACTCTGATTTGACATTTCGAGAGCATCTTCAATTTCAGCCTGCTCATCTTCATCAGCTTCAGAGCACTTGTCAATTTGAATAGTTCCGCCAGTGCTGGAAAGGATCGAAGCACGACGGGCTAAAGATGGATGATGCTTGCGATCCAAACGTTCGACCTGAAAAATACTTTTTTGATATTTAGATGTCATTTTGGTGCTACCCCTAGTCAAAAACTTGAATCAGAACTGCTTGAATCAGAACTGCTCGGATGAGAACTGACAAAACTTTGCTTCAATGGCCTGCAAGATGCGAAAAATGCCCAAATACGTGCATTTGAAAAGTTCTTATCAGGGGCATTTCTTGAACGGTCGGTTCTTATAAGGCTCAGCTCTCATTCGTCCAGTTCTGATTCAGTTCTGATTTCCATGACTTACCTTTTTTATGACTTCATTGAGCTTTTCATTGACCATCACAGCCATTGCATCAGTCGAATTCCGCCCACAACACAAAAGTCGTGTACACCAATTTCCATTTGCCGCAACTCCAGATTCCACATTAGCATTATTCTTGATATTCTTTCCATTTTTATCAGTAATTGGATCTTCTCTGGTTCCCCATGATACATTATGCATATTGCAGACACTATAAATTGGGAGTAGCATGTACATACATGGAATTGCCAAGAAATAAATAGTTCCGGGAATGATACAAGTGAATTCGAGAGGATGAAGAATGGCTGCGGTGACGAAAGATGTGGCAACGGCAACTGTGAACATAGAGTGAGGACTGAGCAAACCGTCTTTCTGAAGTTGAAGAGATGTTCCCACAATTACAGCTGTCATGAGCATTGCGAAGATTGCTCCAATGGTTTGTGCACAAATAAGCTGGTGCTCAGGTTTTGCCACGAGACAGACAACGATAAAAATGATGACTGGAATGGAAACAATCACTAAGGAAATCATGGTATCGATTGTGAAGGAGATGCTGATAGCTCCGATGATCATGACAAAAATAGTTCCAGGGCCCAAAATTGAAGAGACCAGCATGACAAGTTGATAGATGATGTACCAAATAGAAATTGATTCGTTCACTCTCACGACATTCCTGTAGTCTTTCAACAAATCCATAATATTGAAGATTGTAGAAGGAATCCAGCGACGGCGTTGATTGAAAAATTCATTGAACCCTTCTGGCGCAAAGGTTTGAGCATCTGAAGCGGCACAATATTCGACACGATATCCACGTTGAAGAAGAAGTGTACACAGCCAGCGATCCTCTCCTTGATCATATTGAATGAAATGTTTTGGCTCTTCTGATGTTAATGCATATCTGAAAAACAAAACGTTTTGAGTTTTTCAATTACTTTATAAGTTTTGGGTTAGCTCGAAATTAATACGCCCTAGACGTTCACGCAAATCTACATGTCTCAGCTAGAGTAAGTGATATCAAAAAGTGATCAATTAACAAAACGTTGACCATAAAATTTTGCAAATTTTACCAGTTGACCACTTTTTTGTATCTTTAATTCCAGCTGAGATACATAGATCCGAAAAAAGTTCTGCACGCAGTTCTTTCCGGCCATTCTAATATTACCTTCTTGCCACATTATCATCCATCAATGCATATGCTCTGAAAAGAGAGAAGCATCCAGGAGAGCACATAACACATCCAATCATATGTTCCGTAGCTTTTTGCAGCCAATGTCCAATTGCATATTCAAACTTCTGATACCAAACCATAGCTCCATCTCCTCTTGGATGAATTCTTCCGCATGCTGCTCCAAGTCTTCGATTCTTTTTCATCAAATCAACAAGAAGATAAACAGATTGTGGTGTGAAATCTACATCACCATCCAGTGTTAAAATAAAAGTGTTTTCAGAGATAATTTCCTTTCTTGAAGGATCATCCACTTTCATCATTAGTCTATATCCGAGTAGATAATAGAGGTACATTACTTGACTCCATCTTTTCTTGTTTCGAATCTTGTCTTTGTCTTTTAAATGAATGAATAATTTGTTCTTTCCAGGCATGATATAAGTCAGTTTTCCACCGTACGGGGTTTTGGTCTTCTTTGGAGGTTTTAGGCGCATTTGAGTTTGATGAACTGCCGATGCAGCTTGATCAATCACATCCACAATCTTCTTGACAAACTTATTGATTTCCGGCTCACTGTATTCATTTTTGGTGAATGCGTCATCGAAAAAGATATGTGCTTCAAACTCATAGTAGTCCGGATCGATAACTTTGAGATACTTTTGAGCGTTTCTACGTGCACATTGATCTTCGTCCATCCTGAAATTTCAAAAATAAGCCAATTCAAGTTTTCGCACCACTCACCTGAAAAGTGACTTGAGCATACATGTCATTTCGACTCCAGTCTCATGCCACATCGTGGCACACGCGTAGATTTTTGTGATAGCATCAGCTGAGCTTGCACTATCCCTAATCAATCCATTTTCTAGTTTTGAGCTACTCGCCGAGCAAACACTCGGTGGAGTTTTACTCTGAAGTCCTGGAATGGTTTCGTAGGTCAATGAAGAGTCTTCAGCATCAAATTCCAGATCTTCTGCTTTGATTTTCGCTTTATCATCTCTTCGGCGATTGAATGCAAGCGATTGGTCAACAAATGCACCGATATAGTAGGGAAGGACGAATAACTTTTCGCTTTTTGCCAATCTCTCATGTTTCGGATTCCACAAATGGATAGTAATCCAGAATTGAGAAGCCAGCCAGCACAACCAAATCCATGTTTGAGGGGTCAAAATGAAATCAGCAAATGTTGTAGAGGCACCGTTGCATTGCCAGAAAAGTTCCTAGAAAAGTTCAAAAAGATTTAGAGCATTCCATAATGAACTCTTACCACAGTCAGAACATTAGTCAAATGACATGGATCTTTCTGTCTCATTCTGCAGTTGGTGGACATCAAAAGTACAGTAACCGGTACACTCAAAGCCATTGGAAGGGCAAAGCCCATACGTTGCATCATGACTTTACAAGCAAACTTTGAACTGTGATAACAAACGAATACAGCACCAAATTGAAATATCACAAGCCATAAAGCATCATAAGCCATTGTCAACTGATTCCGTTCAACATAGTTCGAGTAGATCTGAAAATTGCTATCATCAACCATGTAGAGCTGAAAAGAAACTTACATTATAACTGGAAAACTCTTCTTCCTCGGCCGGAGCTTCCTCTTCTTCTTCATTCTCTCCACCATCACCAATAAACCTTTTTAATCTTTTCATATTGTACTCTCCCGCGTCAACTTGTTCAGCTTCATCTGCTTTCGGTTGTTTCTTTGGAGGTTTTGGCTTGTTTTGCGGTGCAGAATAGTATCCAGCTTCTCGATTAGCTTGTTCAATCATTAAATTGATTCTTGTTTGAAATTTCTCGATTTGAGTTTGGTTCATATCGTGACCGGCAACTGATAGAAGCTTCTCTCCGAATGGATCTTTTTGGAGCATGTCTTCGATTTTCATTCGGCTGGAGACAAATAGGAAACAACAGACCACATAGATGCATATTTTCCAAAGAGATACAAATGCATAGGTTTTTGATTTGCGCTCTGATAGACGTTGGGCGAATCTGCAGAAAAAGTGTTTTGTTGTCAGATGTTTCTATTAGTTTCTATTAGTTTTGATCGGAAAAAAATGCGCATTGAACTTTTTATCGGATCTATATATCTCAGCTGGAATTAAAGATACAAAAAAGTAGTCAACTTACAAAATGTGCAAAATTTTATTACCATCATTTTGTTAGTTGACCACTTTTTGATATCACTCACTCTAGCTGAGATAAGTAGATTCGCGTAAACGTTTTTTTAGGCCAACGTTATAAACCAACTCACTTAGCAAGAGTTCTTACTGGTGGAAAAACTGAATCTCTGTGAACAAAATTTTGCCACCATGCAAGTGAAATCAAAGTCAATGAAACTGGTATGGCGATTGAATGTTTCTGGAGGTTTGGCATAAACATCGGATAAGCCCAGAATCCACTAGATTGTGCAGCGATTGCAGCAATATCGATAATCACAAGAACCAGAGACAGTTTGCTGGGTTTTCGACTGATAAGAGAGAGGATAGCTGGTACGAAACACATTGCATTTGTCAATTGAACTGCAGTAACTGCATCCAGGTCCGGAAATATTCTAAACACCAGTATTCCCACTCCGATACTGTGAAGAGTTTCAACAATCAAAACAAACACGAATTGTATGAATGTGGGACGTTTCACATTTCGAAACATCGTTCTGTGCATTGATCTGAAACTTTTTTATTAAAAAAATGTCTGAAGAAAAGTTTAAACGAACCTCACAAAACACAATGCTTCTGGAGCAGAAAGAGCTAGGAGAGTTGCCCAAACCCATTTGACCACATGAGCATTTTTGAGCTTCACCGTGTTCTGAGTGGCTTCTGATATCACTTGATTACAAATTGTGATAGTTTGTCCACCCCATCCGATGGCTGACGTCATCAGAATAAACGTGGATTTTGCAACAACCGCGGAGCTCAATGTGAGTAGAAATAAAACAACAAAGGTGGCCAATTTGAGAACTTGGAGACTTGCATCATGCCAAAATCCTGAAAGTTAATACTAATAATAATAATTTTCTTAAATCCCTCTTCCAAAAATAGCAATAGGTTTTTTCATTTTTCTCTCCACCATTTCTTCCATTCGTGAGACAGCTCAATTAGGTGACCACCCTCCATCCGCACGGCGGCGGCGCTTCCTTTAGAGCAAACAAATTTCGAAACTGTGAAAAGAAAGAAAAAGGGATGGAGTCTCATTAGAAGAAACGGTAGAGACGATGAGATTTGGGGGAGGTCAAATGAGTAAAGATGCTATTTGACACTTTTGTTTGTTAAATACCCCCACTAAAAAACGGAGTGACCACCTTCAGTACAAGTGGATTACACACTTTGGAACGTATCACGGATGTTTTGGTTTTTGACAGAGGAAAAAGTTTCGGAGGTGATAAATGAAGTTTGGAAGGTGATAAAAAAACAGGAAAACAAATGCCGTGGAATTTTTTTGTCAAAGATTTCAATATCATCTTGGAAAATTGAAGCGCTAAAATGCTATATTACGCATACAAATCACCTAAATTAGATAATTCGATTTTTGCATTTTTATGCTTACATAAAACAAGGAGCCATTTACCGAATCAGAACTGTCCCGTATTAGTAATTCTGATTAGGGACCGGTTCTGGAACGGTGAACCTTTTTTTCTGATACTGGCTAAACTGATAATACACAGTTCTAATTCAGGCAGTTCTGACTTGTCCAGTTCTTATCTTTTTTTAATTTCACTAGAACGTTAGACCATTTTCCAGAATCTGTTCTGCCTAGTTCCCTAATCTTCTATGAAAATTATAAGCTTTTTTTCGCAACCCTCTAAGTTTTTCGAAAATGTGTACCCACACATCGAAGAATAATTAAATTTTAAAATTCGACTTTTTGAAATTTTTTTACGACAACCTATTTTGATACCAATTAAAAGGCTTCTGATCTTGGGATCATTTTTATCACTATGGTAAAAACCACCAGTTTCATTTTTAAAATTTCTGAGAATTTGGAATAAAAATCTCACCATGGCCAATTCGATCGGGCTTCGGAGGTAATAATCGAAATATGTCCCATCCTTTGTTTTCTGTCACTGTTCTGAAAAAAAATAACGGTAATTTTTGCTTAGGATGTCTTTTTTCTTGTTTCACATCTTTTTTTATACTCAAGAAAAAGAAATATTCATAGTCTGGCAGTCGTTCAAAAAAGATTACATGTTTATCAATCAAATTATGTCTCAAAAAAGTTCACATACGAGAAATTTGGATCAAATTCTCTGTTTGGTAGCACTGGAGTTTTGGGTGGCGGACATGATGGATCAAATGTTTTCTGGCGAATCTTTTCTTCAGGTACTACAGTCTCATCTGGAGCTGTACCACTAGAATAATAGTATCCTTTGCCTTTAACATCTGAAGCCGAATGTGAAGACGTTGGCTCATCGTCTTCTTTTCCTTCTAATGTGTCCATCCGGCACATAGGCCGATGATCCAATGTGTTCATCATCATCATTTCAGATCATAGTGATAACAAGGAGGAGGTTTAATCGATAATAAATTTTAATATGAGAAGTTTTGTTTTGGAAAAGGGGGGAAAAGGCGATATATTGAATGACCCTCTATGAAGGTCGTCTCAACGGTATGTATCTTGAAAAAGCACTTGAGAAGAGCAGGCTCCGCTGGATGGAGGGGATGGTGGAGGGAGCACAGTGTGCTTATGCGAAAACGAAAAGTATCTCCCGAGGGGTGAGTGCGCGGCGCCTTCCGCCGTTGGTCACTTTCCTCTGTGTGTTCGGAGAAAATTTAGGCGGAAAAGCCATGGAAACATGAAGAAATTGGGAGAGTCGCAGGTAATGCTCGCGGTGGTAGCACAGACAGGTTCGAGCTGTTCGTCTTCTTCCAAGCTCTGCAACTCACTTCGCACCGTTTTGAATAGTGATTTTTAGGTGAGGAGGAGGGCAACGTCATTGCCATTCGGAAATTTGGAATCATTTGTGGGGGAATCGGCTTTTTTGATCGTTCGTTTGGCATGCCATAGTTTGGTTCTGAGGAGTCGGGAGTGAAGACTTGACAACTATAACTTAATGTGCCAGACTTTTCAATGGGTGCTACCACTAATCAGAACAGGACAAAACAGAACTCTGGACGAATCAGAAACGAACGAAATGAACTGACCGTTTTAGAACAGCCCCGGATAAGAACTATCCGAATGCTTGCGTTTGGGCACTTTTCACTAGTTTCTTCTTGAATATTCCTTCTGGCTTCCCAACTCAGGTCGTGCCAGCTCAGCATCGCATTTCCAACAATCTAAGCCGACTTCTTATTCATCCTCAGACAGGAATTCTAATTCTTTTCACCATTGTCTTCGGAAAGTGTCATAGAGCAAGCACATCGAAGTCATTGTCAAATTAAAACATTGTTGACTCATGTTCCACCAACTTTGAAGCTTGTTCACGCAGAGGGGAGATGAGCATGAGGCAATGTGTATGAAAACAAATACTACTGTGCGCATTTCTCTCTAATCCGCTGTGGCGATGGTGATGATGGAGACGAAAAGTTCTTCTCTATACATGAACAGAAGAAGCACACAAGCGTATCGGTATCGAATAACATGTACGTGGGGGAGGGGAGTTAGGGTCAAGAATAGAAGTACAATAGAGTTTGAGGATGAAAAAAAGTCACAAAGTTTGTTTATACATTTTGAAGTGTTTTGTCCGGAGCAGTGGAACAGGGTTCAAAAATTGAAAAGTTATTCGAGATTGAGATGAAAATACAACAGCTTTACTAGAGCGGCACGCCGTTATATCGTTCGGAAAAGGTCTGGGAATGCCGTTATATTACAGATGCCGTCTTTTTACATGGTGTTGTTTCAATATAGTATTTACCAGACTTGTCACGGGCCGTGCTGGGCAAATAATTTCCAGAAGGAGATGGATTTTCAAACGAAAAGACCCAAGAAAAGTTTCGAAATTGGGCTTAAATCGGGAAAAACATGCTGAAAAAAACAGAAAAATTAGAACCCGGACATTTTGACAAGTCTGCATTAGATCACAATTTATTCTATCAATTATTTTTCTTCAAAGTTGAAAAATTTACAGATTCTTTCAAAACTTTTTAAAGTTTCCAATTGCCCAGTTCACTCTAGACTTCAACGGTCTAAACGGACTCAAAATGACCTCAACGTCATAACTTCCTGATCATTATGTTTTTTTTCCATGCAAAACAAACATTATGATTCTTTATTTTTCTTCTATTTCTTTGTTGAATCAAAATGCATTAGGTCCATTTCCTTTATCCGTTTTTTTGCCGCATTTTTTCTTCCGTTCATCAAAAGGCAGCACCTCTCATCAACGAGGTCTAAATCGGATGTGCAAACAACGGAAGACATTGACACCTTTGTGTGTTGGAGGAAATATCATAAAGGAGAACGAATAGGAATTGAGAAAGGAAAATGTGGCAAATTGAATGGCAATTCGGGAAAGAAAAGGAAAAAAAGTGAGAATATAAGTTTGAAACTTCTGGAATAAAAGAAATCAAAAGATTGTTCATTAGATAAAATTGCAGAATGCTAAGGAAGAACACCTAATGAGAAAAATACCAAATTTTGGAGTTAGGAGAATAGTAAGCAGTTCAAATTATAACTCATTTTTAGAAATTATGACTGATTATCTTTTCATCAGAAGAAGAATATAAGATGGATTGCTTTCTAAATTGAATAAGGCAACACTAACTCGGGAATGGTCCATACTTAAGGTGATGTTTTCAGGGTTTTGTCACAAGTATTCTCGAATCGAAATTAATTTTGAATAGCCAATTCGAAATCGTTTCGTTTGCTGTGAACCTCCAGAAAACAGGCGATCTGATCGTGATCTTCTGAATCCTGATTAGTTTTTACGTCAAAATCATTACTTTGAAGCGGTATTGGACTCACTTCTTGAATGAGCCCCAAAATTGAGTAAAGAATCATAACTATTTGCTTTCTAACTCCCCCAAGAAGTTTGAAGCAGTTAGGAATGAAAATTAAACTGATTTACTTACTCGAAGCTCATACTCTAATTGTGCAAATTTGTGCAGATTGTGCAATGCAGAAAATGAGTTTTCTCAAATTATTTTCAAACGTCTTGGAGTGTTAGAGGTTGGTCTAGTCTGCATTTTGAATTTACTTGAAGATTGTACACGATCTTTCATTTTCTTCGGACTAACTAAATTGTTTGGTGAAGTTTTTCCAAAAATGAAGGTATTGTAAAGAGTGTTGAAGAAAATGGGTGATATGTGTAATTTTATCAAACCAAACATTCTGGTGCTTTTTTTTAGTTTTGAATATTTTGAAGATAAACAAAAACCATTGCCATCCACGGGGTCGAACTCTATAGGCGCTCATGAACCTGACTCTCTCGCTCACAATCTGGATAAATTTCCCTTCTTACTAGTTATGATTATCCGGTCTTCAAATATAAACTGGTCTATTCTTCATAATAGGCAAGTAACTACAAATTAAATTTTTTCATGTCCGGCCATCTTTAAGCCAAAAGAGAAACAACTTTTTTTGCTTTCCGGAAAACACAAGGCTATGCTATTATGATTACGTGCTATTATGATTATGTATAGTTTTGACAAGAAGAGCTTTCTCGAGCTCAGTTTGTAAAACAGAAGAGCGAGCTATCGAAACATGTAAAGCTTATAAAAATCGGATTTTTAGAGGCCTAGACTGCAAATAGTCTGAAGCAATACAATGAAAAAATACTTACCCTTCGGCTATATAATAATTCGAGTGATTGTCGTCGCGGTCGCGACGATCCATCGTTCGATCCATTTCGGTCTGAAATAGGAACAAAAATTAACTACATAATGTTTCATTCATTTTCAATATGAATACTTTTTCGCACCCCTTCTAGAACATTGATAGTCATACATTAACTTACCGCCTCACAAAAAAATTTTAAGAAAACAAATTATTCATTAGCAATAAAATAGATCTATGGAGAAATCTAGACCGGAAAATCGTGCTCGAAATGATAAAATGTGCAAATGAAGGTGGGTGAGAGAAGCCGCCGAATTTTGACATGTTCAAAAACAGAGGCCGCCCGACTCTACCCACTGACCCTATGGATATATTTCGGTGATTATCGCGGAGGAGAAAAAGTGACATCTTAATAGAGACTGGCAACATTTTGAGTCTAATGAAATTTATGATCTTTTGGTAAAAATGTGATGGGACGTGCACCAGGGTCAAGAGGAAGGAGCTATTATGTTGGTTTGAAAGAAATGCGTGCTGAACGTTTACGCAACTCTTCGTATCTTAGCTAATGTGAGTGTTATCAAAAAGTGGTCAACTAACAAAATGTTGATCATGAAATTTTGTACATTTCACCAGTTGACAACTTTTTCGTATCTTTTATTCCAGCCGATACATTCAAATCCGGAAAAAAGGTCAGCGCGCATTTCTTTCCGCCAACCTAATAATTTATACCTTTTCATTTTTCGTAGTCGTAGTAGTAGTAGTAGTGGTCGAAGGGGGATTCTTTGAATCAGGTTTCATGTTAATAGAATCGAATGATGTTGTCGGCTCATCGGTTTTCTTTTCGAATATTCCATCACCCATAATCCTCTAATATCACACTTTTTTAAAACTTATCATTCACACACCAGACAGTGTGTTGAATTTTGTCAAAAAGTTGAAAGGTGAACGCGGGGAGGTGAAACGAATTTGTTGTCGCTAAAGGAATAACACAGTCAGAAAACAATTAGGACGATTTTAGAAGAAGCGACGACAGAGCACCGAAAAAGGAGGAGCACCATAACAATAGACAAAAGGAGGGAGTCCGAATGTGTTTAACCTATTTGTTCTGTGTTTAATCGCACAACACACGCCTGAACTTTTTTGCGAGAAAAATACACTGTTTAGGCTCGAATGTGTAAGCGACGGAGAAAGGGAGCTTCTCCAGAGTTATAGTTTCTTTAGTTATTGTCTAACTATGGAATCTTTTATATGAAACCGACAAATTTTTTGACATTTTCAGTGATATTCAGACAATGTAGGTAATCATTACTTTTTCACTACCAAAAAGGGGAAAATATGAGTAAAATAAGGGGCTTGCGTTAATTGTAAGGTTTGTATAGGCCTGAAACGCTGTCTGCAGCCGATTTCTTGGTCAAAACGATTTAGAATAAGCATCCTATGAGCTATCTGTTCATATTATTTTCATACCAAAACCAGGCATTCCATGTAATCGGTTCGCTAGTAAGAATCTTACCCGAACCCTTCTCTTAGGCTCTTCATACTCCTCCTCGGTGACTTTCTGATTTTCTTCTGGCTGTGGAATCTCTATCTCCGTTTTTTCGGCGTAAATTTCATCATTGTGTGATTCCAATTTGCGAAATCGGACTGTCTCCGATGAGTCATCTAGTCCCAGAAGAGCATAGCCGTATAAAGATACCTATCAAACAGATAATATCGAGCAACCGGTTTAGAAAACTTACCAAGTGATCAAGAGGAACTTGGGAGCCATTTTGCGAATCTTGAACCCATTCCTCAACGAACTCTTCTTCTTTGTTTCCCATATCGAAGAATATCTTAGGAATTCATACCAAAGACGGCAAAAAATGAAAATGACCTGTAGATAGATATTCTGCCTGCTTATGGCTCTCCCCCGCCTTCCCTCTCAATTCTTTCCTTCATTCAAACCGTTTTCCATTATGTGTGTATGTGTGCACCAAAAAATGCACATACAATTAGTTGCATTGAATGACCCGACGAGGCTCTCGGCAAGAGGCAAAGCAGAAGACAGGTTTACAGCAGGCAGCGGCAGGATGTGTTAGAAAGAGTGCATGCCGAAGAGTCCCGAGATGACGATGAATAGCAGGGGGAAGTCTGGAAAACACGCGTCGAAAATGATCAAGCATCGATTGAGAGGAATCGAATGTTCAAGTGTTTTCATGCAGTGATGTAATAGAGAATAGTTTTGTTTGAAATATTATTCTTTCCATCAAAGAATGTGCATCTGGAAGATTGCGATACTAACTCAAAACGGCTGAAATTATCATATGCAATGACTAATAAGCTACGAGTCTCAGATTTTTTTTTTAATCCGACGTATTTTTTCATTCTGATTATTTTATTTCACTATGACTTTATTCTAAAATTACTCTAAACGGTTGAAAATGGCATTTGATATCCTAGTAGTTCGAAAAAAAAGCGCGCGCAAGTCTCTCATTTGTCGGATTCAAGGCCATCCACCTGTATTTGGCTATGCTTTCAAGCGTCATTTTCAACCTTTTGGAGTGATTTTTGAGTGAAGTAACAGTGAAAGAAAAGAACTAGCGTTAAAAGATACTTCGGAATTTAAAATTAAAGAATCCGAGAGCGCGGCCACGTTTTTTTCTACATTTTTCAAATTTGCCTTTCTGATACATTCAACCTCCCGTGTATTACATAATCAGCACTTCCATAGCTACCACAAATGACTATTTGTCTAACAAGAGGCAATACTTCCGCTCGTCCCACTCACAGACCGGTCATTTTGCGTGCTCATTTCTCCCTCACTTTTTCACTTGCTCTCCTCCTCCGGAGCAAATGTTCTTCTCGCCCTTGATCTACGAGAAACATGCTCATCTTTTCTCAAGCTCTCTAATGCGTCACACTGGTAACAAAAAATCATATGCGAACTGAGAAAAAGGAGAGTGTTTCCAAAAAAAAGTTAAAAATGTTCCGGAGGAAGATGCTTGAAATTCCCACGAGGGGGGAGAAGAATATCAAGAAGATTGTTTGCCAATCTGATTAACAGATTTGCGACTTATGCAAACTTAATGTCTATCAGGTTATATGGTTATGATATGAGTAAAAACTTTGGGGTGTGTCTTGATGAATCATAATGGTAACTGGTTTTTGGCAAACAAAAACAGAACTTCGAATTTGGAACGCCAGATTTGGCAGAGGTCATAGGCGAGCAGGGTTGAAGACAACAGATTCTAGAAAAGAAAGACAATGATTAAACTCACAAAAGTTATATTTTCTGAAAAAATTAGAAGCGAAAGAAGGAGCTTGAAATATGCGGATATACCCTTTGTTCTAACAACTTTTTTTTGATGTCCTTCTATTAAGGGTGCTCCTATATTTTTCAATGATATCCAGAGAGTATACTTCTTCGAGAGATGTTTTTCTATCAGAAGTGTCCTAGGTATATACAATACTGGCCATAAAAATTGTGCGTTTGCCTGTTTTCAGTTGAAAATTGCTGTTTCTGAGACCATGCTACAGAGCGTGTGATTGACACAGGGCTCCAAAACTTTTTGAGGATATTTTACCACTCAAGAGCTTCAGTTTCGTAGTTCATGACTTTTCTGGATCATCCACTTCAACACTTTTTACCGTCAAAGAAAAATATGGATAAAAATGTCATATTTTGCCTGTTTTTTTCTTTGACGGTCCGTAAAACGTGTTGAAGTTGATGATCCAGAAAAGTCATGAACTACAAAACTGAAGCTCTTGAGTGGTATCTCGCATTCTTTATGGCCAGAGATGTATTATGGAGCCAAACGAATTTACTTGTAACCTCTCAAAAAAAACAACAACAATAATACATGCGTTTCCTCCTCCTTCTCATCTCATGCTCCCACCAAATGAGCACACACTTGCTCCTCACCTACACGCAAAAACTCGCGCAAAAAAAAGGCGCATCACTCAACGGGGTGTAGGGGAGAAGAACCGGAATTGCTTGGAGGGTGGAGGTATAGAATGTTTAACTGATTGCAACGCGGATATATAAGTGAAGAGTTAGTGGAAGAGCAATAGGCATTCGGTATCTATTCGAAATGAACACTAAGTTTACTATTCTGGCTATTTTGGCTGTTTCAGCTTCTTTTGTGGCTGCTGATGACGTGGTAGGATTTTTTTTTCCTTTATGTTCCTTCAATATATTAGCTTGTACTTTTCAAAGATTTTATTCTTGAGAATATAATTTTTCGATTTTTTATTTCCTCTTTCATCTTTTCATCATTCCAATTCTCAGTTCCTCCGCGCTCGTCGTCAATCTTCATGTGGCTGCGCTATTCCGGCAGCCCCAGCCTGTAACTGTCAACCAGCCCAGACTAACTCTGTTCAACAGTCCTGCTCCTGCGCTCAAGCTCAGCAACCATCCGGATGTGGATGTGCTCAACAGTACCAACAGCAACAATGTGCCCCAACATGCCAGAGCTCCTGCGAACAGAGTTGTGTTGCCCAGCAACAGGTATCCTTTATTTGATAAAAAAAAACTATAAAACCTCAAATTTTTTAGCCAGTTGCCCAATGCCAGAGCTCATGTGCTTCCACTTGCCAATCTGCCTGCTCTCATCCAGTTCAACTTCAACAGCCAGCACAACAACAGTGCCAGCAAGATTGTCAAGCCGCTTGCCCACAACAGCCACAACAACAACCACAATGTCAGCAGCAATGCCAGACTACTTGCCAATCTGATGATCAATACAATCAACAATTGATGCAACAAATGACCTATGCTCAGCCAGGACAAATCCCAGCTTACACTGGAGGATCTCCACAAACTCCAGCTCCAATTCAGCAAGCTTCGTAAGGAATTATACAATTTTTGATTGGATTTTTATTAACTTTTTGTTTCAGCCAATGCAACACCTGCCAAAACTCGTGCCTCAACACTTGCCAACAACAACAACAACCTGTTCAACAATGCCAATCATCATGTGATCAATCTTGCCAACCAGCCTGCGGATCCCCATCCAACTCTGCATACAACCAAGTTAACTATCAACAAAACTATCAGCAAAACAACTACCAACAAACCAACACCAACAACAACTACCAGCAACCAGGACCAATCCCATCTTACCAAGGAGCCAGCCAGACCACCGCCCCAACCTACGAGCCTTACAGAGATACCAACATCCAGGTAAATAGTAATAATTTGTGGAAATTCTAATCTTAAATTTCAGACTGGAGGAAACATCTCTCAATGCAACACCTGTCAATCCCAATGCAACCAAGGATGCCAAGCTCAACAGACTCCACCAGCTCAATGTGCTCCACAATGCGATGCTCAATGCCAGTCAGCTTGTACTCCAGCTGCTCCAGTCGTCCAAACCCAGCAACAAGTTCAATTGACCATCAATGTGCCAGTCTCTCGCCAATCTGCTCAATGTCAACCACAATGTGAGCAGTCATGCAACACTCAGTGCATTCAACAACAGCAACCAATCTCTCAGTGTCAGCCAGCTTGCCAACAAAGCTGCTCCACTTCATGCAGACAATAATTTGGAGTTAATTTAACTAATAATTTTTGGGTTTTATGTATATTTTGATATAATAAATACGGTGATGGGCATTCACTAGAAGGAAAAAACAAATTAGTAAAATTTAAAAGGTCATTTAAAAGCTGAAAACATGGAATCTGAAATCAGTTTTCACTTCAGTCTCAAACTACTACTTGTCCAAAATACAGTTGCTCAGAAAAAAGTTTATGTATATCAAACCCAGTCTATTTATTGACATATTTAAAAAATCTTCGTTGACTTCTGCAAACAGGTCGCTGACACAAATCGTTATCCTTGAACAACATCTTGATGTTACATGTGAAATGAACAGCTGTCTGAAAGTATTTTTTCAGTGATTAAAATTTTGTGATTTTCCAAAAATATTTTCGTATTTTCAAATTTTTTGCGATTTTCATGAAATTGATAACTTTTTTTCTGATGTTATTAACCAAACTTTTCTCTAAAAACCACTACCACAATTATCGAAAAATAAAGACGAAAAATGAATTGTTTTCAGGAAAAACCGGGCAGGTTGATTTTTCTCAATCCACGCAGCCTGGCCCATCACAAGTATCATTAAAATGAGAATAAGTTACCGTATCTACATCTAAAGCGAAAGCATGAACTTTGATTCCTGCAGATAAGTCTCCTTGATAACTGATATCTGGAAGAATGCTTGGAAATACTGAACAACCATTCTCATCAATGATTTGGATCTGGAAGTTTAAAATAACTCGAAAGGACATGTTTAAAATCTACTCACTTTCCTTCCATCTTTTTTCTCTTCCGCGCTATCTGAAATAGTGCAATTGTTCACCATAACACAGAACAGATAATTTTTGTGATCCCCATTGTAATTGCAATTCCATGAATGATAAATTTCATCGCCAATGTTGACCTTTCGTGTTACCAACTCTCCAAACTTGGTGCCGTGATGAACACTGTACTTACACACGGGTTCAGGAAATCTGGAACTTTAAAAGTTGGCCGTTTTGTTTTGCTGTTTTAGTTTAAATTCGTTAACTTTTTTCTTAAATCTTAATATATGTTGTTTAATTTTGAATTCTGAAAAAAAATCTAGTTTTAATCTGAAAAACTCACACCTGCCTACGGGAAGTTCAATGATGTCACTGGCTGGAAAATTGTCACTGATTTGAGTCTGCCCATTTGATACCAAAAAGAAACTGGCAAAAAGAAAAACGACAAGTAGAAAATCCGGAAAATTCACAATCATTCTAGTCGAATAAATGAACAGAGGAGTAAGGGGGCAATGTCGGTCACAGTGGATGAAATGACTTGATAGCGATGCGAAGTGATAAAGTGAAGATGAACTGATAGACTAGGAAGATGAGATTAGAGAGAAAGACAAAAAGATAGTTCTGAGAACGATGTAATTATCAAGACCTCATGGGAACTATGCTGTAAAGGTCAGACTACTTAAATGTAATCTGTATCGGAAGAACGACGTTTGTAAGGTACCTACATGAAAATAGAAAGTATTTGCTGCCAGCTGTGTGACTGGTTATTTATCTGTCTTTGCAGTTTTACTGTGAATAATGCCATTTCACTTCACTTTCAGGGATCACATTGCACTTTATCGATAAATTCAACACCTGACTAGGTCTCTCGAAACGCCGATGAGATTTATGGATAATACAAAGGGACAACTAAGTAAGGGAAAAAATATCGCTACTCGGAGAGATGGTTAATGTAACCCCGATTTCTTATTTTTTATTATTTTTTATTATTTTTATGAATATTTTGGAATATTCTGCTATAAATTTCTTTCAGAAAAATAGTTTTAAGATGTCTCTCGCTTCCAGGTTATTAAAACCAGTTATGTCCGTTCCCATAATTGATTGTCACCCTGTACAAAAAATGTATAACTTAAACAGATAGCATCATTTGAAACTCATTCCATTATTCTATTGTGAATAAGCCAAAACATCGTGTATTTTTTTGCATTCTTTTCAAAAATAAAATGATTTTCTTTTCTTCTGTTCTTTTAATTTTTCGACGCGTACAGTTCCCTTGTAGCGGTGAACTGTGAATAGATGAATGACTTAGTCACACTCTCCCTCTATTTCCTATATTCAGCTGGCAGATTTCAAGAAAGAAGGAATTGTTAAGTTAGTTAAACTTCTTGGATTCACAAGCCAACCGGGTCCAAATGACACCAGGCTATCTCTACTTGCTTATTATTGGTACTTGTAAATGTCTCCTCATCCCAGCCCCGGATTTCTCTGGATTTTCTTCAATCTCAACTTTAAATAATAATTGCAACAAATCTCTCGATCATAATCTTATTTTCATATAAGTTTTTTTTCCAATTTTGATTTTCAATAAAATGGTTCATTTTTTTCTTTTCTTATCGACATTCTGTTCCCGAAAGCAGACTTGTCACGGGCAGAGCCCGGCGCGGCCCGCATTTCGACGAGGCTGCCCGAAAGATTCAGTCTAAAACCAAGGGGATCAAAGGATCAGTACATTATTCGAACAAAAAACCGAATGGATTTCCGTTTTTTTTTGAAGTTCATAATCTGTTAATCTGCAGAAGTGTTCGATTTCTTGTTTAGCAGATCATGATGCCATTCGATCATTTGCGCAACTTCATTGTCTTTATCATAGTATCAGAGATTATGCAAGCATTTCTATCATTTCCCTTCTCCCAATTTTCCAATGGCATCGCATCAAAACAGCTGATCTCATCGTAGATGTTTGCCTATCTTTACCAGACTGTACAACCGCCAATTTATCACCTCTCTGCCTGACGCCTCCGCCCCCGCGCGCTCGTGGCTAACATAAGAGGGGAGAAGAAATTATAGCGGGTTTTTGTTTAGGAAGCGTGTTGCCATTGCGCATTTGCCTTTTCTCTACAACTGATTGCTTTCTGCATAAAAATCAGTTTTCGGCCATATACATATGCGGATATGAATTCGTGTCGCTTTCCGACTAGTGTCATTTGCATACAGTAAGTTTTGTAGTTTTAGTGGATCTGAAGGGAAAAAAGGAGACTTGTCAAAATGCGGGCCGACCCGGGCCAGGCTATTTTGAGTTTTCGAGCACGTTTTTTATCCATTTTTACCTTTATTTCAAATCTTTTTCTGTGTTCTTTTTTGAGAAATGGTCAAAATGTGAAACAGGAATGTGAAACATGTTTTGATTCTCCCAAATCAAGGCCGACTGGCCCGGCCCGTAGAAATTTCTCCAGCGACCCGGCCCGACCCGTGGCACGTCTGAAAAAATGAATAATCCAGAGGGCTCTTGGTATGTAATATATTAAATGTTTTTTTTGAATTAAAAGCTCCTTGTTTCGTTGATCTCTATTTTGAGAAACATTAATCATATAAACAGAGCATTTTCTGATTTTTGAATTTATCATCATTCAGCTTTCTCTTTGATTTCCTGTCTATTCCCCCAATGCTATTCTGAACTTTTGATTTCTGGATATGATTTTTAAAATCATATCAATTGTTGTTGACAAAGCTTTACAAACGTTCATTGATTTCAAAGATCAAAGGAGCTGAGAGAATATGTGAAAAAAAGCAGACTTGTCGCGGGCCGGGCCGGGCCGGACCGATGGAGGAATTTCATCGGCCCGGCTCGGAACCGTTCCACATTTCGAGAAAAATGTTTTCGTTTTTCTATCAACTTTTTTGATATAGGCTCTTAAAAGGAAATTTGAAAAAAACAATTGGGGAAAAAATGGGGAAAACGTGCTAAAAAAAATCAAAATTTTCAAATTCGGGCCGGCCCGGATTTAGACAAGTCTGAAAAAGGGAAAACAAGTATAGGTAGCATAATTACCAACACTCTCGAAGGCTCATTATAAAATACTCCAAAGTTTTCTTGACCTAGTTTCTCCAACGAAAAACTGGTTTCAAGGAGTAGTATAATAACAGGCTCAGAACATGATGGTGTTCGGCCATTCTTGTCCTTCTTTTTCAGTTTCTTCCGATTTCCATTGTGTTTTCATTGCTTTTCCTAGATTCTTTTCTCAGATTTTGCCTATTCAAAAAGACCCATATCTTTCCGATGAATCTCTCTCGCTTAGTCTAAAATTTCATGAGAGAGAACACTTCTCCTGAAGCTGGATTGCGACGGTGTCGGTTTTCGGCGGGGAAAAATACGGGATGGCTAGTTAGCACCTTTTTGAAAAGAGAGCGAGGTTTCGTAACACGGATTTTCAACTATTAGGTTTGCCCGAAAGAAATGCGCGCTCAACTTTTTTTCGAGTCTATATATCTCGGTTGGAATTAAAGATACAAAAATGTAGTCAACTGATGAAATGTGCAAAATTTTATGATCAACATTTTGTTAGTTGACCACTTTTTGATATCACTCACTCTAGTTGAGATATGCAGATTCACGTAAACGTCTACCGCGCATTTCTTTCCGACCAACCTGATAGATTCTAAAAATTTAGCTTCAACTAGCTAGACATTGTTTACTGTTTTCTTGATGTTCTAGACTAGAAAAACAGAATGCTTTTCCAATGGAAAAACAGTGATTTCAGATATCTCTCCACTGTTTCTTCATATCAACAGTCTCTGAGCTTTGATCATTTCAGACATCATCATGTTTGTTTGTCCGGTGGCATTGATGGTGTTTGGTAGCCTCAGAATTATTTGAATTTTTCTTCTTTTGGAGAGAGAAATAATTCGTAGAAGGGGTATTGAGAAACGTGACAAGTGGAAGGGAGGGCAGCTATGAACAAAACTCCATATGCCTGCCAAAATATGTTCAATTTTCCAACATGCTTCTCCTGTTTCCATTATCCTGAAAAAATCAGATTTCTGGATTAGATATCACTGAATCCATGCTAGATACATATCCGGTCAAATCAAAGCCGTCTTTTTTCAGATTTCTTATCTGTAATTCTCATCCCGTCTTTTTTTTCATTCAATTTCCTCATCTTTTTCCGTTGTTTGCGTTCTGTGCGGAATTGGAAAAGGGGGAGGAGGAAAAAGGGGGAGGCCACGCCCACTTTTCGTTTTTCTAGATTCCGATCGTTTCGGATTTAAAGGCGTCAGGTCTTGCTTCATTTCAAGTATACATGTTGCCTTTGTCTTCCTTCGTATCGAAGAGGATTTCTTTTCTCGAACTTTTTTTTCCAATTTGAGCCACAGCTTTTCAGAAGAAAGTTTCTTTTACCATTCTCACCTTTCCATTCTCTTTTCTGAAGCTTAGAATCTGGATTTTCCTGTACAAATAGTAAAACTAAATAGGGTCGTCATCCACATCCTCTTTTTCTCTTTTTTTTACACCCGATGCTGTCCTAATCCTTCTCCAAACTTTTACCATATAGTAATCCCGATTTAACCTCACCTTCTCCCATTTCAACAAGTAGGAACACTCTTTTTTTTTCGAATGTTGTTTTCGTTCCTCCCGCCCGTTTCCGCAATCATCTGACATATACTTGTGGTGAATTACAGAAACAACTATAAATATTTTTCAGTTCTCTCGTCTCAACTTCCCCCCATTTTCAAAATGCAAATCTGGCATATGGAACCATTCCCATGCGGTGATCGTCGTCTTCCACACCACGTCTTTCCACCAAAGAAGATTACCTCTTCTCAACTTGGACAGCTGGCTGGCGTCCAGTACTACAAGGTTAGGAGAAATTTTCCTTTTCGAGAAAAAAACTATCTGTTTTGAAGTAGCGCAAAAGAAACCAAATATTAGTTTGGCCGCGAAGAAATGCGCAGTAGAAGTTCACGCGAATCTGCATATCTCAGATAGAGTAAGTGATATCAAAAAGTGGTCAACTAACAAAATGTTGATCATTAAATTTTGCACATTTTACCAATTGACCACTTTTTTGTATCTCAAATTCCAGCCGAGACATATATAGTCGAAAAAAATTCAGCGCGCAAAAAAGGTCAGGTTCTTCCCGGTCAATCTGATACAATCTAGCCTTTGCTCCAATGCTCCAGTTTAAAGTTCATAAGATAAGATTCCTTTTCCCATGCCCACGCAATCATTCTTACAAAAAACAAAACATTTTAGCTTTGTAGCCTCTCTTTCATCTAGCCTTGTAGCTTCTTCAGTCTGCCAGACTTTTTCGTTTTCCATCAGAAAGTTGAAATCCAGTTTGAAAAAGAGGGATAGAAAAAAAAAGAAAAATGTACCTTTTTTCTTATGAAACGAAACAATTAGGCAAGGAGTAGGTGACTGTGAAAGGGAAAGGAATGGGGGAGAAAACATGAAAACATATTGTTGAAACAAATTTTCTGTAGAATGGCAACTGAAGGAAACACCACAATAACATTGATGGAATACTTTCTAGTTTTGATTAATGAAAAGTGTTTCGTCAAATGGTAGAAGACTAATTGAAAAAGAAGTTTGATAATGGAATTGAAGTTTTGAATTAAAGTTGGGAGAAACTTGAAATTTGTTTTTTCAGGTCGACCTCGATGACACTGCTTCCATGAAGAAACGTCTGTCAGCCGTGAAGACAGAGAAGAATGTGACATTCACTGATGTGTTCACTGTCAGTGAGACAATGATGGACTTCGATGACAAGATGGAGCAATTCTACGAGCCACAAACACAAAAGGAGGATGTGATCAGCTTGGTCGTCGAGGGAACATGCTACTATGACGTTGAGCCAGAAGAGGACAGCTGGGTTCGTGTTCAATTGGAGAAGGGAGATTTAATTGTGATTCCAAAGGGACTCTCTCACAGATTCACCACTACTCCACAGGTTCGTATTTTTTTGAATTTGAAGAAACTTATTCGGTTGACTCGAAAGAAATTCGCGCTAAACGTTTACTCGAATCTGCATATCTTAGCTAGAGTGAGTGATATCAAAAAGTCGTCAATTAACAAAATGTTGATCATAATATTTTGCACATTTCACCAGTGGGCCACTTTTTTGTATCTTTAATTCCAGCCAAGATGTTTGGACCCGAAAAAAGTTCGGCGCGCATTTCTTTCGGCCAAAACTAATAATTCTTTTATGTGTAGCTTTACCAATCAAAGTCTTAACTTCCCTAACGGTCTTATATACAGCTCTGCTAATAATACCCTTCAACTATAAATACTTCATTTTTCAGAACTTTGTCAAAATTCAACGCTTCTTCTCTCGCAAGGTCGAAGGAACTCAAGGATAAGCGTCGTCTTGCCTCCCCCTGCCTGTCTACCAACTTCAAACGCCCAACAACTGACCCCCGCTTCGTTCCACTCTATTGAAACTTACCCCTTCTCTTCTTACCTATTTGCCCATATTAACATTTTCTTTTTTTGTGTTTTGTACCCACCCCTTCACACCCCCAACTTATTAGTAATAATCCACGACTATTTTTCATAATCTAAAACATCTTGTTTGCAAATAAAGATATAATTTCCCCTGTCTCTTTGTACAAGTCTACAAAATATCCGTTCTTGAACTTTTAGTCATCTGGAACTAAAAAAGAGACTAAAATCGACTGATAATAGGACACATTCTCTTTTCGGAACCGGTTTAACAAAAATAGAGATCTTACCCCTCCAATGACACCTTCAACGTCATTCAAAGTTTCTTTGGACATTTTTGAACTAAAATTTATATTTTATTGGATCTAATCTTGTAAAGCATTGAGCGTATTTTCTCTATATTCCATACTTGTGATGGAATACTTTGCCGGTCCGGATTTGAAAAAATTTGAAACTTTTGGATCGTTTTTCTCAAACTTTTTCGTGATTTTGATGAAATTTCCGACTTTTTCCTACTGAAAATATCTAAAATTTTCTTTAGAATCAGTTATCAAAAAAAAAGAAACTTTTTTTTCATTACAAAATTTTTAAACACCTCTCGGAGACCAGCCGACCGGGCCGGACCGGGCCGGTAGAAACTCCTCAGTCGACCGACCCGGCCTAACACAAGTATGCTATGTACCAATACATACTACAATTTGAAGAAATGTGGAACGTATAAGTTTTTACGTGAGAAAAGCACAATTCTAAAGAAGTTTAAAGTTCTTTCTGAAAGTTCTGAGAACTGAAATTTCTCAAATCTGAACTTCTAACATGTATTACTTCCAAAGTGTCACCCCTGGAATCCATCGGGTCTATGTTCAAAAGTTAGACCCCCCGAGGGGTAGAACTTTGGCGAAGTTCATTTTTTGAAAAGCGGCCTATTTCCGGATTTATCGACTTTTTCCAATTTTTCAAAAATTTTGTGTTTTTTGACCGTAACTCGGTCAATTTTGAAGATTTTTGAAAAGTTAAAAAACGAAAATGTAGAACAAAATAAGATATTCTTTTTTGCTCAACTAACCGTTTGAGCCAAAAAACGATAAAAGAACCAAAACGGACCCCAAAGAGGAATCGAAAAAATGAGCGATGATTCGTTTTTTTCAAATTGTGCCCATTCGATTTAGCGTAAAAAATGAGGCAGAACCTCATTCTTGCTTATTTCAAGTTATTGTCATTTTCGAAAGAAAATTTTGATTTTTTAGCTGAAAATGACTTTTTTGGCTTGGATTAGGTAGATTTGATCGATTTTTGATCGATCTAGGGGTTAATATGGTCTGAAAATGTTGTTTCTGTGTGATTTACATCATATTATACCACTTCCAATCAAAATATTCAAGTTTGGAAATTTTGGAAAATTGGTTGAAAAAAGTTTTCAACTTTTTTTGAAAAAAATTAAATTTTCAAAAACTGAATATTATGATTGGAAATGGTATAATATGATGTAAATCACACAGAAACAACATTTTCAGACCATAACAACCCCTAGATCGATCAAAAATCGATCAAATCTACCTAATCCAAGCCAAAAAAGTCATTTTCAGCTAAAAAATCAAAATTTTCTTTCGAAAATGACAATAACTTGAAATAAGCAAGAATGAGGTTCTGCCTCATTTTTTACGCTGAATCGAATGGGCACAATTTGAAAAAAACGAATCATCGCTCATTTTTTCGATTCCTCTTTGGGGTCCGTTTTGGTCCTTTTATCGTTTTTTGGCTCAAACGGTTAGTTGAGCAAAAAAGAATATCTTATTTTGTTCTACATTTTCGTTTTTTAACTTTCCAAAAATCTTCAAAATTGACCGAGTTACGGTCAAAAAACACAAAATTTTTGAAAAATTGGAAAAAATCGATAAATCCGGAAATAGGCCGCTTTTCAAAAAATGAACTTCGCCAAAGTTCTACCCCTCGGGGGGGTCTAACTTTTGAACATAGACCCGATGGATTCCAGGGGTGACACTTTGGAAGTAATACATGTAAAACGAAAACTTTCTGAAAAACAAGTTCCAAACGTTTTTGACTATTTGAACATTTGATAACTTTCTCATCAGGGATTACTGATTTTCTAAAGTAAGGGGCAAGACAAAAAACCGTTTATATTTGTATGAAGTGATTATAATTAGGATGTTGGGGGACGATGATAAAGATAACCATTGAGATACAGACGACACACAACGACGAATCCGGTCTTCTCTTTTTTTCCACCAAAAAAAACTTTCCATTTTCGTCTCTCTTTCTTTTTCTCTAATCGTTTTGCTTCTGAATCGGCTGACAGGTCGTGAAGTTGCGTAATTGATATATTTTTCATCTTGTATAATTTTTCAAACTCTCAGCTGACTTTTTGGACTTTTTCTTCAATTTGCTTTGTAATATAACCAAAGACTTTTCCAGATCCATGCGCATACTTTTGGTATTGATCCTGGTTACAGGTGAAGTGCTCGGGAGGGCTTCCCGAGAGGCGGAAAAGAAACAAGATACGGTGAGTGAACTCTAACTCTGGTTCTCATTCTATCACAACCCCTCTAATAAAGTTGCTCTAGATGTAAAAGTCTTAGATATAAGATGATACGATTAAAATGTCTGTATGAATGTCTGAGTGTCTGTCTAATGCCTTTCGATTAGAGTGTCTGAACAAGAGGAGTTCCAGGTAGCATGTGGGGAACTTCGTGAGGAATATGTCAGAGTATGTACCGGATCCAACACAAAACGTCGAGAGCAAAAAGACAAAGACTTCTGTAACGCCTTCGAGAACATTTGTTTCTCAATTCCAGAAGGAGAGCCGGATAAAGCACAGGATTCAGAAGCGTCAGTTAATAAATCATATTAAGTAGAAAAAACCTGTATTTCCAGCCATCATAAGCCCGCTATGCCTTCATCATCAGAGCTTACTACCTCTACTGACCATATTCATAAGAAGAAAAATTTTGCAAGATTCTGTAAGGAGTTTAAGAATCGGTATCTCTACGTTTGCCCGGACCCATTCAGATTTGGACAGAAGGTATATTTGATGGTGCTAATTTCAATAAGAACTTCCCGGATGAGAACTGCCTATAATCAGAACTGATCGGATAGGATACTGATTATTACATTAGAAACTATAAAAATTAGAAAAAAAACTTTCAAAATACGTCGGTTTTGGCTTTCTACTGATCAAGCAGATATTTTCAGTAAAGTTATGATGCGGGAAGTTCTGATGGGGAACAGTTCTGATGCGAATAGTTCTGGTTAGTTCTTATCCGGTCACTTCTCAAGCAGGCGGTTCTCATTAGAATCAGCTCGAGTTCGGATTAAAAAAGTTTCAACTGTTCAGTAAACTAAAACCGAATCCGAATTCATTGGTTTCCAGGCAATCGTTTTCTGCCCGGTGTACTCTGAAAAATGCCAAGTACCGCTTCCCGACAAACCAGTTGTTCCACAACGAAAATCATCTCGTAGACGTGGCGGTGGTGCCGTGAATCAATTGTGTCGAAGTTATCAGGGATTCGCAATGAACTACTGTAACAATCCATTGTTGACTGCTCAAGGACAATACAGAGCCGCTTGTGATAAGTACTGGAGATATTGTGGGAAGTTCCATCAACAGGGATGAAAGAAGACATTATCATTATTGTACAATACCTCTAATAAAACTGCGTTGTCCATTGGTGGTTGAGAATCTATTCCATATTATTGTTCATTTGTTTTTTTTTTCATTGAAGAGCTCAACTCTCACAATTGCTCCTTACTATAAAGTGTATACTATGTTCCTTTTATTAGGAATATTCAAAATATTTTCAATAATAATATACATGAAAAATTTCTGAACGGGGTGGAGGGTCAAAAATAAATACAACAATAGGGCAAGAATGTGACTAGAATTTGCAAGAATTTAGATACATATGGTAGGCTGAAACGTGGCATTGTGTTGAAAGGCGAGGGATTCCCGTGATTGCGTTAGACGATTCCTTTTAGAATTCTGAAAATTAAAATGAGAACTTTCGAGAACAAGACACTTTCATGCACACATAGAAGACTTTTATTCGTATCTTTTTCAGAGGACATAGAACATTCAATAAACGTAGAAAAAATCAGGGGTTGAGCAAGAACATTGAATTGGGACAACGAAGCTTAAGCATGCTTTTCGAATTGAAAAAGGCAAGAATATATTTCAAAATTGGCAACGTTGGACAACAATTACATGGAAAAAACGTGCGCGACATATAATACCAAAAAATAAACTGATTAAACGTAACGCAAAGTCGGAAAGGACACAAAGAAGTATTAAAAGAAACAAACAGTACAAATAGTGACGACGAGAACAGGTGGTAAGAACCTTTTTAAATGAATATGATGAGGATGGCTGCAGAGAGTGCTGTAGAATATCTATCTATTGTATGGATGACCACGATCCACTTTCAGTTGAACTTTCAAGCGTTTTGACCCAATTTGGAATCCATTCATTGCTGAAATAGCGTTGGTCGCCGACTGTGGATTCTCGAAGGATACAAATCCTGAAAAAGTCCGTTGGAGAAGATTAGTTGAATGAAATGACGCTTACCATAGCATTTCGACAAATTGGTGACTTTGTCAATGAAGACTTTGGCGGATAAAATGACTCCGAACGGGGCGAAAGTGTTGATCAAATCAGTGTCTCCAAAGTCTTGTGGCAGATGATATATGAAAAGATTCGCGCCATCTGGCCCTCTAACATCACCATTTCCAACCATTTGAGATGACGTGGCAGTTGGAACCCCATTCACACCGGATGATGCTTGGAAATTGGCGAGAAGAGCATATTGTTGCTGCATCGCCGTGAACGGATCGAGGGCGGCTGCTCCTCCGGCAAACGGGGTCAAAGCGATTGGCTGATGATTTGCTAGTGTAGCAGCCACTGGTGAAGTGGTTTTGGCACCAGAAAGAGCACCACCGATTCCTAGAATAAGGTTATTCGAAATTATTTGGGGTGGCAGTATCAAAAAGCAACTATTCTTCAAGCTGATTAGGTTAGAAGAAGTGCAAAAGCATGCTGAAAGGAAGAAGAAAAGAAGTACCATGTGGCGACTGAAGCAAAATTGGTTGTCTTGGAAATTGCAGTAGTTGTGGATGACGTTGCTGCATCGCCATCAGCGGAGGTGGTGGAGGAGCAGCAACGTATCCATATTGCGGTTTCTGAGGCGGGAAATTAGATATAGGCGTCTTCCGGTCTTCCGAAGAATCAGTGGCATTGCTCGACGAGTCTGGCGAGCCGGTGGAGTAGGTAACATATGGATTGTGGGGATGATGATGATAAGATCCTGGAAAAGAGGGCAAGCATGGGAAAAGATGGTTAGAGTATATAAAGTAGTGGGAAAGTATTGGAAAAGAAAAAGCTTTTTGTAAGGTTAGAAGCTGCTCGAAACCAGGTAGGAGAAAACCACACAAAAACAAGAACCCTTCGTGCTTACCTTGTTGCTGTTGGCTAGGAGCAGCTTGCTGCACAGCGAATCCTTGAAGAGCTAGCATTTGATTCTGATGATGAGCAAGTTGGGCCATGGCAAGTGCATCGAATTGGTTCTGGGCAGCGACGGCTGGATTGGCGAGGAGTGGAGCTCCTGGAAAAAAGTATGATTGAGAAGGAAACGATCTCCAGAAAACAGTATTCCATGCTGTCAAAAGTTCAGAAATAAATGTTAGTGATAAGAAATAGTTTCCGCGGATCCCCGTTTTGCAGAAGCAACTCATATAGATATATCTAACAAAAACAAATGACACATCAAGCGGGAGAGAGATAGAGTCCGAGAAAAACCGAACGGGGTAGAAAGCACACAGTAGGCTTCAGAGAGAAAACGAGAATCCATCATGCCAAAACCACACTGTCATTCCAACCATATCCCCACCTAAACCTTGTTGTGTGAGCTGTTGTTGCTGTTGTTGGTGATGATGTGGCTGAGCCATAGAGACCACCGGGTTCGATGAAGTGGCGGCAGAATGAGATGATGAAGTGGGGATGGGTGGTGATGTCATTATTGGTCGAGACGACGACTTTTCCGATGATGATGATGGCGAACTTTTCTTCGCACCATCATCAGCATTTTCGGTTAACTTTCCGAGCGCGGAGAGCACTAAATAGTACGTCAACAGTTGTTCGCTTTTTCAAGTCATTAGAGTATTCTTTTTCGGTGATAAGTACATAGATTTTCTAGTTTAGTTACCTGATCCCAAAATTCCAAGAACATTCTGTTGCTGCTGTTGTTGCTGACCTTGTCCATTGATGAGACTGAGAAGTGAGGCAACTGCTTGATAGTTTTGACCTCCGCCGAGCTGAAATGTGTTATTGGATTTCTATTGAATTTTAATTCGAGAATGCGTTTCATTTTCTTTGAGTATAACCAAGAAAAACAGGCTTATTTTTCTTTCAATTTCTTGATTTAACACACTGTTTCATCGCCCTGACTATACCTGTTGTAATAGAGCTGGATTCAAATTTTGAAGCATATTCGCTCCTCCTTTCGGTGATCCGGCTCCATTTCCAGTAATCAAAGACTTTGTTTTCACATCTTTATCTTTTTGGGTGTCGGCGAATTTCACGACCAGTGGAGCTGAACACCCCTGTAAATTCATTAGGCTTATAAATGAAATTGTCATCAAGAAGTCATTTGATCCTAGTCATTCAAGAACATGTAAAAATATACTAAAAAATAAAATCAAAAATTAAAATCATAATTTCAACAAATTTAAACATGTAACATGGAGACATTAGTGTGAAAATCTAGATCAGTTTTTTTGACTAAAATTCTTCTTTTTTTTAAATCTTTTTGGAAGGGATCCCCACAAAGAATACATATAATTACATATAGAAAGAAAAGACAAAAAGCTATGCGAACCTCCATCGTTTGAGAGTGATGCATTTCTTTGGTGGCGACGACGGCACAGCTGCGGTTCGTGAACGTTACAAATGCACATCCTGTCAGAATGGAAAACATATAAATAGAGAGAAAATTAAACGCGGGGGAGAGTTTCAGAATGGACAGTCGGTTTTGAAAGGATATTTAATAATACCGATGAATCTACCAAAAGGAAAACAAGTACTAGCTTTTGTGTATTTCATAAAATCAGGCACTTTTTTTAAAACTTTTAATTCCAAAACACCTCTTCTTTTTTTTTCAAACCACCTGATTATTTACATGCATGACACAGAAATGAAAACACAAAGAAAATGAGCATAGACATTCTACGTGTTTTTGACAAATTGAGAGAGAGGCCGTTTCAGAACCGCGATCCAAATCAGAACTATTTCACTAGTTCTGATAGGGGGTAGTTCTGATTCACCCCCTCCCAATAAAGGCATGATAAGATGGGAACAACCTTTAGGCCATCAAATGATTCTTTGAAAAAAATACCTCTACTCTTTCCGTCTTGGTCACGAAGAACACTACAATCCTCTATTTGACCGTACTTTGAGAAAATTTCTCGTAGATTCTCTTCATTGTGCTTCTTACTCAATTGGCCAATGAACAGTTTTCGTTCTAAACAAGAAGTTTATTATAATCTCTAAAATGGATTTCCCTCACCATTCCGATTCTCGGTATCAGCGGGCTTCATTTGTACGGGATGATGCATTCCTTCGATAACTTTGATATTGTGAAGCGCTCCCTGTGCGTCGATGGCGTCTTTTCGATGGAAAAACGTAACGAAGCAGCACCCTTTGCTAGTTTGTGTCGATTTGTCACGCAGTATATTGCACGAGAAAACTGATCCGTATTGTTCGAATAGCCGACGACAGTCTACTTCATTCCAGTTTCGGGGAATCTGCAAATTTTCGAAATAATAATAAAGTCAACGAAAACGAGAGAAGTTTTCTACTATCAAAAATCGATTCGCTGCTTCTCTGGTTTTTAGAGAAAAAGAGGTATGAAGAGTTGGCTTTTTGTGTGCGTGTGTATGGAAATGCATGTGTTGTGCTGTATCTCTCTTCATTTTCCCATTATTAATATTCACTCTGGGCACACACTGGGTCTATCAGATTTTTTTCCGAAAGGACATTCTTTTCTTGTTTCCGTTATCATCGTTGGCCTACTTCTCAATTGATGATGGGTTCAATTTAAATTGATGATCATTATTTAGATATTTTGAAGAAGAAGAATGCCCTTGAGACGAAAGAGATGGAAATAAAATAAAATAACTCGGGAGAGAAAATAAAGCATTATTTATATGGTAATCTACCCGAAAAAGGAAATTGGAAAAATGGGTGTGCACCCCACCACCACCACCACGTATTAATCATGAAAAAATCCTTGTTTCCCTCCCCTCTATCCTCTTTCAAAAGGTTGGGCGATAAGTGGAAGAGAGGAGGACGAGCCCAACATGAAAGGGAAATTGAAATAAATCTAATTCATTTTATCAAATTTGTGTAGTGTTGTACCCTTTAGTAAATGAACATGGCCCCCCTTTTGTGGGTGAAGAACAAGTATATTCTAGCAAATTGAATAGAAGGTTTATACATGTATATTTTTCTGAGGGAAATGAATTTTGTGAGAAAATAATATCTTACCTGCCCTACAAACATCTTAATCGTGTCGGTATCCGGTTCGGACGGAGATGGTGACACATCATTATCGGCAGTTGATGGTAGATCCTTGGAAGTTGGCTCCGAAACAAGAACTTGCTCCATTTTCGTAACCAAGTTTAGTGCAGGCAATACGACTCCACTCATATCATACTATTGATAGAATACAAAAGGGATGGATATTTGGAAGGGGAAGATTTCTGGAAATATCAAAATATTATCACTTTAAGGAACATTTAGAGAGAGAGGAAAAAGATTCGTACTATCAAATAAATAGGAATACCCGAGAAAGGGCGACCTTCATATTTCGGTAATGATGATTGAGGCGAATGGCGGTGTAGAAGAAGACGATGGCGAGAAAACGTTTCGGTGTTATCAGCCGAGTTTATCAGTACTGCGTGTGCGCGCGCTCACGATACACACTCTTTCACACACACACGGACAGGGGTGTGTAAAGTTCTGGCCGAAGGAAAGGAAACGAGAGAAGAAGGAGATTGTTATCAAATCACTCTTCAGCAGCATCAATCAGTTCGAATGAAATGAATGACATGGGACAATTGAAGAGAAAATAATAGAGAGACATCTCAATTTGAACTGTTCTCTGGAAGCGGGGAGGTCCACAAGAATATGCAAAAACTATCACTTTCGTCGGCAAACAAACATAATGTCCCTAGAAAAGCATACGTCTTCTGGATATGTTTGTTGAATACAAATAAAACAATCCTGTTCCAGAATATTTATAGATACATACATTCTTGTTTGTTGGATCAGGATTCTTGAGAAAGTGGGATCGAATCTAGGAGAGCTAAGGCTCGAGAAGAATGATGAAAAACCTCCGGGCTTTATGACAAAACGTTCAGCTTTTGGGAATGTCAGTCATCTCATTTTTCTTTTCTTTTTAGGAGAATAAAGGCAACATTTAGAGAAAGAGAGACGGAAGAAAACCGATTATAAATGGAGGAAGCTTGTCGTTTTCCAATGCCCGAAGCTGGCAGGAAAGAGCAAAACTACTAAAATAACTCGCAGGATTATATTTTTTTGTGCATCAACTTCCGATTTTTCTGGTTTGCAAAACTGGTCACCTTCACTCAACAAAACGAAGTCCAATCTAACGTCGCAAAACCATTTCGATTAGGTTAAGGCGGATCGAAAGAACACCAACTGCGTTGTAAACTCTTTTTCTTTCTCAACAGAAGACAGCTGCTTCGACGAGAGCTCAGGAGCTCTCGCCGGCGGACAGTGTAACAGCACAGAGATTTCTTGGAGCAGCTTTTCCAGGATAAAACAGACATACGACACACTATTGGTCCGTGTAAAGAAGAGAGCCGAAAGGACCCCGGCGCTAATTGTGTTGAACTGACCATTTGTCAATCTTAACGTCGTCAATGTCTTCAAGAAAGGGACGCGGGTCGTTTGGTTTTCTCTTTTCTCAGTGACGATGATGAGAATCATTGAATACAGAAATGAACCAATCTCTCCATTTCGGAATTTTTTTTGGCGTAAAAGCAAGCGTAAAGACATCATTAACACAACACGATACAACGGGGTCAGGGTCTCGAATGCATTTGCTTCTTTTTTTCAGAAAGAAATATATCATTCAGGAAACTTGGAAGAAAAAAATTATGCTTTTACTGAGCAGCCAATAGTTGTGGCTTTGTACTATATTTCCCAGTAAAAAGGACGAAAGGGTGACGGAGAGAAATCGAGTCGCTTAGAACATCTGTTTTTATTTTCACAATATGTAATTTTGAAGAAGCTTCTCTCACAGAGTTGACTGGATGGAACTAATGCGAGCCCGCAGGGGTTGGGGGATTTATTCGAAGAAATCAATGTACGTGAAAAGCCTTTTTCTCACAGGCTATGAAAAATACCTTACAACCGAGTTAAGTGGGAGAAGGAGAACATCTGGTGAACATATGTTTTTCATCGAAGATTTCCGGTTAAGAGTGAGAATAAAAAGTGCACATTATGATAATGAATGACTCTCAATTATGAAATTTAGAATCAGGTCAAAAGAATTAAGGAAAGGCTGACACAAGTTAAGGTTCGAAAGTATATCTACATTAGAAAGAACGGATGACAATTCTGAGATGGTGAAATGTGGAAGAAGAGGAGAGAAGGGGATGCTCATTTAATTCATGGGTACGTTTCTTTCGAAGGAAAACGAAAAAGAAGCGGGGTGTGAAGGGCATAAAAATAAATGGGCATTCTTTTTCTTGAGGTTGGATTCAAGATAAATCGGATTTTACAGCCCACCATAATGGGGATTCTTCTCCCAAAAAACCATTTGTTTACTTGAGAAGGATAAATTAGAACGCAATATTTGCTCGCGCTCGCGAGCGGTTACTGTGAATAATGACCAGTAGTTGTATAGAGTACACTAAAACAATGCGGGAAACATGAAAAAAATTTCAAGCAAGAAGGAAGGAAAAATATACAAATGTATCGCAATGCTGAAAGAAAAGAAAACAGTGCGATGAAAGCGAGGAGACCTCCCAAGGCAGAGACAGTTTAGATGATAGAGATAGTGTACAAGACACAGAGACGAAAGACATTCGAAGAATACCCCTGTTTTCTTCTTCTTCAATCGAATCGATAGAGACGACGAAGAAAAAAAGACAAAAGTATGAAAAGATGATGCATTGGAAAAATGAAGTAAGTAGAGCTTTTCACACCACTTCCCTCCGCCATATGCTTTTGTCACCTGTTCAACCTCGAGGTCCCAACTTTTTTTTGTAGATTGAGGTCAACGACTATGATCGATTTCAATGATATATAGATTTCAGGAAAACTACGTTTTGTCTTCATGCAGTTAAGAAAACAGAACACAATTTTCTCATAAATAGTTCCCTGTTGATTACAGGTGTTTCTTCATTTCACCTCCTACTTCTTTCCTCTCTCTCTCACTTTCGATTTTATTCTAGTGACCCAGTTTTTTCAACCTCTTCTGCGGTGAAATGTTCCATTTGCTATCATTGGTGAGGACATAAGAAGAAGAAGGAAGACCTAAGATTGAAACAGAATAGAATGGAGACACCACATCACACATAGTAAGAGTGGTTTGACCTTTTTTAGACCAGAAACGGTGGAGAGAACTAAAGTTTTCTATATACTGGAAGCTAGATTAAAAACAATGGAAATAGGGTAACCTGTCTAACTAGGTTACTGCCAGGGCTCATCCGGAAAACAAGAGAAAACAAGACTAGCTGGCACACAAGCGCACACGAATTCTCTATGGGCTCTGTGCGTGTAGTAGCTCTCGACAGCGGCCAAAACTAATTTAGGAAAATCCGAATCAATCACCTGCCTGCCCATGGGAAACTCAACTTCACCAAAGTTGTTATCCCGCACGTTAATTGAATCCAACCAGCGTCGACTATAAATAAAATGAGCAGTGATTTGTGTTTTCACTTTTTCGAACGAAAAGATATTCAATATCGAGTAAATCAAAAGAAACGAGGAAGTATCAATAAAGGAGTGTCTTCCGGCATGTTCCGGGGCCGCAGAAACTTTTCGATGCGGGAAGAATATGCCATATGATGACACCGCAAGCAAATACTAGCCATTCTCTATGGAAGAGACAGTCTCTTCCCTTCTTTAGGAAGGCAACAAGAAAACAATTAACGCCTTCTTCTTCTGTATGTTTACGATTCCCGGTGGTGTTATTCTTGGTGGTTTCGGTTTTTTTGCTTGCTGGCAGGCTGGTTTTGTATGGACACTGGCTAGAGGCTGGAAATCAGTTGGGCAAGTGAAATAATACCACAGAACTATGGTTATCGACAACAAGTCGTACATAGGAATCTAGTTGGTTGCATAATATTTATTACGCAAGCAGAAGTTTTCTTTGTTTTTTTCTTCTCACAGAAGAGAAAGATTTTGTATGTCAGAAGATTTGTATGGCTTCGAGAAATATTCCGGATACTCTGTTTGAAACAAGCTTCCTCTCTCCTATGATCGATATTTGAATGGCGGTCAAAGTTTATATGAAAGAGGAGGGGATAAGCCAAAAAGAGTCGAAAGAATAAAGAAAATTGTGTCCTTGTCCAAAGTCGGGCGGTACGGGATTAAGAGAAGGAGGATTTGCGTGGAAGGAGACATATTCGGGAAGAAAGAAAACGAATAAAGTGGGTGATTGTATCTGTTTGAATGAAAGCAAGATAACGTTAGCTTGTAGACCGAGAACGTTGAATTAAATGTTTCATATTCGCGGTTCCTACTTCTAATGAAAGATCCGTAAAATTACACCTGTACACATAAAAACCAATAAATATCGTGCGAAGAAATCGAAAAGGTGCTACTTATTGAAGATGGAAGGTAATTATATCTTTCCTAACGGTCACTACAAACTCACTGGTGTGGAAGGTTTTGTCTTAGCTGCTAAGTAAAAAAGAATCTGACCCAATAACTGAATAAATAAAGAAAATTATAGTGAAAAAGGAATAAAGTACAAGGATGTGCAAGGATGAATAAAAACCGAAACACAAAATCATTAATTTTGCTTTCCCGCACTTCGCTCACGACATTTGGCGCATTGTACGCAAACACCATCACGCCAGGTTGCAGACCACAGCCCCCAGAAAAATCGTGCTTCGCAATGCGAATCAAACTTTATTTCATCTGGTTTCTCACTTTAATTTTGAATTTTCTGTTTTGGACATTGGCAAGAACAATGTATCATTTTCAGAAATGTCGTCATTGGCAAAAAACTTGAGGAATTTGACGCCAAACTTGCCCCGAGCGGTAGTTACTTGGGATAAAGCACAACGAATTCGAAGAAACGAGGAAATCTTCAAAAATCCTGAAAGTGTCGTTCACCGACTACCTGAGCACTATAAGCGAAGATACTGGGAAACGATTCTGTCGGATAAAACACCAGTACACTACCGGTAAGTGTTCTAGTTAGAAAAAAGCCTGGAATTGTAACTTTTGTATGCTCATTATGATCTCAAAATGACTTGAATGTCGATTTCAGACCTCCTACGAGTCGAGCAGCGTACGATTCTTTTAAAAACATGGAAGTTGAGCTCGAGAAAAATCCAATTATCGGAATTCAAACACCAGAAGGAGATCAAGGACTTTGGGGTGGAGAAAGAGTCGTCAAAGGATGGATTGAATCGGCACCGTATACGAAAAAGAAGATTCTACCAAGATATTGGGTTCCAAAACTATTTTTCCCTGCTGTTAAGACTGCTGTTCTTTACTCAGAGATTTTGGATAAGTACATCAAGGTATCAGTCACTGAACGAGCTATGCGGTTGATTGATGAGCATTTCGGACTCGATTATTACATATTGGAAAGTCAAGAAATCGATTTAGATTCTAAATTCGCAAATTCGTACGTGTTTTTTTTGTTTTCTTTCCCATTAGAATTTCTCCGAATTACAGCTTGAAACGCGAGATGCTTCTCACGTTGGCAACTGAAAATTATTATGAGGAGGATGATGATAAAAAAGCGTATATCAAAGAGAAGTATTCAAAATTCAAAATCCCTGAAGAAGAGGCAGAATGGATTGGACTAGAACTGAACGAAGCGGCTAGAAAACAGCAAGATTTAGAAGATTCTCTTGCACCAGTACCATTGAAATATAGACTTGAACAGTCGCTTCTGAAGCGCCTTCGTGAGGGCACGGACGAAATTTCTCAGGAATTAGAGAACAATGACGCACCAGTTAGATCAGAGTCGAAGTTTGGAGATAAAATGTTTGGAAAGTTCTTGAATCCGATCGGAAAGAAGCTTCGAAGTGCCACAAGTTAAATTAATGCATGTTTTTTGTTGTTTTTTTTTCACGTTATAGCTGTTCCTTTTTATTGTTTCTTTTAAGTAGGATTTCATAAATTGTAGATTCATTTTATTATCATTTAGCTTGCACTTTTATCAGGGTGGGCGTTGGTGGAAGAGTGGTGTGTTGACGAGATGAGCTGTTTTTATCCTCTACTCTCTTTTTCCAGAATTGAATCGTAAGGAAGTACTCAACTCGAACTCTTTTGTTGGTGAGCACTATTGTCACTGAGTTGAGTATTACAACTGTGTAAGTTACTGGGAAAACCTGCAAAAAGAATGTTTTTTAAATAATACGAATGGGATGTATCACATTTTTCACTGCAAACAATGCTAAAGGAAACTGCCACTCCAGAAACTCTGCGATCATAATGAGCATGGCAACAATGTCGACTAATATGTGTAGACAAGTCACAAATATCAAGTTCTGCAAGAAAATTTTAATCTCTGTTTCCCGGAACGAATCACCTTACTTTCTCGTTCTTCTTACTTCTGATTCCATGAATTTTAAGTCGATAAATTGTCAGAATACTCATTGAGATTCCAATAATCTCATAGCTTCCTATGATAGCGATTGCAATAGATCTTTGCAAAATCAATGTTAAGTTCACATTGGTATATGCCCATTTCCCATCAGAAATATAAAAAGAGCGGTGCCGGAGGATATACGGAGTACAACATGCTAGCGATACAGTAGCTGTTATGGAGAAATAGAATATGATATGGGCTGGACCCCAGAACCTGAAAAAGAGGCAATCATTTTAATGATAAATTCAAAACTGTACTTTTCATAAGACAAAAAAGTAGCACAAAACCGGTTAATAGCCATCATCGTATTACCAAATAAGTTATTGAACAACCCGAAAAAGAGACTTGTACTGTTCAATTGAGAAAGCCATACATAAATAGGACCACTCATAGTGTTTTTGAAAATGTTATATGTTGTGAGAGTGTAACAATAGTATACATCGAAACAGCCTGAGATATTTTTATGTTTATGTATTTTTAAAGGATTCCATTGCTTTATATTTGGAATTCGTTATGCTACCCCTAATTAGAACTGTCCTTATGAGAACAGAGTTTTCATATAATTAAAAAAAAATGAAATGCTGTAATTCTGGACCAGACAGTTCTTATTTGGCTAGTTCTCATTCATCCATCCAGAGTTCTGATTATTCACAGCCTGTTTAGAAAATAAAAAGACTCACCAGTGGCAAAGAAAATAAAGAAAAATGAGCTACCCTTCATAAACTTTCGAATAGTGATCAACACTAGAACATGATGAATATTCAGGCACATGTATAACATAGTCTGCCAGATAGGAAACTGATCCCACTTTTCCATTTGTGGTATTTCTACGCCTTCTGTTATATTTACAGAATAGAAATAGTTTTCATAATACATAAGAAAGAGATTTTGAAGTAAATGGTTACCTAAAAGTTCGAGTAGATCACGTAATCTGCATATGTGTTACGCACACACAGAGAGGTCTGAGACGAATTAATCTAATTCCTGGTTGACATTCAATTTGGTAGATGTCAGAGAAATAGGTTGGTAGTGGAGGTGCGGGACTTTGATTTTTGCACCCAGAAGTTATTCATTTCTCTTTTAGCAAGATAAAAAATATATAAGGTCTTGCGAGTTTCTCAATTTCCTTACTGACATGCTCTTATTGGAAGCATAGAAACAACAATCACTTTTTATAGCTTTCTTCAGAGCTTGAGATGTTAGAAGAATCTATTCTTCCTATCCGTATACTTTTTCATGTCCATGCCCATTTCCATTCCTTGGTGATGCAGGGAAATGGCGAAACCGCTCTCGTAAAACCTCCAAAGATCAGGAAATTTCGTTGAAAAAAGTTCTAACAGTTTATTAACACTATGTAAACTTTAAAGAAATAATTTTATAAAGAACACAATTTATGTCCAGAGTAAAGTGGATCTTCACCATACTGATAAGATTTTTTGATGACCTGTTTCCAACAGTCATAAATCTGAAAATCCCGTTTTCACCGAACCACTTACATTGAAGTAGCTAACCGTAATTCCTCCGTGAAATGCAAACTTCTCTGCTATCCATTTCCTGTTAAAGTATGTTGACTCATAATACTTTCCAGAATCTGCTAGAATAGTTGTAACGGTCAATGGTCTTTTCTGAGTGACTGCTCCGATGTGAAGGGCAGCCAAAAAATTGACTCCTGTACTAGTCCCTCCATTAATTCCTAAATCTCGAGCCACCATCATAGCAGCAGTACTCGCTAAATCAGGGATTTTCAAAACACGATCAATCACTGCTGGATCCAGACTACAAACTATAAAATACTGCAAACTTCACTATAATGAATAGCTCACCTAGTGGTTTCTGCAATTATAGCTGGTCCCATTGTTCCGTAACCTATTCCAGCCATTCCAGGCGATACCCAATGATGAGCACCAGTTTCTTTAGAGAAGCTAATGACCTTTATGCATAAATTGAAATCTCCTGTTTTTAACTTACGCCCCATTGAGAACATAGTCATAATACGTTGAAAATTGAGTATCTGCTAGCACAATTTGAGTTGGAAGTCCATACTTTTTTGAATATCGTCCTATTGAAGATAGCGTTCCTCCTGTTCCAGCAGGATGTACGAATACATCAGGAGGAGTGTTGTTTAGTTGCTTCAACAGTTCATGCATCATATTTGCAGATGACTTTGAGGTGGAGCCACCTAGAATGGTCGTTTTGAAGGAGCGAGAGGGTGTTGCTTACTGTCATGATACTCTTCTGCGTGGAATGCATTTTTGAACTGATTCATAAAGAATCCTCCAGAAATTTGAGCCATCTGCTGAGCGATAATTAATCTAAAACAATACACTTGAAAACAGAGGACCAGTCATACAAAAATCTCTATTTCGCCCGGTTTGAAAACTAAAGCTGTGCCATATCGATAAAGAAAATTTTGGAACATTTTTTCTTAAACATCTTATTTAAAAATGTACCTTTCCGAAATCGGAACTCTTATAACCTGTCCTCCTTGTTCTTCGATTCTTCTCACTTTCACCGCCTCAATTGTATCTGGTACCTGAAAAATGTAACCCCAGGATCACACTTTCAAAACTTCATCAGAACATACCACTGCAGTAAACTTCAGTCCCAACTTCCTGCACATATATCCCAAAGAACATGCCGTATTCCCGGAAGACGCTTCAAAAACATGCGTCCCATTCCTAACATGCCCTTCTAAAAGAGCCCACGTCATAAGAGCCCACGAGTAACGATGTTTTAGAGATCCAGTGGGGGATGCTGACTCGTTTTTAAAAACTATTCTAACATTGGGCATCCCTGGTAGATTGAGGATATGTATTGGAGTGGATCCCATCAGTTTCCGTTCTTGCCACATCTTCTGAATTGCAAGTTTGGTCCATTCTTTTGAATCTGTATATCATTGCATTTTGATAATTTATTTTTTTGGAATGGGGAACCTGTGAGTTGATCTTTAGGTGCTTCTGAAAGTGGAACATGGCTTGGCTCTGTAACCACCAAAAGTGCACTATTCAAAAGTAGGGTGATAGAAATAGTGAATAAAATTTGGTCCAGAATCATGGTGGTCAGAAGTTTCGAAAGTTTTTCCGGAGAATGTTAAAACAAACGCCGGACAATAGGAAAAAGAGGCGGAGTTTCAAGAATAAAAGAAATAAAAATTTATGCTTCTAGTGTTGGTTGTCATCGTGCTGAATCAATCGAATCAATCATGAATGAAAAAAGAGAGAAAAATGATGTGATTATTATACATTCTTTCGTTTCTTAACAAACAAACAAAAAATTGAAACAAGAAACTTATACCCAGAAAAAGAAATGAGAAAACGGGATGAAAATGGAATTAATGAATGAAATTTAGATGAATTCTCTCGTATGATCAATAATGACTTCATCAACAAAAAAACAATTACCCGAAAAATTAAACCATTCAGTTGCAGGGGGAGGGAGGGGGAAGGCGAATTAACTATGCGAGAAATGTATATGTAAAATAAATATATCACAAGTTGTTTCTTTTCTGGAAAGGATATGCAAATAGTTTGAAGAACAAAATCGTCGATGTTCAACAATCAGCAGTGTGGTGACGAATCCGAGTTACTCAGAAGACGTGCTGTATCAGAAGATTGCCGTGAATGTGTCGGAGACCTTCGGAAGTATTTGGAAGCAGCGGGCGTGTGTGGTAGTGCTGAGTTGATTAGAAGAGCAAATAACACCATCATGGCTCCTATCAGGAACGGTGGACCCGGAATGAATTGCCAGTCGAACGCGGCTGCACGCTCTACTTGTTGTTGAATCTGGAAAGATTTTTAGTTTTCTTGATGAAGTTAACAGTGAAAAGAATGGATCTTTAGAATTTTGAAAAACTCTCAGTGTTAATAGAGAAAATTATAATATTCTTATATTTGTTTTGCTCACATTTCTCACCCATGAACTCTCGTTTCGAGTCGGCGCCAATATCTTTTCTGGAACTTTTCTCGGAGCCATCAATGACAGCGCTCCTGCGCTTTTATCATCTTCCAAATCCACATCAAACAGGTAGAAGACTGTACCGAAAAGAGCCGGGCCAAAGCCCGTACATAATCCACGAATTCCAGTTATAACTCCTTGAACTGTTCCTTGTTTATCCTTGTCAGAAAGAATCGAAACAAATGCGGATATTGACGGATAAGTGATACTGCTCATCGCGGCGAGAACACCGGCTGCCCACATCATCCAGTATCTATAATGATTTCAATGAGGAAGTGTTTAAATTTGATCAAAACCCATAAACAAAAAATAAAGACTTACTGTGTTCCGAGCCCATACCAAGTGAGTTGAATCAATTGAAATATAAGGCCGAGTGTAATCGTGTGTTTCGTTCCAAACCGACTTGTTAGACAATGCAAAAAGCCGGTTTGAGCCACTACAGATAGTATTCCAACAAGTCCAATGTACATTGCAACGGCTTCTGGTGAGAACCCAACAACGAGCTTAAGGTAGACAAAGAAACACGAGAATTGACCGGATTCTGGTAGATATGATAGAAAGACAATTGTGGCAAGTTGAAGTACCTACAAGCAGAACAAATTAGAGAATTTCAGCTTCTTTTGGGAGAACATGATAGAATAAATAATATCTACTTTTAAAGAAACTCGCCTACCAATTTATCCTCCCATACAATTCTCAATGAGCCAAACGGATCTGCCGATTGCCAATTGAACACTTCATTCGGAGTTATCTGTGATGAAGAACCCGTGTTTCTCCTTGACGGCAGTGATTCTGGTACAAAAAGCACAATAAAAACAACGTCTGCTATGGAAACAATCGTTGCAAGAAGAACGACGAAACTATCTCCATAAACTTCTGAAATGTACGCTCCAAGCGCTGGCGACGTCACCAGAGAAGCTGCGAATGTTGCCGACACGAGACCGTAAGCAGAAGAGCGCTCCTAGAAAAAAAAACAAAATGATTCGTGTGCAAATTAGAAAAAGAACATACCGACTTATCAGTAATATCAGCTACATACGCCAGAATGACACTGAACGTTACAGAGAAGAGTCCGCTGAGACTGAATAGTGAAAAGTACCACCACGGACTGATTTTAAGACATGGAATAGGCATACATGTACATAACACCGTCAAAATGAGAAACGCTTTTCTTCCCCAAACATCGGACAGCGCACCGACAAGTGGAGCTGAGAGGAACGATAGAAGACCCTGTAATTTTATGTGATTTATCAAAGATTGGTAAATCACAGTTTTTTTTTGTCTTTTGAAAAAGTGAAACTAAATTGCGGATGTATAAGAAAAGCGTGTTGGACGACGAAATTTCTGGCGATTTATCCGGCGTTCATTGTTAAATCTGTCAAATTTTTTCGACAATTTTTCCGCTTAAGTTCCTCATAGTTTAATTGCGAAATACTTTTTTAAAACTCACTTTAACTCCAAGAACGAGCCCATTCATAAGAAACTTATTCGTTGGAAACGTTTCGGCGAGAACCTGCAAACCACATCAGATTCATAGAAGTAAAATCAAAATTAAATAAAACTCACATTGATAACCGGCACTGTTAACAATCCCCATGCAAAGTATTCCAAAAATATAACGACGAGAGCGTGGGATACTGACGCCTGCAAATAATACATTTGTGAGAGGCGTCAAAATTTTATATTTAGAAAAACTGCAGAATTTTTAAAACTCTCATTTAAAAATAACCAGGCTTTCAACCTGCGATCAATATTAAATTACTGTTGAAAAAATAAAGTTTGGGCAAGGAATTCAAATTTTTATTTTCGCGGGCGGTCCGCCCATTGTCGCCTGCAAGCTAAATTTGAATTTTTACAGTTTCCAATTGAAGTGGGCGGACCGCCCGCGAAAAAAAAAATTTGAATTCCTTGCCCAAACTTTATTTTTTTGACAGTAATCTCAAGGCTAAATGACTCACCTCAATATATGGATGACCCTTCTCTGCTCGATCCTTTGTCTTTTTTCGTCCAAAAACCATTGACATTATCGACCGACTCTTCCTTAGCATACTATCCTGTAAACAAGTTGTTTTTGAGACCGTGACAGAGCTCTCTGATGCTCTATGAGCACTCAAGACACAAACAACCACACAGCTGGCGGAAGAGAAGAATTTAGGCCGCGGCCATAAGAAAACTTAGCAAGACTAGACCCAAGAAAGGTTATTTTATGCTCAAAGCGTTCGATATTTCAATATTTTAAACAAATTTTGGTAATTTAAAGCATTTTAATGCATGGTAGTTTGTGTAAATTTTCGTTCGAATACAAGAGAAACTATTACCACTTTCTCTTGAAATCGAAATTAATATGCAATTTACTTTCTTAGTTTTTCTCTATCAAACAATCGGAAACATCTTTGAAAGTGTAAGAATCGATAAATATGCCAGTGAAAAGCCGTTCCGCAGTGACCAAAACCGGTTTCCTGTCTCTTTTTGGCAACAAGTGGCGGGCACGGCGACATCAGTTTTTTTGAACTTTCTAACAAACCTCGAGCTTTGTGATGAGTACACGAGTAGTCGGCGGCTGATTTTCGGTTGAAATCGCCTGAAATATATTGTTTAATACATTGGTAATTGGTCTCCAATTGAGTCTTTACCTTCTGTAACTGAGAACTTTGTAAATTGGACGAGCTCCGCGGCGAAACTTGTTGGCTCATTCCATTTTTGTTATATTGCCACGAAAAAGACTGAAATTTTTTCCAATCACTCAGATTTGCCAATAACAAGCGTGAAATGCGTCAAAAAACACTCTTCAAATATTGAAATAATAAAATGACGGGGAGCAATGCAAACACGCTCTATCGCACAAACTAAAACGAGTCGCTGAACTTGGCTCTGAAATGATAAGTATTCTTCACTCTGTTACTACTCTGTAGTTTTTTTAATTCAAAAAATTAGGAATAGGATCTATACACAATAAAAAATCGTGGAAATCACATAAGGCCGGTTTAGAGAAGAAACGCCGAGGAAGAAAACATGGGAGAAGAGACAGTGAGAGATGAATATCGGTCTGCGCGCCCATGTACCCTCTTTAGGACACTGAACAGGTATAAGGAAATGAAGAAGAAAAAAGAAGATAATGATGAAGACGACGGGAAGAGAGAGAGAAGAGAAAGATAGACAAATTGGATATGAAGATTCATCGGATTTTTGAACAGTGTCAAATGTCCACCCAACCTCCAGCCAGAATCATTCTAAAAAAAAATTTTTGTTGATGCTTTATATTCTATTGAAACTTTTTCGGAAACTTTGAAGACAAAACTAATAGACTGTGAGAAAGTCAAAGGTTTGAACTTCAACTATTTTCAAAATATATTTATTCTTCGAAAGAATCGTTCAGTAACTTCAAAAATTATCTCGGATTCGGTGAACACATTGCATGAAGCAAATTGGATCCTGAAAAATAATGAAAGATACAAATTGAAAAAACTACAAATTACCTCAGCAAGTGTCTCCTTGGAGTGGGCCGAGCAGTCAGGTGTTAGAAATGCACATTTGATCTGGAAAAAATAGTAATTAAAAAGTAATTAATTATTTTTATGATACATACCCCATCACTAGTACAAGCACACTTGGTACATGGACTGATCTCCATTGCAGTGTGTAAAGGAATGAACTTGTCTTTGTAAATGCAATCATTAGCATCACGCCATTTCGAGACATCCAGTTTCGAGTAATAATCACAGTTAAGTAATGGATTTCTGAAAACAAAGTCTTTATGACTATGAGATGATAATAACCTTTACCCAAATGAATCAGGAACGGAAAACACATCTTTGGCTATCTTTGACACTTTTGTATTAGCACAAATCAGTGAACTCATTGTTATCTTCCGAATTTCTTTCAATTGTTCAATTGAGAACTTCGAGTGATCCAATCCGTTCTCATAATAGAATCGATCACATTTTTTTAATCGTCTGAACTGTTCCGCTATTATGCACGCGGCCGTCGGTCCAACTATTCCACCAGGTATTGTTTTTTCAGAAACAATTCCTGTAAACAAGTCCACATCGTCAGGTGACTCATAAACATTTCCAATCGCTGTCAATCCATCTAGGTCGATGTCGGAGAATATAGAATAGAATGAAGTGAGACGGGACAAACCACAATATTGCCTGAAAAATTTCGCTTGAGTTACGAAAGTTTTGGAGGCGCATACCTGTAATTATTATACGAAGGAATCCCATGATCTCGACCTCTTTGAATGTTAATGGCAATCAAATCAAGCCCAGTTCCACGCCTTGCTCTATCAGAGAATAAGAAATTTCTGAAAAACTTTTACTACCACCCGACTGCTCAGATTTTATGTGCCTACCTAACCGCATCGTCTACAAAACGGTCAGTCATCATCTGATGTTTTCCGTGCATTCCTCCTAAGATCTGCTCAACAGCCTCATCATTGTAAATTTTTGACATATTCAGAAAATCAAAAGCTAAATCGACTACTCTTGTCGCCGGAGAATGTACGGTTTCCTGCATTGGTGTAAAACGGGTTACTGTAGAATGCCCAAATCTGAACGCTGCCGTGGCGAATGGTTGCAGAATTGAAGCGTCACAGTTTTCGTAGCCTCGAAATGGAAGATTTAAAGTAATAAATTGAAAATTAGTTACCTTTGAAGTATCCCTCCTTTTGAGGTCGCAGGTCATAATCATCAATCATTTTCTGGCCGATGATAATTGGAAGATATTCATTATAAACAATATGAGCAAACTGTGCAGAAATAAGTTTTCTGGTCTCTTGATAAAGCTTTTCATCTTCCCAATGTGGATTGATCTCTTTGAAAAGTGTTGCGAGTCGTTCATGTTCCCGATGAAAGACAGTGTGAACAGCAATTAGAAGTGTTTGTTGTGAGTTTCGATCATCACCTGATAAAGTGTTAATAGAGATAAGGGGGGGGGGGGGGGGGAGGGGTATAGCAGAACCGTGTCCCTAATCAAAACCGGCCCGTATCAGAACTACTTCACGTGAAGAAATTCTGATACGGGACACGGTTCTGATTAGAGGCAGCTCTGATTCGGCATACCCCCAGATAAGGAACTCGATTATTGATCTTTAAATAATACCTGCAATAAAACATGGAGACTCTGGCGACGAAACACAACCGTCTTGTTCAGATTCATCCGATTGGCTCAGAGTGACTCCATAATGTTTTCTAGCTTTTGAAATTTGAGTTGTCTTCATTTTCCCATCTTGGAATGTGCGCAATCTTTCTGCCTCGCATTTTGTTGAACCGTACATTACTGATCCATCCAAATAGGAGCTGACCTGAAAAAAATCACTTTCTTTCAGAAGTACAAAAACCCGTACCTGATTCATTTGATTTCGATATCCCAATGTTTTTTGTGCTGGAAGAGATCGAACAAAAGATAGACAGGAAAAAGGTACGAAGTGCTGATCTCCAGCTGGAATCGGAATAGGGAAGCATGACGGAGAAACTGTCTGACTTGAATCACATCTCGAACAATTCAACGGTGTTCCATCTGTGTTCTGATCAACTGGAGAATGGGTTATATCATGATCGATGAACTGCCCAAATTCCATAACAAAATGAGAATACTTGACGTGCTCTATTTTCTTCGAATGATGGACCATGTTAGAGATGACTCTTGGAGAGGGAAGAAGAGAACCAGACGCTGTTCTCATTCGAGGGAAGTCAATTCCATCTTCATATGCTGGGGGAAGAAGACGTTTGAGTTCTCGGAAGGTATTTGCAAGAGATGGGAACTTTAGGTTATTGCACCAGCCAGTGTAAGACCTAAACGCAAGAATAACTTGAGCCTTCTAAATTGTTCCTTACCTGTAGGGATTTGTTGGATCACATGGAGTATCTTTCGGGTTGCACCTATCATCTATCTTTTTTCCGAAGTCTTCCCCAATGTAGACATCTTGTATACTGGCCGATTCCAATCCTTTCTGTTTCACCAACTTTCTTGTAGCTTCCAATAGAATGAACGAAACATTCGCTTCATTTACAGCTTCATCTTTGGCTAACATCATACTTCCGTATGATTTGAGAGCAACAGAATTGTGAAAACCATCTCGAACATTTTCAGATCTTTGATTGTTTCTTGTCTCAGAAACCTCATTGATACATTCTCCTAAGATATCATCATATCCGGAAACTTTCAACTTTTCTCGATCACCCATCCAATTTGAAAAGTTTGGAGTTTCAAAAATTGAGGAGTTACAAAACAATGGAATATTTCTGCGACCAAATTATCTTATGAAACGTTTTATTTTGGATAGCTCACTGAAAATTGTCGGCTGCTTTGAAGATATCTCTCTGAACGATTGACGCTTCTTGATGCCTGCACATCATGCCACTAATTGAAGCTTTTTGCACTTCTTCAAGTTGTTTCTCATTGAGCTTATTTGTATACCAGTATGAATCTCCAAATTTGATCTGTATTAAAAGAAAATGTAGACTTAAGAGAAAGATCTGAATAACCTTTTGAAACTGCAATGCCATGATGCAACCGAAAGTTGGTCCAAGTAAACTGCCGTATACTGGATTTTCAGCAATCCCAAGTAAAATAAGGTCAACATCACGAACCTGAAAGCGGAGTTTTTGAAAAGGTTCCGAAAGAAACAGTACATCTGGAAACAAATCTCTAATACTCTTCAATATTCGGTCATCAATCAATCCAATCAATTCTTCATAGGAATTCAACTCTCCGCCTCCACATTCCTTTCTCCATTGAGCGTAAGTTGCGATTCCGTGATCTCTGCCTCTCATCAAATTATCCGCAAGTTTAGTACTCGTAGTTGTTGAAGAAGACGTCGAAAATTCAGAATCTCTATAGTGAGATGGATTGAAGATTCTGAAAACTATTTTTCTTCATTTCATCTTTTAGAAGAGAGAAAACAATGATTTATCCGATGATGTCATAAACTTGTGAAACAGGCCCACAGCGCTTCCATATTCGTTCAGAGTGTTTGCATCAACTTCATGGCATGATCCGCCATCACAATGGGCTGCCCGTAAGTCGTATTTTTCCTGAAACTTCGGTTCAAAAATCAACACCTAATAGTAAAGCTGCATATCTTAACAAAAGTGAGTGACATCAAAAAGTGGTCAACTAACAAAATGTTGATCATGAAATTTTGCACATTTCACCAGCTGAATACTTTTTTTGTATCTTTAATTTCAGCCGAGATATATAAGTCCCAAAAAAAGTTTAGCGCGCATTTTTATCCGGCCAAACTCATAACTTACTATTGTCTCGTCTCCTAATACAATTGGAAGAAAGTGTTCAAAAGTAATGTGCTGTAGTTCAGCAATCACAAACATTCTTGCTTCTTCATAAATTATATCCATGTGTACATCTGGGAACGCCTTCTGAAGCTGCCCAACCGCCCAGTTATGCTCAGAAATGAGCAAACTGTGAATCGAAGACATTTTTGTACCACTTTCCAAAGAAAACAAATCAGAAATTTTGCCTTTCGATTTATCTTTTGAATTTTGATAAATTGGGCTAGCATCGATGTAAGCTGTTGCACCATTCATTTGCTCGCGCCGCCCAAAAGAGCATTGTTTCAATGGGGCTGGAGCAGATCGGATGTAGCAGTCAAGGAAGCTAAAAAAAAATAAATAGCTGCTTTCAAAATTAATACTCAATTTACTTTTGACCGAGACTCAAACACTCTTTACTTCTACTGACTCCACAACATCCAAGACCGTCTTGAAGTTTGACAAATTGCGACAAATCATTGTACAGAAATTCAGAAAACTCGAGAAATTTGTTGGTGAGAGGAATTGGAAAAGCAGCGGGAATGCGAGCAATTTGCTTCTCAACAACTTCGGGGAGTGGCAACGGAGCATTTTGTAATCCATGAAATCTTGCAACATTGATATCATCGTCATAATTAGCGGAAAGTCGTCTAGAAAACGGTGAGTTCTCACTTCCGGACGCTGGTGAGAAAATATTTGTGCATCGGCCGTCAAAAGAACGATATCTTCCATACACACATTTCGGCCTTTTCAGAGGGCATAAACCATGAGGCAGCTTTCCATTAAGGTCTCTGTAATAAAGCTCCATGAAAAAAAAACTCTAGCTTTAATAACCTGTTCTTCTGCGAGACTTTGATCGCTGCCAAAGCAGCTATGCTATGATTTACGATCATTGTGCTTTCTTTGGAAGATTCAGAGTGTGGCCGGAAAGGAAGTATTTCAGCTTCAGCGAGTTGGAACGCTCGATCGATATCAGCTAAATCGGCAGACTTCTTAAAAGAGCTCTTACAAACAACATACCTTCATAGTACTGCCGGCCTGAACTATTTGTAATTTGGTGAAAAATGAAGAGCAACCAGAGAAAGAACATTAAGAAAGCAGGGAAAAGTGACAACTACAGAAAGTCAGAATGTCTTTCCGGAATGTAAGGAAAAGTAGGTCTAGCGTCTCCAGAAAGAAAGAAAATGTTCACAAAAAAGTAAATCTATAGAAAACTGACTGCGCCGCGTTTATTGTAAGAAGACGATCCAGTTTGGTTGAGTGAATGCTATTGGCAGCATCTTGAGCTTTTTCTTCCAAACCCCATATTTTTCTTGTCATTGTTATGAAATCTTATATGAGTCTGTCTTCTCTGTTAAAAACTGTTTTCGTGAGTTTGAAAAAAATCTCATGGAAGCTTGTTTGAAAATCTTTAAAAAACCTTGTTTATCACAGAAACTACTTCAAAGCAGACGAGTCGGGCCGCTGGAGAAATTTATACCGGTCCGGTCCCGGGTTCAGGCAAAGCATGTTTTATTCAGGTACAAGAAAATGTTTTGTTTTTGAAATTTTTTTTTCGCAGTTTTTTCTACTTTTTTGGCCTATGTTTTCCAGAAGGTGAATTTGATAGATTTTCAAGTAAAATGACCCAGGAACCGTTCCGAAATTGGGCTAAAAATCGGGAAAACATGCTGAAAAAACAAGAATTTTGAACCCGGGCCGACACGGGCCGGCCCGCATTTCGAAAAGTCTGGTTCAAAGAAAAGCTCAATCATACTTCAGATTCAATCAATCATATCATGGAATGCTTTACTTCCCCACTCTCCCAGATAAGACCCGCTTGCTCGTACCCACCCCTAAAATCTTTCTTTCTCACATCTGTTTTACAATCGGCTGGGGTGTCACCACAACGTCGTCTTTCTTTTGATGCGCTGGCTGCTGTCGAATGCTGGTGGATGTGTGTATGTGTCGGAGACACGACGACCACTACTAAATCATTTTGTTTTATGACTTTTCGTATGTGTTGCTATATCGCCCCACTCTTCGGGGCAAGAAGAGTTGGACCTATTCTTTCCCTTTCTCCTCTCGTGACTCTTCAATTCGATATCTGTCTCTCTTTTGTTGCTTTTCAGTTTTTGAAAATTTTGAAACAATATTCGATTTGAAAAGCTGGAAATTAAGAGTTGTAGGAATAGATAGATACCTTTTTTCGCTTTTTCGATATAAAGTCTTGAAGGCCAGAAAAGGTCAGGTGAAATATTAGTTGGCCGGAAAGAAATGCGCGCTGAACTTATTTTCAAATCTATATCTCGGCTGAAATTAAAGATACAAAAAAGTGACCAACTAATGGAATGTCCAAAATCTTATGGTCAAAATTTAGTTAGTTGACTATTTTTTTGATATCACTCACCCCAGTTGAGATATGTAGATTCGCGTCAATGTTTAGGGCGCATTTCTTTCGCGCAAACCTAATAATCATCTTTTGGACTTGTTAAGTATGTTAATACCTCAGCAGTGCTCCTCTGTTCACATGAACTCTTTTTGATAGATCTTTAGGCGATTTTGTAAATCACGCAATATTTATTTATTATTCAAAATCCAGTTCTCATTCTTCCTCTGTGAATTTGCCCGTTTCAATTATTAGCTCCCGTTTTCTGTAACGTTATTGGCCCAAATTCTGTTTTGTGAAATTCATGCTAATAAAATAGGAAAAATAAGAATATATTTTTTGGGCCGTTTTTGACCAACTAAATAGTGTAAGAAATATCGAAACAAAAACACATCCGGTTCCCCTCTGATGTGATGTCGAGTAACATCTCTCGGTGCACCGTAGTCTCTTGATTTATAACTCTTGTTTTACAACAAGTACAAGGTCATCGATTTTCGTGTTTTTCTCATTTCTATGCTCTTTAGAAAACGTTTCCTAGTTTTCAGCGCACAAAAAAGTTATTATGAAATGCTGGGAACAACACAGATAGTCTTATTATTCTTCGCCTGCGTCACTCTTGTTGAAAGTTTATCATGGTTATCATTGGGACTAGCTACCAATCGATTTGATAGAGATAAACCTGGAACATCATGCAAGACTTTGAAAGGTTTGACTCGGAGACAGATGAGGTACTTTTTTAGAGAATTCGAGCATAGTTACAATTTTTAATTTTCAGATTTTGTAAGAAAAACATTGACTTGATGGAAAGTGTTCGTGGTGGGGCTTTGGCTGCACATGCTGAATGTCAATTCCAATTTCATAAAAGAAGGTATTTTGACTATATTTTTTTCCTGTGCAATCACATTTAGTACAGGTGGAACTGCACATTGATTGATCCAATGACTCATGAAGTGATTCCGGATGTCTTTCTTCATGAAAACACAAGAGAATCAGCGTTCGTACACGCGATCTCGTCAGCTGCTATAGCCTATAAGTGAATTCGAAATTGATAGCTTGAGATTAAGAAACCAAATAATTTCAGAGTAACGCGTGATTGTGCTAGAGGAATCAGTGAACGGTGTGGTTGCGATTATTCTAAAAATGATAACGCAGGGGTTTGTGAAGTCGAAAATTCCAACGAAAGTAAAATAACATTTGTTTTGTTTTCAGAAAGGCTCATTTATGTATCAAGGATGCTCTGATAATGTTAAGTTTGGAATAGGAGTTTCCAAAGAGTTTGTGGATTCTGCTCAAAGAAGAGTTATTATGACAAAAGATGACAACGGAACAAGTCTGTTAGGACCTAGTCAGTTATCCGCTGATGGTATGCACATGATTAATTTACATAACAATCAAGCTGGAAGACAGGTAATTGCATATCAGAAGACATTTGGTGAAACTTTCGAATTCAGGTTTTGGAAAAGTCACTCCGTCGAGAATGCAAATGTCATGGTATGAGTGGTTCGTGTGAGATGCGGACTTGTTGGGATTCTCTGCCGAATTTTAGGTAGTTTGAAAGAAAAATATATGGAAAAAACTTTAAAAGGGCATTCAGAGATATCGGAATGGCAATCAAAGACAAATTTGACGGGGCTGCGGAAGTTAAAGTCGTTAAGGATGATGGAGGCGAAAAGCCAAGGATTGTGATGAAGAACTCTCAATTCAAAAGACACACGAACGCGGATTTGGTAAGTTGAAACGGCGGTGTGTCGTTCCAGAATTTTTCCCGGGCCAGAACTGTCCCTTATCAGCACTGTCTCGTATCAGAACTATGAACGTATCAGAACTGTCCTGTAAGAGAATTCTCACGTGTAAACAAAAATTTTAATCCTGAAGCATAGCTGTTCTGATACGGAACAGTGTTGATAAGGGGCAGTTCTGATGTGAAAGAGTTCTGGCATGGGACAATTCTGATTTGGGGTACGGTTCTGGAACGTCCTACCGGCGTCAAAATTTCTCATTTCTTTTTCTAAATCTTCCTATTCAGGTATACATGACCCCATCTCCAGACTTTTGTGAAGCAGATCCTCTTCGTGGAATAATGGGTACAAAAGGAAGACAATGCACGTTAGCACCGAATGCAATTGATGACTGCAGTCTGGTAAGTTCCACGGAAAACTGGCTCTGGTCAATTGTTTTTTGACTTTTCAGCTTTGTTGTGGACGTGGTTATGAGAAGAAAGTTCAAATAATTGAAGAGAAATGCCGATGCAAATTTTTTTATTGCTGTGAAGTTCGTTGTGAGACTTGTCAAAAACGAATCGAAAAGTATTTCTGTTTATAGCTTTTTATTGTCTCTTGGCATTTAAAAAATTTATGGGTCCGTGTGAAAACTCAAACAGCTTCCTAGTCATTTGTTTCGATCTTTTATTGCCTTTTATATGTCTTTGCAATTTTAATTTGTTTTTTTTCTGCAAGTTTTGCTTCAAATGAATTCTCATTCTGAAATTTCAAAGTGCCTCTCTGATCAATTTTGAAATTTTTAATGTATTCCTTTCACTGGGAATATAATATGTGAGTGAATGAATAACCGACATTGCAGAAAAACAAAAACTAATTAATTTCAAATTCCTTCTTAGCTCTTCTTCTTCCATCATTCATTATGTTGGACGTCTACATTTGAAATGAATTTTTTTCTGTTGAGGCAAGGACCCTCAAAAGCTTTTTCCCCGGCGACATTTTTTCCCCGTCTGTGGTTTTTTCTCCGTTCTCTAAGGCTGTTTTTAAGGTCTGCTAGTTTTGATGATTCAAAGTCAAACCCATGAAATGAGATGAACCTGAAGAGATAAAGCAATGGAACACATTGCTTCTGGTCTACCAGATAATCTGCCGCCGGCATATTCATCGAAACTATTCTTTCACTTTTTTGGAATTTCTCACACAATATTTCAGAAGATGTAACGTCTTCAGAAATGTCAAGTTTTATTTCCAACTCTATCAGTAAACTCGTCTCGAACAAAAACTCAATTTTCAATTAAAATTATTTTTTGGACTTGTAAGTAATTTTTGACCCGAAAAATTTTTTTGTGAAAAAAAGCATTGTTTCGAAGCTCATTGGGTGCAAAATAACTTTTAAAAGGAGCGAATTTGAAGTCATAGGCAGCTTACAGGTGTCTTGTAAAGTGTGCTCCAAAATACCGAACGAACCAACTGACTTCAGAAATGGATTCAAGGGGGTCGATTTACCTTACAGGCCAGATTCCCAGCCAATTCTTCTCTTCAAACACTTCCCTAGTCAAAAAAACATCACGAGAAAGTTTCTAGCGCCGGAAATTACAAAGCTGTCTTCTTGTTCCTTCTGCCTCATTAACACTTTCCTTTTCCTCTTTCTTTTCCTGTTATTCTACCGATTGTCTACAACAGATTACAGTTCTTTTTCAGTCGAAACTTCGATGGACCTCGGATTGAATTCCACAGATTTAGAACGAATCAGTTATACTCAACAAGTAGATCATTTTTTCGTGGTCGTTGGGTACATTGTTAATCCACTTGGTACGTTTTGGACTATTTTTATCATTAGGTCTCTTCTTTTAAAGGTATTTGCTTCAATTTGTTGTTGGTTTTTCTGATTTCGGCGCGAACTCCAAAGCTTCTTCAAAGTTATTCCATGCTCATTTTGAACTTTGCCCTCTGTGATTTTTTCAGTTGCTTGGCAGGGATGCTGGCTTTGCAAAAGCAAGTCAAAATATAATAAGTCCTTTTGAATAAACTATTTCAGAACTGTTTTCTCGGGTTGGTCTCTAACTTACATATTTCATGGCACATGTGGTCATATCTCTTCTTACTTTTGCTATTTTCTCCATGTTTTCGTATGCCACTGCCTGGCTCATTCGCAATGGATATTGATGGTAGAAGTTAGAAAATTTGTAGGATACTTACACAGCTTTTTCAGGTATCTTTTATGTATCGCTATTACATTCTGGATCAGATTAGTCCGGAGCCGGTCAGGATTGTCAGATTATGTGCGATTGTGTATATTCCATCACTGATTTTTTTACTCGTTTATTCATCTGATGTTGGAAGCGAGGATGAGATGAGGAATATCATTTTTTCTATTCATAGAGAATATTTTTACCAAGAAAAAGACATCTGGGGCGGTCAGTTCAATCTTCTATAATCCTTTTAAATTATTCTATTTTCAGATCTTGTCATTGGAGGGAACATAAGTATTTGGTCGTTTCGTACTTTGTCTGCCATCGTTTATATGACTATTCCATGCTTTCCAATATATGGAATAATTGTTTATTTCCGTTACAAAACTCTGAAAATTCTGGATGGCCGTGGTCGAATAACAATGTCAGAAACAACGCGTGCCTCTCATAAGCAGCTAATCAAAGCTCTCACCATTCAAGCAATCGTTCCAATTTTCTGGTTGACAGCTTCAACAACTTATCTACTGCTATTATTTCAATTGATAGGAGGAGCCATTATTGAAAATCTGCCATTCAGAATAATGGAGTGTATGCCAATGATAACTCCTCTGATTTCACTATACTTTGTTAGACCCTACAGGTAGGCATACTTAGAAAGGATCATATCTTTCGAAAACCAAAACTACCATTAAGGTCTGCTATCACTGGCTGGATCTTTCCTATACCTATTACAAAACCGGTGGTTCTCGGAGCAATGTTAAACACTTTGAATGGACTTTCCACAACATCAATTACTCGAAACCCGCCGAATTCGTGATGCCTCCTCGGCCTTTTTCACATTTTCAAAAGGATTAAATTGAATTACACATACACACGATTTTCGGACTCTTCTTTTCGGATCCTTTCTCAAAGTTTTTTGTGTAGGTATTCTTTGAAACTTTCGTTTGATTTTTGTTTTAATTGAAAACAATCCCGGTATAAATTATTGCCTCTTTTTTCGTGGAGTCGTTTGCTAGACGTAAGGGGCCCAGATGGACAATGAAAACGATAAAAAAGAGGGATTTGAAACATTCTTCTGCGTTGGTTAAGGAAAAAAGTTGCCTTTTAAATAGGATTTTTTGAATTGAGTTAAATTTTTTTCTTCAGAAAAGGAAGTTATTCTTGAATAATAAAGTTGTTTTGAACAAGCACTTTTAATTTTCTTGTTTTAATTTTCTTTTGGAAGCTTCTCTAGTGGCATCTGTTGTACGGAATTCCGTATTCCGTACTCAGGGGTTTTTCCCGTTCCGTATTCCAGATTCCGGACTTCGAAAAGTTGGATTTCATTCTGACTTCCATTTTCCTTATTCCGCAAAAACAGATTTCATTTTGTTACAACTCAAATTTTCAAGAAGAAAAAATACAGGATTATGGAAAACGTCAGAGGAAATACCTTTGGTATTCATAGCCGGATTCGGATTCCAAATTCTGAAATCGAAAAATGTCATTCCGTACAACTCTGACCTGTTCCCCATTATAACTTTTGAATATGAACAGTAAAATCTTCTTTTTTTGGACGCGGATCCTGTGTAAAATGATTCAAGTGCACTGCAGAGACTCTTATGAGTTTTCCGGGACAATGTCATATTTTTGATATCCCGCCGTGTCTTTTTTTGGGGAGACAATTTCCTTTTTAGAATTCAATAATATTATTCCATTTCTTTGCAACAAAGACTTTTTGGTTTTTTTCTCGTGGTGGAGATTCTAAAAATTGTCCAGTGCCGGCCGCATCCAATTCTGTTAATAATTAAAGTGTGAATGAATTAGGTAGATGTATTTGACCAGTAGGCCGTGAAAAATTAATCATATTGAGAATATGAAACATAGTGCAACTGACTTCCGCTATCCAGAACTTTTTTTTCTACTGGAAAAAATTATCGAACATAATTTGAAACAAAAAAAAAGAAGTTTGGACTTTGAAAAACCCCTTTCTCTTAATCAAATTCGCACCAATCCCTTTCTTCTACTACTTACTTTTGTTTATTTATTTGGCAATGAACCAAACTAGAAAACGTGTTTTCTGGCACAAACAGATATGGAGTTTCTATAATATATATATTTGTTTCAGATGTCGGCGTGCACAGTGGAATACAATATTTCCGAAGTCACACAGCATGTTCTTGCAACTCTAGGAGAGCGGTGTCAGTCTGTGAGTTTTAATTGTTTTGTTTCTAGAAAAGTTTTTTTTTCAGTTCGCTATCATTTTCCCAACGGTTTTCATATACGCAACCATTTTTCTAATTGGTTTGTTTGGAAACATCTGTACCTGTATCGTGATAGTAGCCAATAAATCAATGCATAACCCTACCAACTTGTACTTGTTCAGCCTATCAATTTCAGATATAATTGCGCTGATATTAGGTAGGCTTGGAAAATATGAACTCCAATTTAAATTGAGATTATAGGGTTGCCAATGGAACTTTACCAATCTCTGGATTATACATACCCATATAGATTTAGTGAATGGGTTTGCAAGGCCAGAGCCTTTCTTATCGAATTCACTTCGTATGCCTCTATTATGATTATCTGCTGTTTTTCATTTGAAAGATGGCTGGCTATATGGTAACCTAAAAACTCTATGGCAACTTTTCAATCAAAGAACTTTCAGTTATCCATTACGAACAAAAATTTTTTCGACACTCTGGAGGGCGAACGTACTCATTTTACTTGCATGGAGCATCTCATTTATTTGTGCTCTTCCGATTGCTTTTTTGGTTAAAATTAATAGATTAAACCTTCCGGAAACGGCAAAAAACAAGTCATGGACAAGTCAGGTGAGTTACTAAGTTTGATTTAGCACTTTCATTTTTGTTTTTTTAAGGTATCTCAGGATGGGATCACTGTGCTAGGCACCGATTTCTGTGCTATGGATCAAAGCCAAGCAGATCAACAAAAAATTGTAATAATATCCGCGTTCACAGTATTTTTCATCGTGCCAGCAATAGCATTAGTTATGATGTATGGGCACATTGCTATTAAACTCGATTCGTCGGAAATCGATAAGTCCCTGAAAGGGGATAATTCAATCAAAAACCGTCGTAATAGAAGCAATAGGACTGTGTTGAAAATGCTATGTAAGTATTATTTTTGTTCATTAATGAAGTATTTTTTCCAGTGTCTGTCGTGGTCACATTTTTCATCTGTTGGCTCCCGTTTCACATTCAACGCCTTCTATCCGTCTACATTATGTGGTCTGAGACCGTTACAGTCTCACCACCTGTCCAATTCTTTTCCATGATTGTTTTCTACATTTCTGGTTTTTGTTATTATTCAAATTCTGCTGTTAATCCAATTCTTTACAATATTTTATCTCAAAAATATAGGAACGCATTTTGTCGCACAATTCTTGGGGAACGCATGGCTAACTTTTTATTCAGAGGAAATCAGAAGCCTGGTCAATCGAAGTAAGGTTTGAATGGGAAGTTGGAAAATTATTTTCTGTTTTTAGAAGATGTTCATCTTCTACAGACGCGGAGCAGAGAACTCTAATGACCCGTTCTGGTTTTCGTTTTGGAGAATCTCGAAAGAGTTGAAATGCATTTTGTAAATTTTTGGCTACTCTTGTTATTTCTTATTATTGTTAATCACAAAAATGTACATTGAAATGAATATAGTCATAAATTAATACGTGCGAAAAAAACTCAGAGAATTTTCGGCATCTTTACCGTCAAAACTGGCAATTTGTGTTGCACAAAAAACTCCTTGCCGCTGACAAACGACGAAAACTTTGTCTTGCATCGCAGCTAGCCACGCCAACTTGCCGATTCACGCGGCATACATGCCGATTCCATGGCGGCAAGCAGCGGCATCTTTCCGTATTACCTAACACCTCGTCAATTTCGCTAGCAATTTGCCGTATTGCTCGGCAATTTGCCAAAGGAACTGCGGTTCGCTTGTCGAAAGTTCTCTGAAAATATTATCAGAAGGTTTCAAAACTCAGAATTATGATTTTCCTGCCCGTTTGTTTTAAAGCATGCTGTTTCATAAAACCTAAAACTGAAATTTATTATCTAAAGAAAACATTTCACCAGGTTTGATCATTAGTTGAGAACCACATGTCCTCCGTTCTGTTATAATTCATACTTTTTGTTATTCTTCTTTTTTCTCTTTTCTCTTGTTCATTTATTTGCCGTGATGAGTCTCTTGCATCAATATGTATATAACGTCAAAAGACGTATACGCATACAAACATACTAATGAATAGGAGGGAAAAGGAAAAGAAAACGAAGAGGAGAAAGAGAGAGAGGGAGAGCCAGTTGACCTTATCAGTCATCATTTTAACTTGTTTCCTCCGAGACGGTTATCAACCTGCTATTAGGGCGAGAGTGATTAGAGAATGATTGCACCGTAGAGTTTCGTTCAGCTTCAATGTCAAAATGTCAAACTTTCTGTGGTTTTCAAAATTGTGATCAGTCGCAGGTTTCAGCCTGTGCTATTTGAGCTGAGGATATTTTGTTCCAGGGATATTAGGTTGGCCGGCAAGAAATGCGCGCTGAACTTTTTTCGGATCTGTATATCTCGGCTGGACAAAAAGATACAAAAAATTGTCAATTGGTAAAATGTGAAAAATTTTATGATCAACATTTTGTTAGTTTATCACTTTTTGATATCACTCACTCTAGCTGAGATATGCAAATTCGCGTGAACGTCTTTCCTTTCCGGCCAACCTAATACATCTTTATTATTTTGGAAACCCTTTAGATTCTTTTTCAATGTTAAAAAATTTTTTTTTATGCTTTTGAATTTCTTCTTTCTACACATTTATTCTTCCGAACTTTTCTCCTCTCGTTCACTTCAGTCAGTTCAGCCAGTTCAGTTTTCCTTCCTACCATTAAAGAATTTCGTCACCATGTCATTTAAGAAAAGGGTTTATTTGCTTCCCCCTTCCCCCACCTTTTCCTATCTAATTCTCTTCATTTCGTCTCTACTATTTATATTTCTCTGTGACTCTAAATCTATTTGTGTCGGTTTTTCGTACCGTTCACGTTCTTTTCCTACCATCCCTTTTCCTATTCACATGCATACTCATCTGTTCTCGAGGGGAAGAAAGGAAGGAAAACGAGGGAGACGCGGACAAGGTCGCCTCACATCCTACATACTATTCTCTCCCATCCCCAATTTTCTATTAACTTCACATAGTTTTCGTTCTAAGTTTCAAAAATTTTTCTTGCCATAAGTTTGACACACACAGTGTTTTTTCTTGAGACTTTTTTTTATTGTTTTTGAACTTGTTTTCTTTTCCCATTTTTAAAACATTGGAGAAAATTGTAGTCATGAAAAACAACCAAAAACTGATAATCAGCAAATTTTTAGAACCCTAAAAACTAAAAATTACTAGAAAAAAAAACTAAAACTAATGCGCAACTTTTTTTTAGAATTCTAAAAACTATAAAATACTTAAAGTCGAATGTTTCAGAAATAATCTTGAATATTTTGTTACGAAACACTCCATTTGTCATCAAAATACAATATTTTTTGATTTGACTCACCACTTTTTAGGCACACTTATTTTTCAAAGCATTGTGATTTCTTATTTTCTGTCATAAACTTTGAAAACATTATTGTGAAATTGTGTTAGTTAAATTAGAACGCGGTTCAAATTCTAATTACTTTTTGCAACTTGCGATCATCAAACCGGAACTCAACAAAAATCATTAATGAGGCGATAGACGTAAGCGATCCGGATATCCACGCTTTGCTGACATTACTGGCTCACTTATTTGCTCACCCCCTCTCGTTTCCTCACCCGCCAACACTCCTATCGTTTTTTTTCAATCAAAAATTTTCGAAATGTCCTCACTTCTCACAGTTCTCATTTGAAGAAGTTTTTTAAGGTCAAGTTCATTTCGAATGTTTATTCTTTTTTGTTCAATTTAAGTATTTTCCTATTTAATAAACTTACTATAGATGCACTACCTGCTGAGTCGTCTCCTGCATCAACGCCAGATAAACGTCTCAGCTCAATTATTCAATGTCAGTCATTATGATGTTATCACTGATATGGTAAGTTTTTCCGAAATCAAGAAAAAATCTCAGAAGAAAATTTTTCAGTCAAACACCTTCACGTGCCTAAAAGAAATTATCAATGCACCCACATACCCATCAAATAAAATAGATCAGAGCGTCGTGGAAATTGTTGTAGCCCGATTGACAGCTGCAATTCAAGAGACTGGAAGCATAGAATCGTATTCTGCTGAGCTTGTGGATCTTCTTGATGATGTCCTCCGACATCCAATGACAGCTCTTGATGAGAACAGTAGAGATGTAGACAGTCCACATTGCAAAATTGCATCTGATCTTCTTTCTAGTCTCTTTTTGGTAAGGGGGTAAAAATTTGTGATGTTGTGAGAACGAAAAATTGCAGCATTATGGGAACAAGTCCGTTATGACTCTTACTATCCCAACAGCATTAAAGTGTTTGAACTCTGGGAACCCGGAATTAGTGAAGGTCACAACGAACTATATTTCATTGGCCGCAATTCACAATGGAAAAGCGCTTTCATCCCATGCACTTCAAATTATTGCAAATGTTGTCAGAGAGAATTATTCATTGATTCGAGTTTTGCCTAGTATTTACCAAGATAACAAAGAACCATTTCATGCTCAATTACCACAGTTAATCAATGTAAGAAACAGTTTTGTTTCATTCTCAAGTACAAAACAAGATCTGAATTTTTAGCTACTCCAAAGCACTGATGTGGATTGCAGTGAGAAACTATCCCTACTGCAGCTTGCATCAATGGTAGCTAACAATAAACCTGAAGTAAGTTTTACGGCCCTGGGGCATTTCGGAACGAGACTTTCAAAACTGCGACATCTCAAAACGAAAAATTTTGAAACCTCTGAGAAAGTCGTGAAAAAGCGTGGAAAACGGGGAGATTTTTAGACATATTGAATTACAAATGAGCTTCCTTAATTCCAGGTTCTCATTCCATATCTACCACGTTTTGATGTTTATCTGCTCTCGCCACAGATGTCAACAGCTCTTCTCAATATTTATATGTCATTGATCTCAAAAAATCGGACAAAATATCTCGCACAATTTCTTCCTACTCTCAAACTTGCAGCTCAGTCAAATGAGTTTATCAATAACCGAACTACTATCTGTAAAGTGAGTTTTAATATTCACTCAAAAAATCACTGTGTTCTTCAAAAAATCACTGTGTTTTGTTCTCACGAATACATTTTCTATTCGTGAGAACAAAAAATCGTGGGTTCAAATATCACAGTACACAGTATAAAATCACAGTACACAGGATGTCAATTAAAGTTCAAAACGTTCAGCAAAGAGCAAACTGTGATTTCAGATTATTGCAAATATTGGACGAGTTTCGTCCCCATTGGCATCAGAAGCTGTTGATGAGCTTGTTGCTATTGCTCGTCATAATTTGACCCAACCGCAAATGTTGCAAACTGTTTTAAATGAAATCGAAGCAATCGGCTCTATGTATCCAACAGCTCTACGTAAACATGTTGGATTTTTTGAGACTCTTCCACGGAATCGCACGATTGAGATCATTATGGCTCATTTGAACTTGAACAATGACAGTGTTCCATTGGAATTGAAAGACAAATCAAAAGAATCATTGCTTTCGAAAAACTCAAAAGTGTTCGGAAACTTGATCACCAGTGGCGGAAGAACAGTGTTTGAAGTATGTGAATCCCCTACTGTTGAGCTTTGTGAACTGGATAGAAACACTCACTCATTGGCAATGCAGTACCAAAACAATCGGTCAAGCGGTTCTTTGAGTCGACGGAGTCATGCAAGCATCCCCCATTCACTTGGTGGTCCGCATGGGTTTGTATGAAATTATGTAAAAAATAACATTTTTTTTTCAGACTTTACTCTGATATCAATGAGTCTCGCGAAATTTCAATGATTTCAATACCATCAAGCTCTCGAACAAATGTCCATCTTTCACAGCCGACGTCTTCTTCTCGTATTCAAACTCTTCCACTCTCTTCAACTCCTCAAGCAATGACTCAAATACAAATGGGAAAAGATGGAAGAGTTCGGCCAGTTGGTGGAGGACGTCGGCCTGTACAATGGCCTGCTGGAAGTACTGAAACAACTTTCCCTGCACACTTAGGCCCGATCACTACGTCCAAAATGTGCTCTTTCAATGAAGAGGAAGAAAAGTGGATAAATGTATGCTTATTTTCTCACTTGATAACTCAAAATATTTTCTTTCAGAATGACAGAAATGATGTTGTTTATAAGTTTGTGGAGCATCGGAGAAACAAAATTAGAAGGTACATTGGAGAAGTTAACACACGTTTCCCGGTTCCAGTTCAGTGTACGGTTGAGGGATCGAAAAGTAAGCTTCTTTTTGCCCGTTCCCGAAATTACCTTCCATTTTTAAGGCTCCAAACACCGTATGGTTATTCATTTTTCTTGCCAAACACGCACTTCGCCATGTTGCGTTTTTACCAAAGATTATTTATTTGCGTTCAAAACAAAATACCCTGCATTTTGGCTACATTTTATGTTTTTGCAAATGGAATGCTCTGCAATTATTGAATTCGGAGAAGTTGTTGGTAAAGACTCGCATCAATATCAAACTCTTGAACATTGTTGGAAATGCCTTCCGAGCTCTGTTACAAAAAATGTTCCGTTTGACACAATGATGACTGCAGCATTCCCAAACTCAAAAGATCAAGAGAAACTGATAAAGGAATTGGATGAAGCGGGATTTTTCGCATGCTTTTCAATGGATCCTTCAAACAACTTGTGGAATTGCATAAGCTGTACTAATCCAGAAAAAGTAAAGTATTTCGTCGAAGAAAATGGAGCTGAAAAAGTTTTGGAAGGGCAGCTGAAAGAGAAAAAAGGAAGGTGGAGATTTTTGAAAAGATGGAACACCAAATATTTCACATTATCATCAGCAGCTCTCAACTACAGTACCCAAAATATGCCGGTGAGTATCAATTAGAAAAAGCTAGTATCGTTTTTTTCTTAATTTTCAGACTGACTCTCGAGCACTTCTTCCTTCAATTGACCTTCGCTCAATCCGCTCTGTCAGGTCACTTGGTCGTGGGAAGAAAGCTAGGAAAAGTTTACGGAAGGCGTTTGAAATATTCACATCTGACAACACTTCAATGATACTGAAGGCTAAGGATGAGAAAAATGCAGAGGAGTGGTTGCAGTGTCTGCAAATTGCTATGGCACACGCAAGACGGGAGTTGATGTAACTCGTTGTAAAATAGAAAAAATTTTCAAGTTTATTAAATAAATTTTGTTTTCAATACTTATTAGTTGAATTGATTGCACAAAGTAAAGATTCCTGATTTTTTGCTTTTTGTTTTCTGAAAATAGTCGTCACAGATTGCCGACATCGATTGAAGTAGATCTTCTTTCAGCAACTTGCGCAGTTTCCGCTGCAGCTGCTCTTGCCATGGTATTCAACGTTTCCACACTATCCAAACCCATTCGATTCATTATCATTCCTACAGAAGGAAAGCCGACAGCCGTACCCGTATTCACTCCAACTCCCACAAATGGAACAGCGAAACCCTGAAATAGATTGTTGCCATTGATCACTTGTTTTCTGTTCGAACCTTATTCCAAGATACTCCTCCGTTGAGCCAATCAACACCAACTCTATCAGCTAAACCCATAAATGGACCAACATGATATCCATTCGTTACAGTAATAGGTTTGCCTAATTCACCTTCTTTGATGGGAACTGATACCTGTGCACCTTGGCCACCTTCAACTCCGAGTCCTTGAACAATTGGAATACTCCATCCCGTTTTGTACCCATATTGTCCTGAATTTTTTTTTTTGAAAATTATCCAACTTATTATCGGATCTCACCTTCGTACCAATTCGCTCCGTATTCTTGAGTTTGTGACCAGTAATCTCGAACTCCGAGATTGTCAGAATAACCACCTCCCCATGTTCCAAAGTCTACTTTTCCGTGATGACCATTACCGATAGATCCTTCTTCATTCACAGGATAATAAGGAATTCCATTTACATTCCAGTCGTAGTATGTTAAGCCGACCCCAGATGAGAATGAATTAGCAATGGCACCAAGAGGGCGAGCCTTGAAACTTTTTAACAAACGTAATTTATTATGAGAAATGAAGCTCACCTTTGCAATGAATTCGACACAATCCTTCTGATATCCTCTGCATCTCTCAATAAACGGTTCTTCCACTTTACTTTTGTAGCAATGCTAAAATTTTGGTTTTAAATGTTGAGCAATCAATTCCAACCAACCTGATTTGCCATGGGGGCAAACTTTGCACACAATGCATAAATTTCTCTTGCGGACAGACCGACTTCATGAATTGACTTTCGAGTAGTCACCTGAGAAACCTTGTGCTCTGCAGTTAGGAGTGGCGCTGTATCTTCTTCAGGATCAGCCTGTTTTCCATTCTGTGCTATAAACCCTTCTTCTTTGTTGTCTTTATCAGTAGTTTTTGTTACAGCCGCATGCATCCTTGGACGAATTTGTACACTATCAAATGGGTTACTGTACTTTTTCGGTGGTTCTTCTGATATTAGTTTGGGGAACTCAATATCTTCTCTGTTCTTCCCCATTGGAACCATTTGAGCTGGCTCTGCTTGTGGTCTTGTTACATCATAAGAAGATCCCAAATAAGATTTTGGTTTTGGGTAGTAGTATTCTGTATAGGTCGGGTCTACTTGGGAATGCTCTTCACGCACATTATCAGTTTCGTTTTTCAAAGCAGGAAGTTCCAGGAATGGGAACACTGAAAATCAACTGATAGATTGAAAGGTCCATAAAAAAGATACTTACATGATTTTGAAAAATCCAACAAGCCTGTTCCCTGCTCTTTTACATCTCCCATTTCAATATTTCCAAGTCCAAGAATAGACATCTGTAATAAACACACTAAAGTTGTTAGAACCACACTTGACTATTTACCTTTCCTGTACTTCCAGATCTTTCTCCCATGGTAGTCTCCCTATCCATATAACCTAACTGTGGTCCCTTTTCATCATCAATATCAAAAGTTCCACCATTGGCTTTTTGGCCTCTCATTCCTTCTGGCGTGAATTTCGCTGTCATTTGATTAACGTCGCCAACACCTAGCTGTCCTACAAGTGGAACATGCATTTTAGCATCATCTCCATCTTTTCTTCCAAATGCCAACGGGCCCATCAACTGAAGAATTGCTGGCGGTTTTCGTCGAATTTCTCGATTGAGACTGTGCGCTACAGGCGGTTCATCGCTGCCTCGACGTAATCTTCTGTTGATCACTAGAAAATTGTGAGATAAGATAACGAGATTTCATGATGATAGTTGTTTTTTAAAGATGATAATAATAATAATTTTCTAGGAGAAACAATTAGATTTTGAAAACTTTGAGAACTACAAATGCATCCGAGCAGAAAAACTAGAACAGACTAAACATCACTCTGCATTAAGCTTCATGTGAAATGATAGATGCTTACTCAATACTTACCGTAAAAACTGAATTATTATTGTATGTATTTTTCGATCACTTTTTTTTTCCAAATTTTGAGATATTATGATCTGTTTTCACTGGTTATATTCATAAAAATTAACATGAACAACTGAGCAAATGTAATCTGTTTCACAGTTGTCATCACCTTTTCTCAAGTTTATGATAGTTTTCAGTCCAATTCTTTTGAATTTTTAATCGGCAAGTCGAAAATGTGAATGTTGAAAATGGCGCACTTCTATTAAAGGGGCACTACTAATACAGTTTTTACGGTACTTGAAATAAAAACATAATCAGTCAGTACTTAAAATGCTATTGAATTTTCATATTAAACCCGGAGAGAGTTACCTGATGCATCTGTCCAACTGAAGGTAGCAGCTGTTAATAAAATATAAGAAAATAGTCGCCGCATGGTGTCTGGGAAAACAAAAAAATGCCGATTTCTTATCCTTTTGTTTCGGATTACGTCTTCACCATCCCCACATCATAAAGGTGGTGCCGAAAACTCGAAAAACGAGATTTATCGCATCATCACTTTGCCTAAGCGTCTCCACTTCTTCCTGTCTGTCTCATTTCAATGTTTCCATGAGGCTTTCGAAAGTTTCGAGATGATCGGAGAAAAGAAGAAGAAGAATAGCTAAATGATAAGGAATCCGGATATGTTACGCACTGATAGCTTCACGTTGCGTAATGACTTAGTTTGATATTTTTTATTAACAAAGTTGTCAGAGAAACAATTCGAAAGTACAAAAAGGAAGAAAAGGAAAATAAATAAAACTAAGATAGGAAAGAAATGTGTCAAACCAGTGTTCTAATAGAGATTTGGGAAGTCGAGTGAAACATATTATATGAAGATAAATTACTAGTGTCCTTACATTATCCGAAATACAGTTATGGTGATGACGGTCCTCCAGCTGGGACTCCAGAGACGACAGACTCATATGTCGAACTCTTTGAGAACTTCTCAGAGTCCTGAACCTCTTCCTTGCTGTGATGAATTCCGTATCCAAAGTAAATTGCAAAGCCAACACACATCCAAACTGCTAAACGAATCCATGTAATCCATGCTAAGTGAACCATCATAAGAGTATTAATCAGTAGAGACAAAGTTGGAATGAGAGGGACCAGAGGAACCTGAAGAATTATCCAGTAACAGCTTTCAGAAAGAAAATAACGAACCTTGAAGTCCAACTGAGTGTTGTTAGGATAGTGAGCGCAAATGAACAGGAATGATAAAATTGCGAGCACGACGTTCACAAAAAGGAACATTTGGCACAAAACCGAGCCGTAGAAATATCCAGAACTAAAACCGAGTCCCGAAAGAAAGATTGTGATGATCATGACACTCATTCCATGATAAATCGATTGTCCCGGTGGTAGTTTGTCCAAAAATGTGAAATATGGAATACTGAATCGAAGTTTTCCACCATTATCAAATTGACCTTCATCTACATTGTATGCTGGTTGGTAACGGAGAATGATTACACAAGCGGAGACAATCGAGTATGCGAGAAGTGTTCCGATAGACAAAAACTCAACCTGGAAACCAAAATATTTCATGCAAAATTTAGGTAACTCACTAGTGTCGTAATATCAAAAAGTAACGCAATCACAGCGGTAAAAAATCCAAAAACAAGAAGTGCTTGAATTGGAACCTGAGTCTTTGGATTAACAGAGGCCAATGAGCTGAATAGTAATCCATCATCTGCCATAGCAAAAACACATCTTGGTAGTGCAAACATTCCTCCAACCAAACTCGTCGTCATTCCAAAAAGAGCACCCAACGAAACAGCATAGCTTGCGAATTCAGCCCCGCGCATTGTGAATGCATCAGAAAATGCGGCAGTTGGATGCACTTTATAGTAGGGAATCATGAGAGTCAAAGATGCCGACATAAGGACATAAGAAAGGGTGACAATTGTCATTGATGAAAATGTGGCGATGGGAATAGACCTGAAAGTTCTCATTTAAATAAAAACTAGCGTACGGGAATGTACCTCGATGGGTTTTTCGCTTCTTCCCCAGCCGTTGCAAGCCCATCAAATCCAATATACGCGAAGAAGCACGAGGCAGCTCCAGCAAACATTCCTGATACGCCGTACGGGAAAAACTTTGAATTTCCCGCGTCGTCTACTCCACTCCAAAGTGAGAAGTCAGCAAAAGTGATGCCATAGAATACAACAATCACAACGACCCCAATGTTCAAAATTGTAAGAAATGAATTGAAGTTGGTGGAGACTTTTGATCCAAGGGCAACAAAAAAGGCAACAAGAACAATGAGAAGAAACGCGAGAAAATCTGGATAGTCACCGAAAAAAGAAGACGCCTGAAGTAACAACTTGAGACTTAAAAATCTGTTATCACCCACTCACCTCATGCAAATGCCCTGTTCTGGCAATTGTAGAATTAGAAATCACATTTCCAAGTAAAGAATCCAAATAACCTGACCATGATCGAGCTACTGCAGCGGCACCAAGCATGTGTTCCAAGATAATATTCCACCCAATAACAAATGCCCAGAGCTCACCGACTCCAACATATGCATATGTATAAGCACTTCCGGCTTTTGGGAATCGAGCGCCAAACTCGGCATAGCATAAGGCGGAGAGCAGGGATGCAAATCCTATAAAAGTAATCTTTCTTTGATATTTTTTCGGACCAGATATAAACTACCAGCTTCTTCAATCAGTTTTTTACAGCATATAAATTAATTTCAATACACTCACCAGCTAATAGAAATGAAAGAACGATAGACGGCCCTGCCGTATTACGGACAACTGATCCAGTCAGAACATAAACGCCGGCTCCAATCATATGACCAACACCAAGTAAAGTTATATCGAATGTGCTCAAACATCTCCGAAGCGGAGTGGCTAGTTCACCGGCAGGTAAATTTTTCAGCCGAAACACACGCTCTCGTAGCGCCGAGAAGCGCATACTGTGCAATATACTTTTGGTTTAGTCTTGCCCTGAAAACCCGATAGTTTTATTTGCAAACATAAAACCGGCAAAAGAAGAAGAGATCAACAGCGGGTTTACGGGTTTCATAGAGGATAAAATTCTCTAAAAGACAAAGTTAACTACACTGCCTTGGAAGATTCCTCTTAAGGAGATCGATCAAATTGCACAACGTGGTCATCGAGACAAGAGAAAAGCGTTGAAAAAAAAGAGGGGAAAAGAGAAAACTGAAAACTGAGAGAAACAGAGAGGTGGTTCGCGCAACGGACTGCGAAAAAATAAATAAAGAAGATATGTTTGTTTGGAAGGCGCTTTTTCTTTCGGGGATCGTGCCACGACAGTTTCTAATTATTGGTTGTTGACAGTAGGTTCAGGAATTTTAGATTTTTAGAAACCGGTGAAATTGGTTTTTTTCCTAGCACATAATGTCAAATTCTGGAAAACAGATAGTATTCATGAAATAAAAGTGACTAGACTGTTCTCGGCGTTTTGCGTCTCCAGCCACCTGGCATCATAGGTGTATCTCATATGGTTCGAATGGTTCGAATTTTCCGAAAAAAAAGTTTTCTAAATATCTGAATAACTTCTGAATATACCCAATTTTAAAGTTATCAAAAATCTCAAAAGACGGGCATCATTTCGGAAAAGTTCTGCATCGGTTATCTAAATTTCACGAAAATTGGCTCAGTGGGAAAGGCTATCGACGACAAACAGACAGACAGACAGACGGAATCAGCCCAGTAATAATTGTAAAGATGTGACGGTAAAGCTCACGGTAGAACATAACAGTTTCAACTGCATGGATAGCTACCCTCATTCTGATAACGTGCTGCTGAGGTTTTTGCGCTACGTAGTAGGTGTATATTCTGTCGAACACGGTAGCTTATTTTGTACGAGAAAAAGAGACGGCTTCAATTTGTATGTCAAGAACCGCTGGCATAAATACAAATGAAGCGGTGGGCACATAAAAGGCAAGAAATAGAGAGGAGAGAAGATGGTTCAACGTCCCTTCCTTCTTCTTCTTCCCATCCATCTGCGTCTCCATTTTTTGCTTCAACTTGCTTCTTCTGCTCCCAGAGCCCATTAATTGCTGCCCGAGGCAGGCACAAGTAAAGCGCACGCGGCGTGTGTGCCAAATATAGCCGATTGATTTTGAGTCTCACATGGGGAGAGCAAAAACTGACCATTTGTTTTTAGCAAGCAAATTATGGGTTTATCCTCATCTTTCATGATTAAAACCACTGGTTCTGAGACATTCTCCGACGGATGGAGAGACACAAATTGGATTAAGGCCACTCGTTTTCTGTTTATGACACATTTTGAATTGGAGTTTGAGACGCCACACATGGGAATCGATTTCATAACAATTTGTTTTTTTGGCTATGTTTTCAAATAAAATGGGAAACCGATGCTTCATTAGCAGGCAAAGCAAAAAAGGAAGAACAAAACATATAACTAACGTGAAATATAGAATGAATGGAAAAATTGAGAGTGGTCTCGAAGCGGAGACGTTTATGCGTGGGATACTACTCGGAGAGAAAGAGAAAAAAGCAAGTGAGGGGGTTTTTTTTCCATTTGGAATGGCGGAAAACGGAACGTTTTAAAAGTACTGCACAGAAGAATGGAAGATTTTGATGCATTCTTGTTCACTCCTAGTCTACAATTGAATCAGATTTGTACGTGATTTTCCAAGTTCTCGTTATTTTTAAATGGGGTATGCCGAATCAGAACTTTCCCAGAGTAGTTACGGGTCAGTTCTGAATTGTGACAGTTCTGGCATGAGACATTTCTGATAAGGGAGAGCTCTGATAAACGACATTTCTGATAATGGACAGTTCTGATTAGAGACAGGGTTCTGGAACGACATCCCCACTTTTAAAATTATCACACTCATTCAAAGTCTGAAAGTGCACAACATTCGAATAAAACACTTTTCGAAAAGTTCAGAACATCACGGAAATTTATGAAATACAGCCAATTTCAGTTCACTTTATTTTGGTTGTGCAGTGCTGCTCGGCTGTTGAGAAAGTTGGATTTCTTGCTGAAAATTTTTAGATTCACTAAAAATCGTTTCGTTGGAAACTCTATCACCTCAATCATCGTAACCGCGTCAGGAGTTTTTGGACGGACAAGCAACAACTCAACACGGCCTTTTTCTTTGAGACCCAGCATGAGACGTTTCTTACAATCAATCTTGCTAAGTACCCCTTTCTTATTGATCTCAAGAATTTGGTCTCCGTATCTGAGAACACCGTTCACAATGGAATCTGAATATAGAAATGAGATTTTAACAAATCAAATCAGGCCATACCATTTTCAACTTTGCACACTAGAATACGTTGATGAACTGAAACGATTCCCAATCCAAACTTTTTGCCGGGAATTTTCTCTATAATGACAGTGACTCTTTCAAAGCGATGATCCATTGAACCCGAATTTTGATCATTTTGATCATCTTCGGCCAGGGTCTTAAGGAAGAAGACTTTTTAAAGAAAATGTATCAAAACTTACTCTATCATCATCGGTGTTTTCGGCAGATTTATTCTTTGAATTCGTGGAAGCTTCAGGATTGCTCATTTCTCCGAAAATAAGAAAGAGGGAGCTGGTTTAATCTGCTTTCTCGAGTTTAATTGTTGATGATTGTTGCGAAATGAATTATGCTTTTTTCTGTGAACGACAAAAGTTCAAACGGGATTGTATTGTTTTTTTGAAAACACGTCAAATAATCAAGGCATTGCACTTTTTCAACGTTTCATAACAAACAGTGATTATGACTCCATATAAAATCGAACATGATAACAATTGAAAAAGTAGGACATTCCATTCTTTATTAGACAGGAAATGAAACATCACCTTCCGCATATTTTCATGTTAGTTTCTCTATCTGTTTTTGAAGCGTCCTCCATCGTAAGATTTTTGAACGAATATGTATTTAAAATTCTGTACATTTTTCAGTTGCCCACAGTATCCGGAGACACTAGTTCAGAAATATTCCAGAAATATCGATGTAAAGTGTGCGTTGATATAATGACTGATAACATTGAGCTTATCGATGGAGAGCTTGTAAGCCCGTCTCATGCTATGGCCGAAAAGAAATGCGAGCGGAGCTTTTTTCGAATCTGTTCATCTCGCCTGAAATTGAAGATACAAAAAAGTGGTCAACATTTCGTTAGTTGATCACTTTTTGCTATCGCTCACTCTAGCTGAGATATACAAGCTTGCGTGAACGTTACACATTTCTTTCCGGCCAACCTAATACATGAATCTATATTTGAGACTTACAGGTTATAAATGAAAACGTTGCGGTTAAAATCTGCGACAAGTTTTTCTCTGAAATACTTCATAACTCTTTCGGTGGAATTTTTTGTCATACAGTTGTACAAACTCAATTGGATAAGTTTCTTAAAGGATTCGTCGCTTCTGGAGAAGATACACGGATTGGTGAAAATATTTGTAAGGCTCTTCATTTCTGCGGATAATGTAAAACTTTTAAATTCGAATAAATCTACCGGTTGTGAGGCTATGAAATGCAAAGAAAAAAAATTTTAAAAAAAAAAGATGATTTAGTATCCCGGTGCAGTTCTTGGGGGTGGGCAGTGATCACAACCTCCTCCGGCTCCTGGTTGTCCTGGTGGTCCTGGTTCTCCTGGTGATCCTGGATTACCAGGAGCACCATCGATTCCTGGATCTCCTGGAGGTCCTTGTGGTCCTGGTTGTGAGCTTCCTGGAGCTCCCGGCTGACCTGGAGCTCCAATTGGTCCTGGAGGTCCTGGTGGTCCAGCTGGTCCTGGAGTTCCGGGAACTTCAATAACTTGGCCTGGAGCGCCAGGAGCTCCCGGGTTTCCTGCAAATATGACGTGTTGAATGCTCAAAAAAAAAACCGAAATCATACCTGGAAGACCATCAGAACCTGGTGGTCCTTGAGGGCCAGGAGGTCCAGGTGGGCCTGGAAGCGCATTTCCTCCAGGATTTCCAGGTGCTCCTGGCTCTCCGTTAGGTCCTTTTGGTCCAGGACGCCCTGGTGGTCCTGGTGGACCTGTGGGGCAATCAAAGCAAAAGTCTGCTGCCGTCGGTGATTCGTCTCCTACTGCATCCTGTCCAGGAGTTCCAGGATTTCCTGCTGATCCATCGTTACCTGGATTTCCATCTGTTCCAGGTTGACCTGGTGGTCCTGGTGGGCCCACGCCGCAGGAACAACACGCGGGTCCTCCACCTCCTCCACCAACCGCCACGTCATCGTTGTATCCTCCGTCGTAGCTAGAAGCTCCACGAGCAACAGCTCTGCGGCGGTGTGCAGATTTTCCGGTGACACCGTTTGATTTTTGATAAGCGGCACGCTTGATACGACCTTGAACACCGGCTACAGATTCAAACTAAAAAAGGATAAGAGTTTGAATTTTGAATAATATGAAGCTTACTTTGTTATATTCGTCCCATAGTCCATTTGTTCTATGACGACAAAAGTCTACCTAAGAACAATATTATTATATAGAATGCCAAAAAAAAACAAGTGGTTACTTCAGACTGTAATGCAGATTGCACGTGTTGCATATAGTTGTAGAGCATTGGAACAGCCATAATTGCAGTCAACGTAGCAACTGTGGAGATTGAGATCCCTAAAAATATTTCTTTTCAAATATGTTTGATAAAAAGAACGAACCAAAAAAAGCGAGTCTCCGCATAGCATCAGCTTCTTGTGCTTCATGTTTAGGATCATCATAGGATGAATCAGAAGTCATAGCTTCTCTGAAAACGAATAAAAATGACAGTGAACTGTGAGAGAATGCTTTGATGACTAGTGACTTTCTTTTAACGACTTCAGGTTGAGTAGTCACGGAAAAGTATGAGAAAGGGAACAGAAGAGGATAGACAACTTTGAAATTTTATGACTTTGGAAGAGTGAAAGAGAAAATGGTTTGAATGTTTCTATAAAATCGAGTTATACTATAAACAAATTCAAATGTTCTTGATAATAGATTCTGAAAAAAAACTGTGGAAAATAAAGCCACTTTGAATGGATATTGCCAAAGAGAAAACTAAAATACTATGAATGAGAAAGAAATATTCTGCCATAGATTGCGACTGGGCCCCACTCCACATTTATATATGAAGAGTCTCATACATGGTAAAGCGAAAGGGGGCGTGTTCCTCTCTCTCTCTTTGATAGGCAAGCCGTTAGAAGAGAGAGGTGACTAGAATTAGAATATAATGTAGAAGAGAAAACATTGGAGGGAGGAGAAGAATAAGGGAATAAGAAGAAGAACATGATGAAGCAAATTGAGGTGACCATTAAGGAAAGTAGTAATGACTCTACCTCCTCTTCATATGGGAAAATGAAGAATTGAGGCGGAGAGAGAGGAGGATGAAGTGAGAGGGAATTAGCTGGATGAGGTGTGACCGAGTTTTTTTCTGTTTAATAACTATCAGCTTCAACTTTGACATTGTTTTGTTAGATTTCAATTGATTACGATTGGCATCGGGGAATGTTGTAAGAATGACGTTTTGATGGAGTTTGATACTTCCTTTCACCATGCTTCAGGGAGATGTGAATAAGAATCTTACTAACTGTTTTTTCATCATTGATTTGGAAGTGGAGTGATCTCACCATCATCCGGAGGTTATTACCAGTTTTCAGAAAGACATAGTTAGTTTTCTTTTTTTGTGAGAATGTTGGAATTTTTCCAGCCAAGCTTCGCTTCAATAGGAAATGCCGGTTCCGAGTTACGCTCCTCATCAGAACTATCGGTAACCAGAACTGTACCGTAGTAGTACTGAAAATAAAAACACCAACTGAGAACAAATGTATAAGTGATATCAAAAAGTGTTCAACTAACAAATTGTTGATCATGAAATTTCGCACATTTTATCAGTTGACCACTTTTTGTATCTTTCATTCCAGCCGAGATATCTGAACCCGAAAAAAAGTTCAACGCGCAATTTCTTTCCGACCAACCTATTAGCTAATAAAGTTCCCTTGCGAAATAGTTACAATATGGAACATATGTGGTAGAGTGCGGATCTAATGCAGTAAAGTTCTGAGTTCTCGTATTTATGAACGTGTTTTCCTTCGAGAGCCGGTATAATTTCATTTTCCAAAAAGAAAACAGTCGTGAATACCGCCTGGTAAGACTTCACTATAGAACTGATATCGAAGTTTGTTCGGCAAAATAAACTCTTCCTGGTTTCTCTACACGCAATAGACAAAAGCGGATTTTTTTCCGGATCGTGTGTGTCCTTTAACAAGTCGAAGATCACTCCAACATGTTGCCGCGGATATTCTAATTGAATTCAAAAGGAGAGACACTCAATTGAAGAATTTATTACACAACAAGTCAATGTCCATACAACGCGTATCCATCATGTTTAAGCACTCGAAAAATTCGCACTTTTTTTTCATTTCCATTTTTTGAAGGAAACAATGAAAATCAATCAATCGTTAGAATATTCCCCCACCAATGGTGACACATTCTCGAACAAAAAGGAAGAGATGAATGGCTAATTGTTGAGGGATGGTTTCGGTTTGAAAGTGGATGAAAAGAGAGAGGTGAAAACAATTTGAAAAGGGAGGTAAACGATACTTTTTGTGTGTAAGGTAGGTTAAAAGACTAGTTTTCCCTTTCAAGTGCATCCATCATACTCCCTCCTTCCTGGATCTGAAATTATTTCAAAATGAAAAGAAAAAGAATGAAATTTATTGGATTGATTTTCGTGTCCAAGGTTACAGGAATGAAAGGAAATATAAACACAGAACGGAGATCTTTTAACTCGTAGCTCAATTTCTTCTTGGTGTGAACAATCCCATCTTCTCCTTCTCTTTATCAATGTCTCCACCGATTCCGTAGCGCTCTTTGATGTCTTCCAACTTCGCACGAGCCTTTTCCGTGTCCATTCTCTTCCATGCTTTCGTGGCTTGATAATAGAGAACAACCAAATATCTGTTCGAGACGTTGTAACCAGAGAGATGCTCGCAAGCTGTTTTTGCGTCGAATATGTCCTCATAGACAACGAATGCTGTTCCGCGGGTTTCGGCTGTGTTTCCACTGAAAAATTGAACAAAATTATGAAATTTTCTTCTAATTGTAATTACTCACACTCGAATTTGTCGAACCGCTCCGAACTTTCCGAAAATCTCGTACATTTCCTCCGTGGTGATTTTGTACGGCAAATTTTTGATGTAGAGAATACGATTCACCTCTGGCGGCAGCTTTGCTCCGCGGTTTTGACGATTTGCCATAGCCATGTTGAATCTATGAAAATAACATTTCGATTGATAAGAAAAAAAGTCAAATAGGGATTTTTAAGGAGAGCAAACGGAAGATATTGAGTAAAATGTTGCGAGAAATACCTATTACACAAAGTACACATTTGAATGGTTGTAAGAGAGATGTTTTTTTAAGATTGTCAAGATTATTCAATAAAAACTAAAAATTGAAACAAAATTAACAATTAATAGCAAAAAAACGCGTTTAAACGATGAAGAACAAAAGAAAGCGAGCTGTAAAATTTGTTGGAAATCAATTCGAAAAATTGCTACGACACTCCGTAATTCCGCACTACGCGCGCTCTTTATCGTAAATGCACACTTAAATTTTTGTTGATGTTGTTGATTCCCATGAAATGTTTTTTGTTTCTTCAGGATTGGTTTTTGATTATCTATTATTATCTTCCAGTTTCTTCTGCAAAAAATGTCGGCTCGAGATGTTATGGCAGCCATGCTCGACGAATTGATGGGACCAAAGCGAAACATAGAATTGGGTGAAGACACCAAAGTCACTTTCGATGTAAGATTACTCAATTCAATGTTTCTCAATGGAAAATAATTTTTTTAGGATCCTAATATATGTCCGTACTATTTGGTCGGCTTCTGTCCTCATGACATGTTCACAAACACAAAAGCAGATTTGGGGGCCTGTCTATTGGTTCATGATGACAATCTGCGAAGAATGTATCCGGAGTCCTTGGAATATGGGCAGCTCGGTTTCGAGCGACGTTTACTACGTTTTTTGATACAATTAGACGAAGATAATTTGAGAAGAATTCGAAAAAATAAAGATAAACTTTCCGGAATGGATGACAATGGAAGAGTAAGTCATGGCGTGTCTTTGCTATTATTAACAACGTTTCTTTTCCAGAAAAAGATTGAGGAAGAGAAACGACAAGTTCAAAAGGAAATCGATTCAATCGATGAAGAGTTGAGAGCTTTGATGAAAGCTGCAGAAGAAGCAGGAAACGAGGGAAATGTTGCTAGATGCCAAGAAATGGTTGCAAAGAGCGAACACTTTGAAACACAGAAACGTACATACGAAGAGAAGCTCAAGAAACTTAATGAACCTCAGCCATACTCTGTTCCGCCAGTTCTTGAAGATCTTGCAATTAAGCCTATGGAGGTAATAGATTATAGAGATGACGTATGAAACAAAACTTTATTTCATTCAGGTTTGTGAAGTGTGTGGAAGTATGCTGATAGTTAACGATGCACAGCAGCGAGTGGAGGAGCACTTGACTGGAAAAATGCATACAGGTTTCCAGAAAATTCGAACTATGATCCAACAATTGAAAGTGAGTCGAATGACACCTAATTGCTTTGTTTCATTCAAGCTTATCTATTAGAAATGGGCGGTCTCTCTGAAAAAGCAGAAAATCCACAGACAAACAGGCTAATACCAGGTATTCCCCAGTAAAACAAGTGTTCAGGTTTCTCTCTATATATTCTCACGAAATTCTATTTCTGGTTCAATTTGAACAGGTATATTTAACCGTTGTTTTAACGGTGAAAAGAACAATTCCTAACACTGTTTATCTAATTTCATACGCTAACATTTATAGGAGAAAATCAAAGAGCTGGACGAAGCCGAAGAAATCCGACGTGAGGAGCGCAGAAAGTAAGAGACATACAAGACTAGGAATTTTTTAAAACTAAATTTTTTCAGAGACAAACGAACTGAAACTGCAACAGACTCTTCCAGCAGAGACAGAGATCGTCGTCGTCGCAGCAGATCGCCTCATCGTTCGAGTCGTGATGAGCGCCCAAGAGATGTGAGAGGTCATAGAAGTTCCAGAGATTCGCGAGATTCGAGTTCCCGCAGAGATCGGGACCATCGGCATCACGATCGCGAATATGGCCGCGATCGCCGACACCATCGTGATCGTCGTAATTAGATCTAATAATAAATGAAGACTCCTGAGTGTTTCACCGATTTTCCCCTATCTAATCAATGCCCATTTTCACTGCTTCTCTCTTTCCCTTCTTTCTCCTCTAACAACGCCCTGTATACTGGTATCTCTAGTTTTAATTCAATTTGTTTCCTCTCTCGTTAAATCGTCATTTTGGCGAACCTGTTTCTTTTCTGTCTGTTTCAATTTTTAAAATTACTCTGTACTTCAAAATTTGAAGAAATGAATAAATAAACTGATTTCTCTTCTGTTACAGTATGCGGGTGCTTGATCCCTCTCAATTTACATTTCAAAACTAAATACTTTTCTGCAGAAAAATATTATTTTCAGCCGCTGCACAAATGTTCTCAGAAACATTTGTTCCATCTATATTCTCCTATAAGCATCGCCTTCTTCATCTTTCTGTTTTATTCTTCATAGTTCCTTACTGGTACAGGTAATTGTTGTAATTGTCTGACAAAAACTGCACATATATATCATTTTATAGTCATTACAATGAACAACACCGGCTATCCTCGTATTCAGTTGAGACAGCTATGTTTTTGTCATGGGAACGAGCCATTGTAAAACCTGGAGCCATGTTCAAAAAAGCAGTAATAGGATTCAATTGCAATGTGGATCTTATCGTTAGTGGTGTTCGTGTAGTGGAAGCCCTGAACACCACGTGTTCTGAAGGAAAAGATCAAGAGGCTTTAGAAAGTTTAGCTGATTTACATCAAACATTCGCTCATTTCTTCCAAAGAGGAGCAGCAGCGGAGAGATATATGTCGTCAGAAGATCAGTTCAATTTACTAGTCGCTGAAGCGGAGGCTTCCACTCGATCTCACCATCATATCGGAGGAAACGCAGCTCTGATGGCTGACAGAATCGCTGCCAACTTTCCGAGCACTGAAGTCTATCTGGTTGGACCTATTGGGCCACGAAGCTCAGCTCTCATTCATCCAAGTGTTAAACGAACTAATTCGACAAGAATTCTGAAGGATGAGCTCCATGTGATCCTTGAATATAAGCAAGGAGAAATTCTGGGGGATTGGGTTGCGCCGAGTAGCAGTAGATTCATCACGAGTCACGATCATTTCAGGTTTGAATTTCATTTTTCTATGTTCAATTTTAAAACTTGTTTTTTTTCAGTGGTTCAATGGTTGTGATGGAGATGTTTTTCAAAGCCATTGCGCAGTTCCGTCCAGATCTTGTAATCGTTACCGGAGTCCATCTTTTAGAATTCCAAAGTAAAGAAATGAGACAGGAAAAGATGCGACTTATAAAACGAAATCTTCTGCAAATCAACACAAAAACTCCAATTCATTTAGAGTTAGGAAGTTTGGCTGATGAAGGCTTCTCTACAGATGTCATCAATAAGATTCTCCCATATGTCGATTCTCTAGGTATTAATGAGCAAGAACTCACCTTCTTATCACATATTGCAAATGGACCTCACATGGAGGAATACCCGGTTCAGGCTGGAACTGTCCACGTTCACAAAGTCGTTGAAATGCTTCATTGGCTATTGAAGACATACGGAAGAGATCCAACTGGTCAGAATCCCAATAAAATTGGATATCGTCTTTCAAGAATTCACTTCCATTGTCTCACTTATCACATCATGGTTTCCTCTGGCACAGATTGGTCAAATCTTGCCGCTGGACTCGCTGCCGGTGCCCGCATTGCTGGACGTTTATCTTGTAATATTGGTGCAAACCAAATCGATTCGGAGCTTCTCGAGATACGTACAGCTGCCAATTTTGTTCTTGATAAGAAGATGGAAAAAAATTATCAGTTTGAAGCGCATAAGTAAGATATATTTATTTAGTAAATAGGTTTATTTTATTTTTTCCAGCCCGATTGCATCATGGATGCGTGAAGACGTATTGTTCGTATTCACTCCTGTCTTAGTTTGCCGTTTGCCGTCTAAAACTGTCGGAATTGATGATGCTATTTCCGCGACAGGACTATTATATTCACAATTTTATCGGCTCGGAAGACCAACTCACTGGTAGTCATAAATTCTATTTTCCCATTCACTGCTTTCCAAAGATTCATATTGTATTTTCCTCCCTCAGGCATCGGTGTAACATTTTTCCAACCAATTTATCAATTTTAGAAACTTTGCCATAATTCTAACTTGTACTGTAGATTCGATGTAATGTTTGTAAATAAATAATATTGTCATGATCACAAAGGACCTTCTATTCGTCCTGGTAATTCACCTCAATTATTTCTATTCTTTCTTTCTTTTTCTTTCAATAACTTTCTGAATAACAGATGCTCGCTCCTTATCGATTATCTCGATGCTTCACACGATTAATTCGAAAAAGACCACCTGTCGAACCCGGAATTCTTGATGAAGGCGCCACATTTTCTGATGTGCACAACGTGATTCTGAATCCGACTACGCGACTGCCGTATCCTGAAGATCATCTTCGAAATCATCTTGAAAAAACCACACATGAGATTGTAAAAGAAAGGAATAGATTGAAGTAGCTCCACCCACTTTTTTACCCGGATTATGATACCATTTTTCTAGATATGGATCACGAAAAAAGAAAGATTCAGGAGCGATCGATTTCAGTCATTTGCCTATTGAAGAGCATGTAGTACTACTGTTTCCGGGACAAGGCGCACAGTTTGTTGGGATGGGAAAGAAGGTTATTGAAGTTCCAGCTGCCCGAAAAGTTTTTGAAGAGGCTTCAGAAGTACTCGGTTATGATATACTGAAGGTTTGTCTAGAAGGACCCAAAAATAAGTGAGCATTTTTCATTTTTTACCAATTATACATTCGTTTTTTAGACTGGAACAGACGTTTTATTGCCAACCTGCAGTTGTCACTTGTTCCGTTGCAGCTTTCGAAGCTCTGAAAGCCTCTGATCCATCGATTGAGGAAAATTTAACTGATACGGCAGGATTCTCAGTTGGCGAGTACGCTGCACTTGTTGCCGGAAAAGCATTAAATTTTAGCGATGGTAGGAAACAAAAAATAATCCTTGAGAATTAAAAAACAATGACTTCCAGCTATTACAATTGTGAAAACACGAGCCGAAGCAATGTCAGAATGTGCGAAACTTGTGAAAAGCGGAATGGTTACGGTAAGAGTTAATGGAGCATCTAAACTCGACAAAGCGCTAGCAGACGCTAGACAAGTTGCGGTGTAAGCTTCCAAACGTGTCTTCTTGGAAAAAATTTGAATTTCAGAGAAAAAAACGAACTCGATATTTGTGAAGTAGCCAATTATCTGTATTGTGGAGTACGCGTCATAGGTGGATCGGAAACCTGTCTACAGTTTTTGGAGAATAATCAAGAAAAATATAACATTCAAGTGCTGAAAAGGTTGGCAGTTTCCGCCGCTTTCCATACAAGGCAAATGGAGCAAGCCGTGGAAAAAGTGGCTCAAGCATTCAAAGACGTTGAAATTCATCGCTCGGTTTGCAATATTTATTCCAATTACACTGGAAAAGCAATGTCAGCGAAGAAAGCTGATATCCGGGGTGCGGTTGCAAAACAGGTTAACTCTCCTGTCCGATGGGAGCAGATTCAGCAAATTCTGTTTAGAAAGCATCAGGTAAAACAATCATAGCTGTTTTAAAAATAATTGTTTTTTGAACTTCAGAACGAAGTGTTTCCACGTTTCTATGAAGTCGGACCAGGTCGTCAACTCGGTGCAATGCTCTTCCAGACTTCAAAGAAAGCTCACAAAAACTATACACATTTCACTTGTTGATCATCGGTTCTTAAATTTATTTCATATTTATTGTTGCTTTAATTTTAGAAAGTAGTTTCTTACAGAATAAAGAATAGAATGAAAGGTTGTTTGGTCGAATACCCGCTTCGTGATCTTTCTGAGGTTCTTAGAAAAAGAAGTATAAAACGAAAATCGAGAGTGAAATTGAAGGATTTGAAGTCAAAGAACTATAAACACTATATTCCGAAGATGCTTGTGGGAGAACATAATGTCGTCGTTCGGGAAGAATAGTTCGTTTTTGAAGTGATAGCAATGATTTACAAGCTGCAGGAAGTTGATCCGATATCCCGAGTTGGGAATAAAGCTGCTCAAAACTGCAAACAGGTCTTTATAATTTTGATACTCTTCAATTGTTTCACCTGGAAAATCCAACAGTTATAAATCTGAGCATCATCTTCGCTGCCTGGTCACCACAACCGGCTCGAGTTACTGGCTCCACGCATTCGATCATAGAGCCGAGCTTTCTAGAAAAATGTTCATTCATTTTTAGAATGAATTGGGATTATCTCACTTGCAAAGGGTTTCAAAATGAGTTCTCAAGTTATGATGCTCTTTTCGAAGCACAGTAACTGAGAATCTATTACTGGCTGCCAGGGAATCATTTATTTGGGGTCGGCACTGTTGTAACGCAATTTTCTCGTGTCTGGAAATATTTTTGATGATACTATATGAGTTTGGACAGTTAGGCCTGTATTAGTATTGCATGCAACTAACTGAAAATATCAGAAACTCGTTCTTTCAGAATTTCCTCTAAAAAGTTTCAGTTTTGGTCAAGTTGTATATTATAAGTTGTGTGTTGAAAAAAACTCTTTTACAGGGACAACTATGTTTCTATGACCTTCTCTGGTGGCAATCTTATTCGAGGGGTAATACTAATACAGGGTTTTCCGTGATTCAGATTACTGAACAAACCCTGAAAAAGGCTATTCATAAGAAACTCACTCTGCAAGGCATGGCAATGAACGGAAGAACTCTGAAAGTTCAAAATTTGTTGAGAAGTAAAGATTACGGTAGCTATATTCTATCCCACCCATGCCCTTTTTCTATATCTCATGTTGTCATATGAAAGTGACGGCTCACGGGGAGAAGGGGAGCCCCATTTACCAAATTGACGAGACCTCCTGCCATTTTGTGCCCTTCAATCTTTTCACAAACACCACTTGCTCCCGATTTATTAGGCTTGACGTTTTTCTCTTGGTTTCGTACTCTTTATTCTTCAATTGCTAACAGAAACGGAAGAAACAGAGAGGCAGGGCCAAACAGAACCTGACTTGACATTTTGGTAGTGTTGAGGGTGTTAGTAAATCAAAATGTCAGGATACCAAGAGGTCCCACGAGAAAGAAAAAGAGAAGGGGGAGAAAGTTTTGCGACATTCAGATGATGAGATGACTAATTACTCTATTTTCATAGATGACAGTGAATTGAGAATTGAGATAGGATGGTTATTTTTTGTTATAATAAGGAAGTTTATGTGGTAGGTATCTCGGAATAATGAAGTGAGTAATACATTACATCTCGTGGGTCAAAAAAAGTATTCCGAATCAGTTTGAAAATTCCATTTAAAGTGCATCAGTTTGAAAATTCCATTTAATAAGCTTCTAATGTATTACTCAAAGCGACAGTTCCGTTTGAAGGCGCAACGGCAAATGTCCACCATATCTCCCCACGATTACAGTAATTTTCATAGTCATATAACTGTAAGCGTGACGAGATATCGAGGAGATTATCCGTTGCGCCTTCAAAAGTAACCGCCACTTTTTCGCAAGTGTTTAATAGGTCTTTCAAAACGTTCTAGCAGGTTTCCATACTTAAACCTTTTTATTGAATAACTCTCGAACGTTATGAGCTCTTCTTGAAAATCTTAGTTAACCCCATTCTATTATTCCACTAATCTCTTCACGTTACTCTCTCTCTCTCTCTTTTTTCTCACCCCTTCTCCCCTTATTTTAGGCTCTTTTAGTCAATTATTCAGACGACCCCCCCCCCCCTTTTCTCTAACAATGACGTCTTCTGACCCAAGTATGCCTTCTTCTTCTTCTTCTTCTTATTCCTTCTAACTTTTCTCACCGTCTCGATGCTCAACACAAATGAATCGTATGCCTGCGTAGGTTTTCCGAATGCTCGCCGAGTGTTGCGACACTTTCTCGCATGAGTGCAGACACAAATCGACACGTGTATAAGCTCTGAAAAAAAAGACATAGAAGGTGCGTGTCAAGGAGGTACTTGTGGAAAAAAGTAAAACTTCTTTTTTGTAAGTTTCTAAATACTCACTGGCAAATGTCGTAGAAGCTTCTTTCCGTTAAATCCTTGTTAGTAGATGTGGAGACCAAGGAACTCAAACTCAGCTGACCAAGTTGTTCACTCTGCAGCAGTGGAGTTGCTTCGAGTGACTGGAATAGGCGACACGACACGTAACAAAAGTGCAAGTGATAAAGTGATTTTAAAAGTGAATTTTAATAAAAGCAGTGAGTGATTGCGAAAAAGAATCAGTGATGCAAAAAGCACACGAAAAATCACATGATGACTTACCTGTTGCATCTCAGCAATACACGGTTCGATACAGTTTCCACCTGGAAAAGAGCTCCATGTTGCACGACACAGCACTGTAAACACTGATTTTAAAAAAAGAAAACATGATTGGAAATACCTGTCAGATAGATTAGAAAATGGAAAACATTGCAAGTTTTTCTCCTGATATTCATCTTGTTTTGATCATTGAGGGGAAGCTGAAAGAAAGCTTTAACAAAGAACTGATGCAAAAACTCGTGTGATGGTAGATAGAATGAAGAACGAAATGGGGACGACGAATGAGACTTATAAAATTTAAATGTACCTTTCCGTCAAGTAAAATCTCAGGTCATCATAATTTTAATAAAGTTCTGAAAATTGAGAAGACTAATTATGAAAACTTACCAGTTCATGCATACATATTAGGTTGGCCGGAAAGAAATGCGTGCTAAACTTTTTTTTGAATCTATATATCTCCGCTGGAATGAAAGATACAAAAAAGTGGTCAACTAGAAAAATGTGCAAAGTTTTATGATCAACATTTTGTTAGTGAACCATTTTTTGATATCACTCACTCTAGCTGAGATATGTAGATTCCCGTAAACGTTCAACGCGCACTTCTTTCAAGCCAACCTAATATGTAGAACGGATAGTGTTCATATACGTAAGGTGACGAAGAAAAAGTTCCAATTTATCCCAAAAGTGCATTTCCCCTCATTCCAGAGAAAAAACTTGTAAAATACTCCCACGAGAGAACAAAAAAAGACGCGACCGCTAATCGACTTTATGCTTCTTTCAACTTCTTCTTTTTCTCACCACAGCATCTCCTCCTCCTCGGCGACGAGCTGTTCCTTTTCCTACTTTTTGAGGTAATTGCCCCCTGAGAGCTTTCCCGTAGAAAGCTTGTTTATCTTTGAGGTTTTAGAGAAAAGAAAAAAGTGAGAAATTTCGCAAAAAGCTGTCTGCCTGAGAAATGAGATGAATGCCTTTGTGCTTATTATGAACTGGACAGCAGAAGGTAGACCACCCCCACAGATGAATAGGAGTGGTGGAGACATTAGAATACGATTTAATTCATATTATTGATAATTTTAAAACAAGCTGGAAATTTGAAAAAGCCGTCTTCCTATGCTCTGCGGCCAAAGTAACATGTGGGTTTTTTCTCAACTACCGAAGTTCAGCAGCAGAACTTAAAAATGCATACCATGGATCAGCTCATGAAATCAAAACATGGTCCAAGAATATTAAAGAAAACGTACTTTAAGACTCAATTATTCAGGATCTCCGAGTTTGAAAGCTTTGGTTCTGACCTACATGACCTACCCCTTTTCTAGTGGTTGGACAACAATTATATCCTAAGAATTTATCTCGATTTGAAGTGTCATCTTATGGAGAGTAAAAACCCCAAAACAAGATAATAAAACAAAAAATAGTGGAAGTGACCCAAATGGGTTTGATGCCGCCTGGGGAATGGAATTGAATGGAGAAAAGAGCCTGGGCGCTCCGGGGGACGGCGACGGCAAGAATGTGGGCGTGGCTCGAGAGTTATGAGCTTTTTTCGGGAGAGGGGAGCAATGTGTGTAAGCCCCGCCGAACCACTTGATATAATATTCGATGGCCACTTCTTCAGAAGTAAGAAAAGGACGTCTTCCTATATCTTTTGTCGAGGCAAAACGAGTAAGGGAATATGAAACTAAAGGCATTCAGGTTCATACGAAATCCCTTTCCCTAGACCAAGACCACAAGGTTTTTGAGAGCTTCGACTCTTAATCTCTCTTGACATGCTTTCAATTCATCAGTGAGGTACAGAGCAGGGCTACTACATAATTAGGAGTGGAAACATGGGTTTCGTTTCAGAAAGATTCATAAGAACTTTTCCGAAATAAAGAATTTTTCTGTCACACAAAAATCTAGTTATCACTTTTTATTAGAGGATCAATAACTTTCTGACTAGGGAATGATCAGAACTTAAATTGAGCTTTTGGGAGGTGACTTCGATTCTAGCCAATTTTCGTCAAAGTCACTACTTTGGAGCGGCTTCTGAGCATGATTCATTGATGTCCCCAAATCGCGTAAAATGCAAAACTAACCGTCCTCTATTACCAAAAAATTTTTGGAACAGTTTTGAAAAAACTCTACCATCTCTACCATCACTGAATTATGCTCAATAGCAGCCTCAAAGTAGTGATTTTGACGAAAACTTTACAGGATCAAGGAACCAGTTTCTTTTCTGAAAGGCCGGCAGTAAAAACGGGTTTCAGATTCGTGTACTTTGAGCTTTCGAGTGGCCTATGTCCCAAAAGCCCACATTCAGTTCTGATCATTCCCTAATTAGAACCATATATATCCGTCCTTAATGTAGTTATACTGTTTCATGTTATTATTCCATTTCATAATGTGTACACCACTTCCATCTCATACCACATTTGACACATATGCCCAAAAAAGTTCAAGTATATTCATTGAATGTGCATCCCCGTTCAATTGTCAGCGAAATAGTAAATAGGATGTTAAACCGGTTCACAACTCCAAGAGAGAGCAAAGAATAAACAGAAACACTTTTCGATTTTTGTGTTCTGAATTGGATCTACACCCCCTTCCTCTCACTCCTCAACACAGTAGAATCACCTTCTCTTTATTTTGATTTGAGGAGCCACCACCACCACAAAACGAAGTGACACAATGAGATTGACCCTGTTTACCTAGACATCTTCTAAGCCCGAGCATTCGCACGAAAACGATGCTCCGGGGTAATCCGTGTTGCGCCGCGGCGGAAACATTGAGTGAACGAAAGTTGTGAACGGAAACGATTTTATTTCGAACGGCTACGGAGTGTTCTCATTGGAAAGTTATATGAAATGGATCCATGACGATTACCCTTGTCGTTCTGAAAATTTAAAAAAAATCACGGGTGAACTTGATTGATATAGCAAGTAAGCAAAAACTATACAAACTTTATAACTATGTAAAAATATTTATTACCTGATGGTTTCAGAGAAATATGATTAGCGTGCAAAAAGGCTAATATAATTCACATCTGACGAACCCTTTGTACAGTGTGACTTGTGCTTTCAACGATTCGCTTTTTGTTTGCAAAATATTTACTGAGAAGATTTGGGAAAAAGATTACAAGAAAATATGTCGAAATGATTGAAGACACAAGCTCGCCACACGAAAAGCAATCAGCATCAAAGAGTAAAAAAACAATGCTTGTGATATCAAGCCGACGAAAAGATCAAAGCACTGGGAGTCTGAAAAAAAATTAGAAAAAAGAGTTAGTATTTTCAATAGTTTTCATTGAACAAGTTGATGATAGTTTTGACTGGCATACCCATTTTTCTGTTGATAATATCATACTGCCGTGAAAATTGTATTAGTGGCGCCTCTTTGATAGTAGTGCTCCTCTAATAGTGGTGCCGCCAGATGAAGAGGTTGAAAAATAGTGGTGCATGCACTACTATTCGGTTGGCCCGAAAGAAATGCGCGCTAAACATTTACGCGAATCTTCATATCTTAGCTAGAGTGAGTGATATCAAGAAGTGATCAACTAACATAATGTTGATCATGGAACTAAGCACATTTCACCAGTTGACTACTTTCTTGTATCTTTAATTCCAGCCGAGATATATAGATTCGAAAAGAAGTCTAGCGTGCATTTCTTTCCGGCCGACCTATTAATTCAGTTTTTGTTTTATCGAAAACCCGAACCATCAAAATGTTCTTAGTAGCCAGGTCGAGCCTAGAAACAATTGGACAAAGGGTTCATCATTATGATTTAGGAGCTATTTAGCAACAGGGTCTTCCAATATAGATGTATTCAACTGTGCCCTCATGGGTTTCACAGGCAACTCTCCCGGTATCCCTTATTTGTGTGGGATCAAAATGTTGCCTCACAAAAAATTCTCGAATCATCGCGTCTCTTGGATGCCGTTATATTTGCCTTGACTTGTTGTAGTAGGTACTTCTTGCATGAAGTGTAAACACCCTCACCGATTTAAATGCACATACCATCGAAAGACGCGTTGACCGATGTACAAACAGAAACAATCGGAAATAGGAGAGTTCGTCTGTAAAGAAGGAAACATTGCAAAAACACAATGAACGCGTGGGTTTCGATTCAATTCGTGGGTGCAAAAATCGTTCTAAAAAACATGTATCTATTGACTCCTACACTGGCAGAACGTAGGAAAGCTATTCGCCACTATCTCAACCAATCACAAGACACAAACTAATGAAAATAATTGTCTAAATACTAGTTTTAAATTTTCATTGTTTTTCACTTCCAACGGCGATTATACCGGAGGTGCACGCATTTCTTTCTGGTCCCTTTCAGAAGTTGAGTTTCTCTTTTCGTGTGCAAAATTAACTCTTATTATTTCCCCCGACGATTCACTTTTTTCAGCGTCGCATCGTGCACTAGAGCTCTCGAATGATGACCCAAAGACTTCTGAAGACAAAAAAAATTGGCGGTGCGAAGAGAGAGTCTTCGGCGCCGCTCGCGCAACAAAGGGAAGTCCAAAAGGAGTTCGCGCGCAGGCGGAAAGTTGTTTTGTAAATAAATATATATATTCACTGCAAAACTCGTGTGATGATAGATAGAATGAAGAACGGAATGGGGACGACGAATTAGATTAATTTTTACTTTATAAAATTTCAGTGTATCCTGTCGGAAAAACCAAATTTAATGCCATCATAATTTTATAAAGTCCTGGAAGGCTAGAAGACTAGTTACATATACAATATCAGTTCATGCATACACATAAGGTTGGTCGGACAAATAAAATGCGCTCTGAACTTTTTTCGGGTTTTGTATATCTCGGCTATAAATAAAGATACAAAAAAGTAGTCAGCTGGTGAGATGTGCGAAATTTCATGATCAACGTTGTGTTAGTTGACCATTTCTTGATGTCATTCACTATAGCTAGGATATGCAGATTCGCGTAATCGTCTAGCGCGCATTTCTTTTCGGCCAACATAAAAGTTCAGATTTCTGGTGAATTATGCAGCAGACGTACTTTTCTATATATATCAACCAACTTCATATTATCTATAAGGTTCTGGCGGCCTGAAAAATCCTTTCATGTCCTCCATCATTCTCACTTCATCCCATAGTATTGTTTGAAAGTGATACTCGATTTACTTTTCTAACATCACTCCTTTTTTACAATCCTAGCGAACGACAGCTTTCCTTTATCCAGTACCTACTCGTTATTTTCACCACTTTTTTTTCTTCTTCTCTGTCTTCACCCGTGCGGAGGAAAAGAATAACACAAAAGTGTGAGAAGCGAACGCCTAGAGAGTTGTGGGATCACACGGGGAGGAGAGCAACAAGCTTGTGCACACACATACAAAGAGTGACCGCCAAACCGTAAGAACCCGCCCTATTTTACACAGGGGCGCTTCATTTTCCGCGCGGTCGGGAGCCCAACGGTTCAGTTTTGACCCCACCCCATCCCTCCCCATCATCATCCCTATCGAGACAGAAGGAGCTCCCTCCCCATCATCGAAAAACTTTCCACATATAATCGACGAAACGAGGCTCTTTTCAGTAGTCTCTCTCTATTGATATCTATTCCCCCCTTTTGATCACAAATAGCATCAATACCAACTGTAGTTTCACACAAATAGTCACACATATTCCAAAAGCGATGAAGCTGTTTCTAATTACAATTGGCTTAACGCTGATGTTCAATGACACTCATGCGGCAACAACGGAACAATTACGACAGTGGATTCTCAATAATAGAGAGAGCCTCAACGGTCAAAACGATTTGGCTGGAAGCATTTTGAGGTGAGTATCATTTTTGAATAAAAAAGTATCAACTCCGATTAATAACTCTTGTTAACACTTTTTTTATGAGCTTCTCATAAGAAAAAAACAAAACTAGTCGGTCTCTAATATTCTAAATACAGAAGACATTAACACTTCAAAATTAGTTACTGTGGAAACATATCCCAGAACATTGAGTTTATTAACTTTAATATCTTCTGAACTTCACTTGCTTAGATCGGGGATCTACCCCTAATAATGATCAGTTCTGCTTCCAGATTATTTGGCTGGGGAGCTGACAAAACAACTGAGGCAGCAACCACAGAAACGACAACAGAAGCACCAACAACTCCTGAACCCAGAGCTCACAGTCGTGACGGTAAGGAAAAAGTTAAAACTAATTAGGTGTTAACCGTCCCCCCTCTTGCGAAGATTCTCTTTTGTTTGCGCGTTAGATAAGGCCGGCGAATGATCGCAGATATTTGATCATCGTGCGTAAATTACCTTCGTCTCCCCAATGTGAAAAAAACGTCATGATGAGAAACATTATTAAACAATTCGAACTTTCGCGCGAACATCAAAATCAATGCTTCCATAAATCTCTAGCTATTTTATCTCACCGGGCTAGAGCTAGAGCTCACCAATTTAGAGCTACAGGCTTGAGCTAAAAGTGGAGGCAGAGAAACAAACTCTCGTTTTGAGAAGAAGCTTGTTCTCGGGTATGCATACAAGTTGTTCGATCGTGATCTTATGTATTGGATTTCCTTCTCCTCACCCCTTCCCTTTTTCTCAATCGAAGGGGATGCGCGGTGCGTTATGAATGAACACAAACAATCAAAATTTTGAGAGTGAAGGATGTGAGAGATTGAATTACTATTTCTCAAGTGAGTGCACGCTTATTATGGGGCGAGTAGAAACTGTATATCACGAAAAATTGAATCACTAATTTGCATATACAGTGCGTTTCATAATTATAAAGCCACCCTCATTTTTTCACGTAACATGTTTTTCTGGGTCTTTTGACACTTGCCGTTACAAAAATCGAATTCAGCATCAAAAGTTACGTATGCCCATAAATTTGTAGACCGGTATCTCAAAAACCTGACCTCCGGCACACCGGACAATGAGAAAGGGCCTTCTGCAACCGTTTCATAATTATAAAGCCACCCCCCTGCGCTCAGCTTTTGACCCAAAATACTAACTTTCTATGACTAAAAATGGTTATAATCGGGTCTGGAGACATCATACTTGACGAATGAAATTATTTTGGAATGGTCTCGATCGGTGAAAATGGCCTGGAACTCTCTTTGAGACCATGGGTGCCTGAGTCATCAGATATGGGTACCTGGCACTCTTCAATGAGCCGGGAATGTTTCTAAATGTTTTCAAAACAGTTTTGAGTAACATCCAAATAGTTATTCAAAAGTTTGGAGACACTTCGTCAATTCCGCGCACACTGAAATCAGGTTACAGGCCATCCACAGGAAAAGACTGAAAAGCTCGTGATGAATAACATTGATTGACGGCTGGAAACCCAAACATTTTCGACTTTAAGTTTGCTGTCAGGGTTGTCATCAACTTGGCAAAGCTTTGTTACCATCCGGAGATGCTCTAATCGTTAGTTCCAGAGATCCAAACTAACAAAAGGTTTTGTTGGCGTTACATTTACAACTCTCGCTAAGGATTCTTTTGTGATGTGAATCAAAAGTAGGTTAGAAAGTTTCGAAGCGCCCCTCACATCTCGAAATTGGTTTTCATAAACCTTCAAGCCATTTTTGACTTATTTTTATTGTCACTAATCAGTTTTCACACAAGTTGCAAACAGGTTACGAAGTGAGAACATCTTGAGTATGGGTTTTCAGATGTTGTATCCTTCCAATGACCCTCTTGTATGAGCGAGGGTATTTGAGTTGATGCAAACTGCTTACAACAGATTGTGACATCTTTGACAGCAAACTTAAAAATGTTTGGGTTTCCAGCCATCAATCAATGTTATTCATCACGAGCCTTTCAGTCTTTTCCTGTGGATGGCCTGTAACCTGATTTCAGTGTGCGCGGAATTGACGAAGTGTCTCCAAACTTTTAAAAAACTGTTTGGATGTTACTCAAAACTGTTTTGAAAACATTTAGAAACATTCCCGGCTCATTGAAGAGTGCCAGGTACCCATATCTGATGACTCAGGCACCCATGGTCTCAAAGAGAGTTCCAGGCCATTTTCACCGATCGAGACCATTCCAAAATAATTTCATTCGTCAAGTATGATGTCTCCAGACCCGATTATAACCATTTTTAGTCATAGAAAGTTAGTATTTTGGGTCAAAAGCTGAGCGCAGGGGGGTGGCTTTATAATTATGAAACGGTTGCAGAAGGCCCTTTTTCATTGTCCGGTGTGCCGGAGGTCAGGTTTTTGAGATACCGGTCTACAAATTTATGGGCATACGTAACTTTTGATGCTGAATTCGATTTTTGTAACGGCAAGTGTCAAAAGACCCAGAAAAACATGTTACGTGAAAAAATGAGGGTGGCTTTATAATTATGAAACGCACTGTATTTGTTTATTTCTCATTGTCACCCGAATGTGTTTGAATCCTAATATCCAATAAAAATCACTGAATTTTGTTTTCTCAACACTTTCCAAACAACTTCTATCTCTTTTCCAGTCTGTCCATTCTATGCCGAACCGCTGATTTTGGCCAACGATTTTGCATACTGCCGCCCAGCATCTCTTGGAGATTGCCCTGTTGGATACCTCTGTGATCAATCTGTGAAACTTGGAAGATCAATTTGTTGTAAAGACACACGGCGTGGAATTGTTCCGAACGGGAGACCAGGTGCTTTTTTTGGTTTGAAAATAACATTTTGAGTTACAACGTTTTATTTGCACGACTTTTGACTAGTTGATAATTTATGAACAAAAAACTTTAAACAAAACGAAAATTAATTCAACTAGCCTTTCTAAACTGAGCAAAATAGAAATTCCAGCTCGTCCAACTCAACGACTTCCTTTGACTTGGAGCACCGTCACACCGACAGCTGCCCCATCGCAACCAATTCCTACTTCAACTTCAAGAAAAGCGCCGTGGTACATCAAAGATCGTACTGCCTGGCCAACATACAACCGCGTTTCTGCCGAAAAAGCTCTACAGAAAACATCCACCACACAGGAAACAACGACTTCTCAAACGACAACACCTGAAGTAACAACAACACCAACAACAACTACAACTCAAGAGACTACAACTACAGAGAGAACGACAACTCCAGTAGCAACCACTACTACGGAACCGACAACAACTGTTGCTGCAACTCCTGAGCCAACGACTACAACTCCAAAAATTAATACATGGGCAAAGTTGTGGACATCAACAGTTGAACCTAAACATTTCGTAAATGTCACCGTTCTTCAATCTGGATCTGTTAGATCATTAAGAGTGAGGCAATTGTCGGGTAGTATGCATCATTAGCATAAATTTCAGGACGGACAAGCGGAAGCAGTTGGAGCCATCACTCTTGTTAACGATAACGGATACATCGTCCTTATTGATACTGGAGCCAGTAGTGATACGGAGAGATTGTTGCATAGTAAGTTTTTAATGGTTTCGGTATACTTTACTTTGAGTAATTCTAAAATTGAAAAATATATACCAAGAAATAACGCGCGCGCTCCAAGCTTTTTATTTTGTCTGTTTGAAAAATGGGTGAAAACCAGTGGCGCAATCTCAACTAAATTTCACATTCTCTTCCATTCCATTTTTTTCTTTTCACACTGCTTCATCTCATGGGTAATTCAATTCGATGACTGCTTGGTCCTTTTCTTTTTCTTCTTTTTCTATTGGAATTGAGTTTCTGCACACACTTTGGCACCATTCACGTTTTGGTTTGATCCGGTTTTGTTTATTTCGCTCTAGGTTTTCCTTAAAATCTTTTATGAACAGTGTTGCAGTAAAGAAAACTCCTAAAATTTTTTGGCTCAAAACATTTTGTACATGTTAAGTGAACAAACAAAAACAATTTTCACTACTTCGAGACTCAAAAACAAACTCCCCCATTTGATAATTACACGATGGGCATCATCTTCATTTATCCCTAATTACTATTGGCGTGTCCACCAAGTCTCTCCGAGCATCACATACTCGCAGCAAGCTCATGGTCAATGGGCTTCGGGACTAATTAGAAACTGTCTTAAAATTTCTACGATTTGTCAAATACTACGTTGAGATGTTCTAATTTTGATTGATTGCAATTCGGAAAGTTTCTTAGGAAGTGAATTTTTGTCTGAAAACTAAAACTTTAAAATGAGTTACAAAACAGAAACAGGGCTGCTCTCTTCTGCTTATTCTCTTCTCTCTTTTCTCTTTTCAATGTGACCGAAGCGAGTGGAAAATTAGATTTAAGCAACTTTATTCACTCTTTCTTTATCTGCACATCATTTCTCTTCCCCCTTCCTTTCATCATTTTCTTTGGCCAGTCTCCGCCTGCTTTGATGCGTCTCTTTATTTAATAAAAACGTTCCCCGAGTGGAGGATTCAGATGAAACTTGAGATAAGTGAGCTCGAAATGGAGCCAATGTCGCCCTGGTGTTCTCCTGTCAGAACACGCACAGTTGGATTATTCATTGGAATTTTCGATTTTCTGTTTCTGACTGGCACATTTTTGAAATCTGTTCAATTTCTACAACTTTATGGATTCAATTTTTTCGCGACGGCTGCGGTCTCCTCAATTGGGGTTCTGTATGCCGTTCACATTCTATGCATCCTGGCGTGCTGGTATGGATTAGCTCGGCAGAGGTCATCTTGGCTTGTGCCCAAGATAGTTTTGAAAGGAACAACCGTCCTCATTTGCGTTTCTCTCACATTAATCCTTGCGTTTTTTGTTTCCTCCAACTCCCCTGTTATTGGAAATGCGATTGCTCACGGGTTCAATGCTGAATACTATGATCATCGAGCAGTTATTGATATGGCATGCCTTGTGGTTGTTGGAATATCAACAGGACTATCTATGGCTCAAGGATGGCTTCTAGTTCTTCTAATTAACATCTATCGAACTATCCGGGAGGATGAATTAGAACGTCTATGTGAGAAGGCGTTGAAAAACTTGAAGAAAAAAGATGAGGATATGAAGAAGAAAGCTGAGCAAAAGCCGCCGAGAAAGCCAGCCATTATCAAAAATGGGCAGAAGTTTTTATCACCGAACTCACGTGAACAATCGTTGGACCCTTCTGTAACATTCACAACTTTTATCTAAATGGTATTAAATCTGATTTAAATTAATAGATGCATGGTAGAATGAGCGCGACTAGATGTGTTGTTAAGTAGAAGCTATAGTTTTTTTTCCTCAAACAACCAAAGAATGTTTTTTAGGTCTCGCCAAAGAGTCCGTGACTCTTGACCAAATCGACAGTGTCGTCATTACACACGCCTCACCGGGTCATATGGGAAACATGAATTTCTTCGCCCAAAAACCAATCTTATATCACTCTTTGGAATACATCGGTCGCCACGTTACACCCACCGAATTGAAAGAACGACCATATCGCAAGTTGTCTGGAAACATTGAAGTATGGAAGACACCAGGACACACACAACATGATTTATCGGTACTGGTGCATAACGTTGCTGGTTATGGAACAATGGCAATTGTTGGAGATTTGATTCCAAGCGAACACTTGCTCAATGAGAAGGTATTATTATTGATTTTCGGATATTTTTTAAATGAAAATTATTGTTACAGAGAGACGTGATGGCCGAAGAAGGTATCTGGGACAATGCGATCAAGAGACAAAACGCTAATTTGATTGTTTGCATGGCTGACTGGATAGTTCCAGGACACGGTCAGCCATTCAGAGTGCTTCCAAACTATAGGTAATCGCAAATACTTGAGTTCTCCTCCTACGCACTAATTTTCAGACAAAAAGCTGGCTGCACACGACTATTGGCCCAACGTCATCTTCTTAATCAAGCTTGAATAATTTTTCATCTTTTTTTTCTCGTCCTTTCAGTTCTTTCGTCTCACACCCCGTCTTCTGAGATGTTCTTCTTCTTCTCCAACTTTCCTTCCGAAAAACAGTATGTACTATGTACGATTGCTCACGACTCAACAAGCCCCCTTCAATTCCCTCCCCAATTCAAAAAGTATTATTTTGAAATGTGTGTGTGAAAAAATAAACAATATTTGAAGTATTCAAAACTACTTGACTTTCTCTAGTATGAATTCAAATAACAAATACGTTCAAAGAATCTAACAAAAGTGAACTTGTTTCTCTAGTCCAATAACTTAAGAATAGTTTTTGGAAAAGTGATTTCAATTATAACTTTTTTGAAAGTTTTATAAACCAATTAAAAACGACCCAGAAAAACGAAAGTAGAACAGGATAACAAGAATAGAGGAATTGTTACATGCCAAATTAGCATACTGATTTGACGAAATCCGAAAAAAATACAACAATCCTGAGATGGAATGAATTGACTAAAGTAAGAGGGAAAGGGAGAGAGAAAGAGTAGAGCCATACCCGATAACTACATGAAAATTGCACAATGTTTGAACATAGTATCAAGAAACAAAAGTTGTGAATTAAGCAAAGGATATTTACAGACAAGTCTGATAGAAAAAAGGACATGCTTAAGATGTGCTGTTACTTGCGAAACTGGAACGATCACGATTTGGTCTAGTCATTGCATTGACTACTGTTGAAGTTGGTTTCAAGACGGAGCACGCAAAATATTTGAAACTGGATGTCATATCATACGAGAAAGCAATTCCTGTTGAACACTCCGATGTGAAGTGCTGGCAATTGCAGCGGCGAATGTCATAAGTCTCCAGCTCACTTTGTAAATGTTCAGCATATTTCACAATCTGAAAAACACAAAAATAAGGAAAAATCTAGTAAATGAGTTCAAACGAACCTGATCACCAGATCTACATATCAGCGGATGAGAAGCACGGAATATCCTCGGCGGTACATCAGAAACTTCTATTAAAGCATACACATACTCGAACCAGGTGTCAAACACAACATGTGCTGAAGCTCCACTGAACACTTCAAGCATTACTGCCAAAGAATCAGATTCTTCTGAAATTTTTGAATAAGGAAGAAAGATGGTCTGGAATTTGATGAAACTCACGTGCATCGCAAACAAAATGATAGACCATTCCATCGCCTGCATAAATTCCACTATGATAAAATTTGACGCCGGAGACGTTCACTTCACAGAATATTTCGTCGCCTTTTTCGAGATATTTGTCTTGATTATCGTGCACATCTACTGATATTTCATCTAGCTGATACCACTCCTTTCCAACAGGAAATCGGCATCCCATTGGTGGATCATCAAAACTAAACATTCCTTGACGTCCTAATTCTGTTGTGAGGCGATCAATAAGATCACGAGATTCTTCTATTGATTGAGTTCTAGATGAGACCTTGAATGGGACTGAGATGAACGGGCGATTTCTCATGTTTGCTGTGATCATGTGCGTCTAAAAGAAAAAGTACATCAAAAACCGAAAATGTTTTTGAAAGCCTACCGTATAGCCTCCAAAAGCTTTCTTTTTCGTCACCAAGACATAATGCTGACCAAGAGCAGTGACTCCAAGACGAGAAAAAACAGAAGAATCTCCGAATTCATTTCGAACTGATGCCATCAACAAAATTCGAACATTATCATCTGCTTTCCCGAAACCACCAATTGAAGATGATGACGGTTGAATGCACTGTGGAGGCATCCCAGTGTCCTTGGAGTAAGTTTCTGAAACAATTCGAGATTGAAAATCATGTTAGCAAGGTTTTTGGAGAGAAAAGTTTAATGTTCGAATAAAATCGACGCGAAACGGCAGATGGTAGCGAAACAATCGCTTTGCGTGTGGGGTTTTATGTTTTCTATTCGGAATGGAAACGAAAATGGGGAAAAGAGTGGAAGGCGATGAAACGCGTTTTTTTTTCGCATTTTCATACCAATTATAGTAGGTTCGAAAAAGGCTGCAATAGAGTTAATGAACAGAATCATCACTTCAAGAATGTGGAAGTGAAGTGGGAAACAAAAAGAGCCAGAATTCACGGAGGTATGCCGAATTAGAACTTTCCTGAATCAGAACTGCCCTTAAACACAACCGTGCGCTTAATCAGAACTATTATTTTACATGAAGCAGCTCTGACGTGGGACAGTTATGATTCGGGACAGTTCTGACTTGGCACACGGTTCTGAAACGACAAACCCCCGAATTTACCTGTAGAGAACCCAAAAAGTTAGAGCTACTGATGACGTTTAGAAACTTTGCTTATTATAACATTTTTTTCGACTGGAACATCACGCTTGATCTCTTCGGAATACAACTAAAGCCGCAGGTAGAACTGGTAGAACTAAAACAGAAAATAGAAAGCACCACATACACACATACACGCACATGCAGTCATGCAATATAGTACGGAAAGGTATATGCATGACAAAGCGGTGTGTGCCGGAGCGAAAGATAGAAAAGATAGTGGGTGGGTGGGGGGAGAAGTGTGAAGACAGAAGAAGAAGAAAAAGCAGTGTTTGTACGGTGCAGCAACAGTTTTTGAACATGAATCATCGTATTTATAGTATTCTACTGGACAATGGAGACAAGCAGAGGAGTTTATATAGATGTAGGAAGCAAACTTTTTAAAGCAGTGAACATGTTTTGAAAATAGACAAAAATAAGTGACTGATAAAGCAGCGCGACTCTGTGATATCAGTAGAGGAACGATTTTAGAATTTATGTTGAAGGTGCTACGCCCTTACACTCTGAATTCCCACTACGCCACATATGGATCGGAAAAAATTAACAATAAAAATTCGGTCATTGGATTATAACAGACACATTAATACCGGATAAAAAACTTTGCAAATAATGAAGCATTTGGCAAGGATTAAGGGCTGATTGAACTTAGATTTTTTTTTTATCTATTCGACGCTTTTTTCTAATTCTGCTAAAAATACTTCTTATGAATCTACTAAATATTAGGTTGGCCGGAAAGACATGCGAATTTTTTTTTCGCATTTGTATATCTCGGCTGGAATTAAAGATACAAAAAAGGGGTAAATTCATAAAATGTGTGAAGTTTTATGATCAACATTTTGTTAGTTGACCACTTTTTGATATCCTTCACTCTAGCTAAGATATGCAAATTCGCGTAAATGTTTAGCGCTCATTTCTTTCGGGCTAACCTTATATCATATCTAAACGGCACATAACAGCGCTTGAAATCAGCGAAAATTACAGAATGATGGCCTATAATCCGACTTTGTTTTTTGCGTTGTTTTTTATGCTTCTTGTGAAGAGCCATTGTGAATTAAAAATTTGAGTTCAGCCACCTTCTTGCAAAACGAATGGTAACACACTTACTCGTAGAGATAGTGAGCAGCTAACTTTCGCCTTTTTTCGCAGAGTTTAGTGGCGTTCGAAAAAGTGTTCATCAATCTGCATACCGGATGTGACGCGAATGAAAATGTTTGAGATCCAATTATAAACCAAAAATAGTCACTAGCTAGTTTTCAAAAACAACAGAAAGCGTTCGGTCTATTGGTACTTTTTAAGTAAAAAATCGAAAAAGAATTGCAGGTAAAAATGTGAAAGAAGTAGTGACAGCCATCTACAATTATGCATTTGGAAGATGAGGAAACAGTATGCGGTAGACGTCCTCGGCCTGGAGGGAGAAAACAAAACCAAAAGAGAGGAGTCTCAGACAGTCATACATCTCACAGGGAAAATCTGCCTAATATACGAGAAGGGGGCAAAACAGTTGTGAGGCGGAGAAACAATTGAAGTTGTGAGAGGCAGAGAGAAATGCAACGATGACTGTGTAAGGGGGAAGGGAAGGGTGCGGAAATGTGCGCAAAAGGTTTTGGAGGGGAAGGCGGGTGGCAACAGGAAATGAAGGAAATAGTGAATGGATAAATGAGATACTGGGGGAGAGACAGAAACATACAGCTGATCCGTTTGTTTTGGGCGGCATAGATGGGCTGTGGTGATTACTAGTTCTTACAGAAAAAACATTCAACTTTTAAATCGAAAATAAAGAAAAAAAAGTCAGTAATGAGGCAAAAATAATAAAAGTGTGAGATATTATCAACTCATTTGGTTTTCCATATCTCGTTGTATTAATTATTTACACATACTAATAGTCAACTTTGTAAAAATCCGGGCCGGCCCGATTTAAGATTTGGACAAAGCCCGTCCGGCCCGTGACAATTCTGCTTATAAACAAATTTGTAATTACATATATTGGCTGAAAATAACCTCTAGAAAATAAAAATTATAGGTCTTTCATCAAGAGCCAAGTTGGTTGCAGCATGGAGTTTCAGGAGGGTGACTATGGCAACTTCTATGTAAGTCTTCGGCAGAGAAAAAGAGGAAAGGCAAGCATGACAAAAAGAAGAAAGAATGAAATAGAGTGAGAATGATCGTTCATGAAAACGTAGTCAAGGCAAAACACCCAACCTGCATTTGTCGTTCAGATGTTTCTATGGCTAAGAAACTACAAGAATGCGGATTCGCACTATTAAAAAAGCTTTGAGCATTGTATTTTTAAAAAAGCTTTGAGCACAGAACAGTTACCTAATACGTAACGACGCATTTTTATCGATAGTAAAACGCATTTCATTAATGAAATAAAAATGAAAAGAAAAAGAGATCAAATCAATGGAGTTGTGCGCACGATTTAACAAAGAAATAGTATTCAAGAAGAGGGGTGTTTAGAGAAAGAAGCAGAGTGAACAACAACAACGTGTGATCGTTCACTGTTTGCATAGTCTTATGTTGGAGAAGGTAGATGGAGGGAGGTAGATCAAGTTATACCGGGCGGGTCTGCAAAAAGCAAGACAGCTACGGCCCATAGCATATTGACATTCGTTTACCGCTACTAAGTTACTTGCAGACCAAAACAGTTATACAAAAAGGTTGTTTTTAGTTATTATGGATGTCGAAGGTATTATTTTTGAGAGAAAAGGTTCAAGAAATTTAGTTATATGGTTTTAAGCTATGATAAAAGAACAATAAGCAATGTGTAAGAGGAACATTGGTGCTTCAGAAAAAAGGAAAACTGCCTGTCAGAAAAAGCATGAGTATCACAAAAAAAGGAAAACGATTATTATAAAAGTCAACCATTTATTGGATGCTAGGTCATCAGTCTGCAAGCGGGATTGATAATAAAAAAAATCCACATTCAGATTCTTTCGTTCAGTTCAGTCCCTCTTTTGAAAAATGGAAAATGGAACACATTGAACAGCGCCTTTCTGTAATCCCTCCAGTACTAATTCACCGGCGCCCAAATGTCTTCTGAATTGCCTACTTTTTGTTTCAGTGTGTTACCCAGGACTCAAATTGTACAGCACGCTGAGCCCGAATTTCACAACGACAAGCTCTGAAAAACACTTTGATAAGTACTTGAAGTCCAGACTGACTGAAGCAACTATTTATCACTTTTTTGCAGGATTTAGTGACGTTCGACAAAGTTTTCATCAATCTGCATACCGGATTTGACGCGGATGAAAATGTTTGGGAGGAAATTACAAACCAAAAATAGTAACTTGATCGTTTTCAAAAACAAAGCATTCGGTCCGTGGTAACATGGAAACGTTTTTTTCGAGACCAGAAACTATAAAAGTAGACAACGAACGCTTTTTTGCTTTCGAAAACCTCTGACTGCGCGCGATTATATCCATCAAGAACACATGGGGGGAAACAACTACGATGAGAAAGATCCGTTTTGTATAATGGTTCCCACTATAAAACTCCCGAATGATGAGAACGGGACGAGTTTTTAGAAGAAACTGGATTATGATTTTCACAAAGAATATTTACGAAGTAGAATAAATTTTTATTTGGAGCAATATCGTTGAGAAAACACTAACAGTTTGAAATTTCAAAACCGCTTTACATCCAGGTCGGCATTCTTTCCTTGATTTTCAGGTGCCCTGTAAATTATTATTCTTTATACCGGATGGAAATTTTGGCTTTATTGTGACATTTGGGTGAAGCTGACAGTAATGTGACAACTCGTAATAATTCTTCTGGAGCACGAGATACTGAGCTAAAAAAATCAGGAGAAAATAAGAAAAAAACAAGAAAAAGACAAATCCGTGCGAGAAAAATAAAGAAAATAATAAGGTGAACTGAATGTGTGAATGTGACGTGTTTCTTATTAAACTTCGACCAACTTGGTGTGACGATCCGTTGGTGTGTAGGTGTTGTGAGTTGGGAATGGAACTCTGTAAAAAAAATTGTTCAATATATATAGTACTGGCCATAAAGAATGCGCGTTTTTATTTTTCAGTGGTAATTCGTGACTTTTGTCGCAGAGCATGTCACAAAGGGAGGTATTACCACAGCTTTTAAGGATTAAGGATTTTAAGGATTTTTAGAGATTTGAAAATTTTTTTGTTAGTATTCTACCAGAGAGCTTTACTTTTGTATCTCATGACTTTTCTGGATCATCAACCTCATCAACACTTCTTAAGGACCGTCAAAGAAAAAACACCATAAAAACGAGATTTCAAGTGCAAAATATGAGTTTCTATCCCTATCAAAAAGTCATGTACAAAGTCATGAACTACAAAAGTGAAGTGGTAGAATACCCTCAAAAAATTTTGGAGCCCTGTGTCCATCACACTCTGTAGCTCAAAAATGACCATTTTCAAACGAAAACAGGTAAACGCGCAATCTTTATGGCCATTACTGTAAGTTGGTTTATATCCTCACCTTCTTGAATTGTTTAACTCTACTCGTTGTCTGGCAGTTCTGACCACTTGACTGTTTTTGATCCAGGCACTCCATGCGTAGATAAAAGCTCCAAACAAAAATGGGAAGAGGTCAATGAAAATTAGTAATAGTGTTGAGTACGTTGGCAACAGAGAATTTTTCATTTTTGGAATACATGGCTGTTGCAAGTCGAGTTGAACAAGCGTCTCGTGGGGCTTGAATTCGCAAGCAAATCGACGTTGTATGCTATCGATATGATATTGATCACGTGGATAAGCTTCTAGGAACAAACGGTCCAACATTCCTGGGAAACGGACGGCTCCCCAAAAAACTGGATGAACAAGATAAAGGAATTGAGCGATGCAGAAAATCAACCCGATGAGAAGAACGATCTGTAATTTTAATTGTATTTATTTTCTATGCCATTTATATATTAGTACCCGATACGCAAGTTTAGCTCCATTTCCCGCGATCCATTCCATATGAACTGCCAAGACAATTGGGAATAGGAAAATTGAGAGTATTAAATTCCAGAAGAATAGATTCCAAACTGTGGAGTTTGTCTGGAAATTAAAAAAAATAAGAACGTCAATTTCAAAAAATCATCACTTTTTCAATAAGGTACGCGTAGTCTTCCAATTCTTCAACAGTCATCCAAACCCTTCCGTGCTTGTCAATGTTTGTTTGATTTTCCTTTGGGTAGTTCTCATCCATTGCATTTTTGAGTTCACTTGCAATCTGATGTGTTCGATTAACATACACAGTCAATTCATCGTGCACTGACGAGTGCATCGTTCCGTAGATACCTGTTTCAGAACACATTTTTTTCAGTGAATTTTAATTAATAGTACCTAATATGACAAACATTGTGATAAGACACATGAGGAGAACTATTCCAAGCCTACTGTCCAGCTTTTGCTTGTATTTTTTCATATCCTGAAAACAAAAAATTGTAAGCTTTGTAATTTTTGTTTTTGGATTCTGAAAAAGGCGAGCTTTTCAATTAGGCGGCGGTCGGCTAACAGTTCGCTTCTGTATTTTAAGAAGTTTGAAAACTTTTAATGAAAAAAAAAACTTACAACTCTTCGATTTTTAGTGGCGATCATTTTTTTGTGTGAAAAGCCAAAAAGTTTTGACAACGAAGTTACCAGCAAGTAACTTATAATGTGTTCAACTACCAAGTACTCTGAGCAAATACAAGTAAAACAAAAGGTATTGTTAGACGAGAAGAGACGTAGAAACGATTCAGGGATGATCAACGAAAGATAGTGATAAGTGCGGAGGAGCCAAAGGAGCTCCCGGGGCGGAAATAGAGAAGAGGAAGAAGAAGGAACACTCAGAAAAAAGGGCGTCCAGCAACTGTTTCAGAAAGAGTATGAGAAGAAAAGTGGCAAGAGAGTTTGATTTTTGAGTTCCACAAGAAATATGAGAGGTTTGTTCTTACTCCCTGTGGGCCTACTGGCAGTTATATTAAGAAATTTTCAGATTTTAATACTTGTTCCTTGTAGTAAAATTGTACAATAGGTGAATAGAAATTCCAGAACATTATGACATTCTCAGCTCAAGTTTGTACTGGAGTAATGCTCTAATTATTAGGCTGACCGGAATGAAATGCGAACTGAACTTTTTTCGGATCTGTATATCTCGGCTGTAACTAAAGGTACAAAAAAGTGGTCAACTGGTAAAATGTGCAAATTTTTATGATCAACATTTTGTTAGTTGACCACTTTTTGATATCCTTCACTCTAGCTAAGATATGCAAATTCGCGTAAATGTTTAGCGCGCATTTCTTTCGGGCTAACCTTATATAAACCTCTATAATGTTGAGGTCATAACTACTCGCCTAAGCTCATGATAGACAGAATGCGTAGGGGTACATTTCTCTAAAAAACTTATTTCTGCAAATATATGAGGTCAACATCTCTAGCAGTTTTATTTTGAAAAATACGAGAAGAAAACAATTTGTTAAACTGAATGTAAAAGGGAAGCAGTAAATTTCAACAAGATACTGCTGGGGTTGGGCCAATTGATGAGTTTCTCTCACTATCACATCAACTAGCCTCGACTAAAAACATTTTTCTTCATCTCTGCGTGTCTTATATCGCACTTGATCGCGAAATTTCACTGTGTTTTTTTTGTGTTTCGTTCGACCGACCGCGACCCGTTGTCTTTACCGTTGGCAGTAATTTTCTCAAACAAAATTAAAAGAAAAGGAAAGACGTACCGGTTTGTTATTGGTCAATACAATTGCACCACCTCCAGTAAGACTTCCAGATCCTGAAAAGTTGTTTTTTGGTATTTGTGTCATTTCCTGAATGTGAACTTCAAAATTCACAAAACATTTCATAAGTTTAGTTGGATTTTAGTTTTTAGAAATAGGAAATGATTAGTTATTTCTACTTTGTTATATTAGTTGGGTGGCGGTATGTCCTTGCCAGAACTGTCCCGTATCCGAACTGTTTCTTATCAGAACTGTCCGGTGAGTACAGCGAAATTCCTACGTGAAATTAATTTGTTCAGTTCTGATGTGGTACAGTGCAGATAAGGGGCAGTTCTGATGTGAACAATCCTAGTATAGGACCGTTCTGATATGCGGTACGGTTCTGATACGGGCCAGTTCTGGTTAGGGGCATGGTTCTGAAACGTCCTGCCGCCAGTTCCGTCAGCCCAAAAATTTTGAATATTTTCATGGGAAACTCCACATTTTCAAAAATTCAACGAAAGAAACATAACGTACCTCCCCTGTGATAGTCTCGTAGACTTTTTGGTGACTCGCTTCCTTTTTCAGAGTCTGATCTGAAAATACACAAATACCGTACTTGGTTCTCTAACCGAACTTTATGTACATGCAATAACCAAGTTTATGAACCCAAAAAGAAACGAAAAACAAAAGGAAAGAATGGGTTGCATAATTTGGTTATTACAAGTAGGTCAGTGTGTACTTGGCGTCTATCACCGCTTGACTCGATCGATTAGATTTTGGACTATCAGTAAGTTCTGTAGTTGTGATCATTGCTGGGTTATCTGGCATATGTAATTCTGAAATATGAATAGTATTGGATGTAGGGTTCGGAGTAAAAATGGATAGCGGAAAAATATGTTGATTCAGATTTGAAGACATTGATAACAGGTTGGAAGTAAAGAAATGAGCGCTAAACATTCACGCGAAGTCGCATATCTCAGCTAGAGTGAGTGATATCAAAAAGTGGTCAACTAACAAAATGTTTATCATAAAATCTTGCACACTTTACCAGTTGACCACTTTTTTGTACCTTTAGTTACAGCCGAGATATATAAATCCGAAAAAAGTTCAGTGCGCATTTCGTTCCGATCAGCCTAATAATTAGAGCATTATTCTAGTACAAACTTGAGCTGAGAATGTCATAATGTTCTGGAATTTCTATTCACCTATTGTACAATTTTACTACAAGGAACAAGTATTAAAATCTGAAAATTTCTTAATATAACTGCCAGTAGGCCCACAAGGAGTAAGAACAAAACCTCTCATATTTCTTGTGGAACTCAAAAATCAAATTCGCGCATTTCTTTCCAAGCTAATAGTTTTCTAAACTAATAGTTTTCTAATAGAGGGTCTTGACTACAAAATTCTATTTTCAATCCCAATTTCACGTAGTAGATTCTTTTTGTACATGAGCTCTTCTAGTAGTTTCGCAGTTTGTCAGTCACTTCTTTAAGTTATGAAAGAAAACTTCTTTTTTTTTCATTCGGAAGTAAGACCAGCTTGAAGCAAATAGAGGAACAACACAAATTAAAAGAATCTAGACACCTAATGTAGTAACATAGAAAAAAACCGACAGGTGATAATGATATGAAATCCACTTGGGTAGGAACAGGAAGCCAAAGCCAAAAATCGAGAATTGACCTCGAAACGATTGATGCGCGGGCGGTTTTGTGGAGAGATGGGACATAGGGAGGCAGTCCAAGTGTTGTCGACAACCGGTCACAGTCCAACCAGCATAAAAAGATATTGTTATAATAGAAATGGAAATAGACTTTGTTGCATATAGTGTTCAAAGACTATATGAAACAACTGTTTGTTAAAATACCTTATTTTGTTCAAATGATTGTTTTTATTCCTCTATTATGCTTGTTTACACTTAATTGTCAAAATAATTTATTATTCATTTAACGAATTATGCAAGTTTGATAATTGCCAATTTCTCATAGAACTTTCCCTCTGGTGACGATGAACTGGAGCTGAGTGGGCATAGACAAATCTACAAATTCAGTTGTGCTTTAACTTCAGCCTGATCAATTGCTCACCTCGGTGAATTGAATAGTTCCAAAGAAAAAACTTTCAAAATCATGGAGGATCTCTTTTGCATCGAATGTTAACATTTCTTTGCGTTTTTCAGCTCTCTCGGCTTGTGTCACGTATCGTGCATTCATCAAAGTCATATGAAGTTTAACATTATCATCACTTCCTGTTGAAATTCCGAGTTCCACTAGACGGCGGCTCACATAGTTCGTCACTTCTTGAATGTTTCCTCCATTAACTTTCGCATAAATCACAGATACTTGAGATGGATCATCGTTCATCATGTCAATGCCTTGAATATCAGCAACCAGTGGTTGAGAGCCGAAAAGCGCCCTGATTTCACTTTCCAATACTTTGAAAAAGTCGGAAACTTTCTGTAGATCTGTATCATCGAAAATACGAGCAACGGAAATCGTTAGATGAAGACGTGATGGCTTCGTGAAAAGCTGCGGGTTTTTACAGGATTTCTGAAGATTGCATGTCATTGCATATGGGTCAATTCAGAAGTTTTGGCTCTACTGGAGAAGACGGCTCCCGTGAGGGGCAGGAAGGTCCCATAGAATTGAAGCTACTGGGGTGCTTATCTCAGGTCAATCTGAATTTTTTTTCCCGTAGCTTCCAGGCCACTTTTATTCTGGGAGATAACTCATCCCACAAATTAGAGTGTGTCTGCTATGTCACAAACTAGGTATTTCGTGATTATAAACAAAGTTAACACGACCTTATATGAGCACTCAAGCAACTTCAGTTTTATGGGACCTTTTTGCCCAAACCGGACCCGTCTTCCCCAGTAGAGCCGAAGATCCTTACATCAAACGTATCACTATCCATTATCATCTGCTTGAAAACGTCAAAGTTCTTCTGAACCTCTAGATGGTCACAAGGAAAAGCCACAAAATGAGTGACACGAGCCTGTAACATAAAAGGGTCTAAATGTTTTTTTTAAAAAGCGCATACGGTTTTCTTGGCATCATCAATGAAAATTTCAATACGATCCAGACAGCGTTGAACACATTCCAAGCTAACGATGGAAGTAACTTCTGAAAATACTAAACGTAATTTTTAGGTAGGACAGTAAAAACTAAACTCACCACATGGACCATTTTCCTCTCTTCTCGGTGTTTTGACTCGACATTGAGTGTCATTCTCCAACGAATTCAAAGCTCGACGGTTGGTTCCAATGAGTTTACCAATGAAGCAGGCCGGTACGAAGATTCTGAAAAGAAACAAACACTTCAAATCATTTTACGTTTTCAAGATTACGATGCTATCCATTTTTTGCCATTGGAGACTTTAATACGATCATCTTCTGTTGCGATCAGTTCGTTGTGATTTGATTCCCCTTTTTTAGAACTTTCAATTTTCGCTTTTTTCTTTTTCAAAGAAGAGAGAACATCTGCAAAACACGAATTTACGAAGAGCTTTATAAATATTCCAACTTGTTGCTAAACATCCAGCGGACGGTTCATCTTCGTATACGTCTGGTGTGTCTTCAAACTTCATGGATGATTGACACGAATTATCAGTTGGTACAACGGTTTTCATTTGATATAATGTTTTACGATACTTTCTACCGTTTATGGAATAAGTTCCAGTCGAAAGTGGAAATGATGCATCCATATCTTCCCTACAATTGGAACTTTTGTTTCTTTCTTTCCAATTTTGACAAATATGACAGGACTATTGATACCACTGAAAAATAGGGAAAACACTTGTTTTGAACATAATTTAATACAAATAGTTTTTGGTCTACATTTTGGCTTTTGTATATAATCGGTCGAATAGACAGGCATAAAACGTCCACTAAAGCCAGCATAAGAATAAAGGCAGATGAGACAACAGAAAGAGAAAAAAGGTATAAAAATGTATAGTTCTATAATTCATGAGCGGCTTTGCCAATTGCTTCCAATGCATTTTGAACTTCATCCGCAGTCAGGTCATATTGGAACATAACACGAACACTGAAAATTGGAATTTAGAAAAAAATTAATCTGATTAACAGGAATACCTCGGTCGGATTCGGAACATTTCATCTTTGTCGAGATATCTGGCTCGTGTGATAAGAAGATTTTTTTCTGTGAAGACGGTCTCTACAAGTCTATCTAAATGATCTTCCTCATCTTTATCATCTTTTCCATTGTAATAGATATGCTTCATTGGACTTTCTGGGCACCCTTGCAAGACGAAACTGGTGCCTTCCAAAACACTTTGCAACTTCTTCTGTCCTTCGATAGCCATTTTGGTTACTTTTTGAACACGCGTTGGTTCTTCATCAATTATAGCAACTGCTTCAGAAGCTGCAGTGGCAAGTAGTGGTGGCAAAGAGGCAGAGAAACAGTATCCAAGTCCCGACAAACGTTGATGTCCCACAACATATGATCTTCCAACACAGAATCCTCCTGTTGATCCTATCGCATTTTCTAAGGAGGCCATTATCATATCCACATCATCGATTGGAACATTGAAGTGTTCGGTTACTCCTGAAAAAAAATGAAATTAAGTTTTGTGGTTGTGCTAGTAGGAGATTATGTCCCGATGACTAAATCTTTTACTGTTTCATTGTTATGATGAAGATGTATGTGTGCGATATACACCCACCAAACCACGTCATTTTTCGAAAAAAGGTTTTCACACGACGACTAGATCACGGTGAACGAAACTAGTCCGATTTCATTCTGAGTTTTATTGAAGTTCATATTTTGTTTGTAAATATTATTTCAAAACATGAGGTTTCACTTCGCTCAGTTCTGCTACTCTTGAAGGTTCTTGAAGCCGCAGAAAAAATGCTTCTTTTTTTTACGAAAAATTACAACATTACTGAACACATGAGGTGGGTGTAGAGAACACTTTCCAAACGAGGGCAAGTTCAAATGTAGAATAAAGGTGTTACACCCTATATTTCAAGTTATCACTTGGCAAGAAATGGCATTAAGAAATGTATTTTAAGTTCCAGTTTTACATTCATTTCACTCTCTCTATTCAGAAACTACGTTTTTGATATCTTGATAGATATCAGATAGCATGCTGTTTTTTTTTATCAATGATTCAGCGTGACAAGCTTTCACTAGATTTTAGAATCACAGAATATACGATCATTTAAATTCTTAAACTATTCAATCTTTCTGTATTGGCATACAGAAATTCAAACATTTATAGTATGAACGGGTATTCACAACCTTGGAAAAAGATTCGCCGATTGACTAACAGTGATTTCTGAGATTTAAGTTTTTTGAAGACAGGATCCTATGACCTTATCACCTCCCATTCGAAAAATTACAATTACCTCATCTTATAGTTCTTTACACTACATGTGACACAAGAGTCATGTATCGTCATCAATTGTGATTTTTCAAGGAGTCTGTAATTGAAAAACATCATCATTCAATTAGTACACATAATAACCTTCCAAAATTTTCTGATTTTTTATTACAGTCTTGGAATGAAAGTATCTATTCTTTGAAAATACAACGCTTTCAAAGAGCTTCTTGACTTTCAATATTGTCTTATATAACCAAAGTTCACTTTCTCAAGATGTCTCGATGTCCCTGACGTAATAAAGAGGAACATACCAACCCTCCATTTATTCACTGATTTGTCCTAATCTTATAGTTACCACGTGCCTTTAACGTCATCACATGGTAGGGGGTTCCCTTCAAATTATTAGAGAGGGAGGTTCCTCTTCTAAAATACTTTATGTTAAGAATGAGTGTGTCCTGATGTGTTCCTAGTACTTAAACACATCTTTCTTTGAAGAGGAATGTTTTTGAAACGAGTAGGTTTCTAAAAACTTATCAAGAAAAGTCTTACTGCAATACCTCTCCATAAAATGAAATAGAATAGACGTCCAAAATCCCTTCCATTCTAGATCGTTTATAGTTTCCATAAAGATTTTATTATTATTGAACGATTTCAGATGAGAGAGTGCTTAGTCCTACTCATCTCCGTACTACCTTTCATTGTTGGAAGACCTCAAAAAGATCCACGCGGGCCAAACATTATTGACGAAACAGCAGACTTTGGAACTCCCGAACATGACAATCGTGTTCATACGGAATTGACGGAGTTGGTAAGCACAGGAAAGCCTTTATTGCTTTACCATCAAAATCACTCAAAATTGATATGATATATTCAGCCTGTTATACGATCGGTTTTCCAGACCGGTCCCGAGGTTGCTCGACTGATCGGAGCCGACTACTTTAATGGGAGTGTTCTGCCCTGTGACAACAAAACAGCTCCTGGACAGTGGATGGTTTACTGTAGCGGTCGACTTCTTCAAGCAGTAATGGCAGTGAAACTGTATCCGGATTCAAAGACATTCGTGGATCAACCAATGAAAGCTAACCAAACTGGAGAGTTAATTATGGAGCACTTCGAAAGACGGTTTCCGGTTCCCATTGAGTATATCACGAAGGCAGAGATAGCCGAGTTTGTGGATGAATTTTTTGATAAAGAAGGAAATGAGTTGGATGTGTTAGTTTTAAATAATTTTAGGCATTGATGATGTGTATATTTAGATGCGATCTTCCTGATTGGAAACCAACAACTGACAAGCTTATCCAGATAAAAGACAAAACGTATCAAGCCTTCGCTCAGCGTCTGCACTTTATATGGATTCAACTGTGCCGTCAGGTGAAGCCTGAAGTGAAAGAGGATCCAAACAGATTCTCACTTATTTATGTACCGAACCAGTTCATTCTTCCGGGTGGTCGCTTCCGCGAGTTCTACTATTGGGATGCTTATTGGATAATCAAAGGCCTGATAGCATCTGAACTATATTCAACTGCGCGAATGATGATTCTCAACTTCGCGCATGTAATAGAGCAGCACGGATTCATCCCGAATGGAGGGCGAGTATACTATCTTCGTCGATCTCAACCTCCATTTTTCGCTCCAATGGTTTATGAGTATTATCTAGCAACCCAAGATATTCAACTCGTTTATGATATGATTCCAGTCATTGAAAAAGAATACGTGTTCTGGAGTCAGAGAAGGACAGTAAATGTCACTTTGGCTCACCAGGAAATGAACGAAACTGTGACCATGTTTCAATATCACACGGAAGCAAACACCCCTAGACCGGAAAGTTTTCGAGAAGACGTTCTGAGTGCCGAAAAGTTTGATACGAAAGGAAAGAAGCGTCAGTTCTTCCAAGATATTGGGAGTGCTGCAGAAAGCGGCTGGGACTTTTCAAGTAGATGGTTCCGCGATCATAAGAACTTGACAACGATCGAGACAACTAACATCATACCAGTGGATTTGAATGCATTCATTTGCTATAATATGAACATAATGCAGTTGTTTTACCAGCTGACAGGTTTCATGTGCCAGATGAAAAAACCAAACTAATGATCTTATTTTAGGCAACCCTTTGAAGCATATGGAATGGGCATCACGATTATCAACTTTCCGGCAAACGTTCACAAAGATGTTCTATGTTCCAGTACGAAAAGGATGGTATGATTATAACCTTCGAACAAAATCTCACAACACCGATTTCTTCCCTTCGAATGCTGCACCTTTGTTCGCCCAGTGTTATGATCCTCTCAACTCACAGTTGGCGGTAGATGTATACAATCAAATGGAGAACACCGGGGCATTTGCGATGCCGGGAGGAGTACCGACTAGTATGCACAAGGAAACTAGTCAGCAATGGGATTATCCGAATGGATGGAGTCCGTTGAACCACATGATTATTGAAGGACTTCGTAAGTCCATCAACCCGGTTCTACAGCAGAAAGCATTTGCACTCGCTCAAAAATGGCTTGAGACCAACATGCAAACATTCAATGTTTCGAATTCTATGTGGGAGAAATACGATGTAGAAGAGCCTCAAGGAAAACTAGCAACAGGAGGAGAGTATGAAGTGCAGGTTGGAATTTACTTATTATTCTAGAGACGAAAATTGATCTACTTCAGGCTGGATTTGGATGGACTAATGGAGCTGCATTGGATATCATTATGACTTACTCCGACCGTTTAGAATACAAAGGGCCATTATTAGAATCTCTGGTTGGAAACCCTACTACTCAATCATCATCTTCTACAATAACTACAAAGCCTCAAATTACTTCTGCATCTACAAGTATTACCAAATCCTCAGCAATCAAGTCAACGGGTATTCTAGCAAGTATCGTGGTCATACTAGTTTTAGCGTTTTGAGAAAACAATCAAAAACTAGGTTTTTTTATGTACATATTGTATAATTCACGGGTTTTAACTGCTATAATGAAATTGTCTTCCTTACCTCGTCCTGTTTTTCCTATAACTCCAAATGACCAGCTTTCATCAATGAACACGCGAACCTTGAAACGCCATTTGAACTCGATAATCTTTGGCAATGGACAAAGGTCGGCATGATTAACGTAAAGCCCTTCTACAACAATAAAACGACGAACTGATTGAGACTTGTTTTTGTCCTAAAAAATATAGGTAATTTATTCAAACATTGGCTTTTTTTACCTTCTTGTCTCTCTGATCTTGTTCCAGCAGTAATCTTTCTAAATCTTCCATATCGTTATGCTTGAAGTACTCTATGCGACTTCTTGAGGCTTGGAGACCTTTCTGAATGGCAAAATTGACTCCCTCGTCGACGAAAATAACGTCTCCCTTCTTTGCATAAGCTGGAATTGCTGACGAAACGGTTGCGAACCCGTAACTGTACAGAACTGCCTCTTCACACTTCATGAACCTGCAAACATTGAATTAACCACTTTAAAAGTGAATTTTTTAGAAAAATACTTTGCCAATTCTTTCTCTAAATCCAAATGAACATCGACAGTTCCGTAGAATCCTCGTGGACCGCATGATCCAACTCCGTACTTGAAAATCGTTTGCTTCGCACGATCCTCGATACGTTTGACTCCGATGAAGCTTAGGAAGTTGGTGGATGCCATATTCAAGTATTTCTTACCGTCAATTTGTACTTCTTTAGTCATTTTTCTGAAAAGAAACAAGATAACTGAAAAGCTTTGCAATTTTCTCACCCATCAGCATATTTTGGGTTGAGAACTGGATGGTCTTGTGGTGTCTCTGGTACTAGCGGCTCCGGATTCCATTCAGCTATCAGCTCATCTTTTTGCCGCTCTGTCAACTTTTTGGATAGCTTCTCCTGTTGCCTTTTTTGTCGGTTGCGATAAATATAGTACACTATGAAGGCGACAAGAAGAGTTTCGATGTAAACATGATACGATTCAGGTATATAACTCATCTGTAAAAAGAAAACAAGTTAATTGAGAAACGGGTGGAGAAAAAGTAACATTGAGCAAAGAAACGAGCACAAGAGACTAAAGGAACAGGTTGTCAAGTCAACACAGGCTGCGTCTCTTCATGTGGGAAAACTATTTCGCTCTCGCCCTCTCCACAAATGTATCGAAAATGTATGCAAATTAAAGAACTCTTTTGAGAAGTAAAAAGAAAATGATTCGTTGTGCCCTCCGATGTACTATTGAGTGTTTTATGCACTGTATCTCCGTGTTCATCACCCCATTTTTTGTCTTTCTTTCTTATCTTCTCTCTTTCTCTTTCAAGTCTTATCTATTTCAACCTTATTTCACGTTTCGATTATGAAATTTCTATTGAATAACTCGCCAGAGCTCCTTTTAAATTTGCCGAAATATTGAGTTAAGAACGCAGTCAGAAAAACCATGCTCAACAAAAGCTTTTAGAAAATTAACTAGCAGAAAAAAGAGTGCGATGGTGATGTGATTTATGCTACGAGTATCAATAAATACGAAATGTCTCAAATTCAATGCCAGGTGCGGTATTTTCCGAGAAAAAACCGTTATCTTTTTTTTCGTGGCGAGACAATACGGAAATTGCAAAAATGAGAGTACCGGTAAAATGTAGGGTGTAGTCTTGGCAAAAGGGAACCATTTGGGTAATTGAATATTATCACTGAGAATACATTTATTTCAACAACAACAACAAAAACAGCAATAAAACATAACAGAATTCAGAAATAGTGTACCAGGTGATTGTTTCTCTATGGTTTCTTCCTGGCTTTTTTACTGAAAAGATCCATGGTTGATGAAAGAAAACGCTTCTTTGGAAATATTTTCGGTGTAGAAGTATTTGAATTAGAATCTTGTTTCGCAGTTTTCTTTTTCTTCTTTTTAATTCCGTTTGAAGAGAATAGGTCGGTGGACAAGAGGAGACTATCATCTTCATCTTCGGAATCAAAAACTGAAGAAGAACAGGGTTGCTCTGATAAGAAAATATGGGTAACACTATCATTTTTATAGCTCACCTGCTGAATTTAGAAGGATCGTTTCTCTTGAAATAGAAATCCCTATGTCTGACATATCCAGTTGAACTGACAGTTGTTTTGATGTTGACGATTTTGGCGTTGAAACTGGTGTCAGGTCGACAGTGAGCGATTCGGTTAGAATTTCACATCTGTAAGAAGAAAATATAGGCTAATGAGTATTGTTCTACTTACGCTTTCATTCTCATTTTGTTTTCTGCTTGCGCTTCTTCTATCCTTTCCGCGCTAAGCTTCAGTAAACGGCTAATCGCTGACAAATTCGAACTATCTGTTTGTATATCATCAAACGCTCGTGACTTGTTTTTGATTTTTTGGACCACCTCCAACTCGCTAAGTGAATCCGGAAACCTGAATAGCCTATTTTCAATTTAGCTTGAAGATTCTTTACGTACCGACTATCCACAACTTTAAATACTCCTGCTACTGGATTGTAAACCTTCTCCATATCTGTTAATTGTTTAATGCACTCTTCATGAACCTGAGAGCAAAGGGCAACAACGACTAAAGAAAGGTTCGTCCAGTGTTCAAGTTCCAGTAATCCGATCGCTCCATTAGCACACTTCACACAAGTTTCACGAAGTCTATTCAAAAGATAAACTCTTTTTATGTATGCGCAGCCAGTGTACCGGAGAGCGGAGGGCTCAAGCTTGTACATGTTATCACCGCAGTTCTCCGTCTTTTTAAGAACAACATTCAGTTTTTTAATCAGAGACATATCGTTGTAATTCTTCAGAATCCTATTCATCTGGCAAAGGTATCCAAAGAAGGACTGATGACGCTGAGGGCCAGCCTGTTTGTAAATGAGCCATTTAGTGACGGCTTCTGCTTCGGTGTTTATCGGACAATTCAGTTGACCAACTATACTTTTCATTGCGAAATACATTGTCCGTACTACAGTAGTCTCTAGGGAAGGCTCTCGTTCGAAAAAAGTGGGAGGTGCGTCGTTCGAGTATTTATCGATGAATTCTGGAAAAGAAAAGAAATAAACTAGACATTTTTCACATATCAGGAATACCGATGATTGCCTCATCCTCCTCATTATCCATTATTATGAGCCTGAAATCAAAGAACAACCATCATTATTTGAATGCCGAAGCGGAATTGATAAGTAACATAGATGAAAAAACAATAACTGTGTTTGAAATAACAATTTTAAGAGGTCAAAAACAAACATTCATCAACAGACAAAAAAGTTTAATTGAATCAACAACTGTAACAAAACAAAAACAATGTGATAAAAAATTCTAGCGACGGATGATTTTCCTAGGACCCTTCTGATCCAAACTTGGCGGTTTGAGGAGAATAGCGGCACGAAGAGAACGGAGATTTTGAGCAGTACTCACATCGAGACGAATCAGATCAGCACCAAGTGCTTGGAAGAGCTAAAATAAGAATATGAACATGACTTAGAACGCAAAACAAAGAAATTACCTTTTCCAACTTGCTCGGCTGGTAGGTGAGAGCCTGCTGGAATGGTGTCAACGGTACTTTATGCTCTGGTGCCAGAGTAAGTGCCAATGCAAGAGTGTGAGCAACGAATCGATCATAATCGGTGACATTGAGGCGAATTCGTTCAGCTCCACGACCGGTGTATCCTCTCTCACTTGAAACATCGTTGAAAAATTGGGCTTGAACTTTCTGTCGTAAAACATCGGGCATTTTCAGTTCATTCAGCTCCTTTCTCAGCATCTGACGTTGTTTTCCCATTTTCATGAGAATCTCTACCATCGTGGCAAGAAGAAGGTACGCCGCCGCTCGTTCTTTTGTTTTTTCGTTGAACATGATCAAAGTGACACATTCGGGTATACCGGACGCAATTTTATCTTTCTTTTTCTTTTCCATCAGTTCGGTTGCAATTGACTCGATGGCATCCACTTCCACATCTTCAAGGAAAAGCGAGATCGGATAAATGTCACGAGAAAGCTCTGTCTGAACTGCTTGTGGTAGAATCGAGGAAGTAGCTTTGTTCATCATTGTGATATTCTCTAATTTCACATCTAATTGGTCTTCCGTCTTGATGTTCGAGCTTGAAGCAAAAGCTGTCTTTCTCATTTCATCCAAAGTTTCCTGATTGATAGTTCTTCTCTGAGATGCCTCGTCCATTTTAATTTTCTTAGCAGATCCGAAGTTCGATGTCAACTGACGACGCTTCTCAGCCCATTTTTCAGCACCAATCGTGAAATCTTCTTTGAAATCTTCAGAAGAAGCTTCTTTTTTGTCGCCGAGAAGTTTCTCAGTGTCTTCAGAATATTTACTTTCAAACGAATACAATCTTGCTTGACGATAAACAGCTTCCCCTGTTGCCTGAAAATTTCGATTTTCATGAAAATCCTGTCACGCTTAGGTAACAAAAGTCTCACTGAATCAACGATGGCAACAGCGAAATCGAATCCCTCATCGATACAATTGACATCAGTTCCTACTTCTACAACATGTTCGCTTATATCTCCTTTAACACTTAATATAGGAGCCTTCTTTCGGCCTGCTTTGCCATGCCGTTCGAATGATAGCTGTAAAATTATGAATAGAAAATTTGAATATCGCGTGGTACGCCAACATTTTTCAAATCTCGTGGCCGATTGTGAACAAACGAAGCGACGATATCAGATTGTGCGAATTCCTTATTCAGCTCAACATTCCGTAAGTGACAAGCCGTTTTTCTAGACTCGAGGTCCTCACCAGATATCCACATATTTTCTGAAAATATAAACGGATACAAAAAATAAAAGAAGAGAAAAACGAAATATAGAATTGTCGATTTACAGACTGTTGAACTTGCGGCTTTTCAAATAGAAAAAAATACATTTATGTCACATGTAAAAATTGAGTAAAACTGAGATCTTCTCGTAAAACAAATTATGAATAATCGAGCTATCGTTTCGAAGCTTTCCCTTTCTTTGATCGAACAATTGTTGTCATCGGAACCGCGGGAATAGTGAAATTGTTTCCGGAATTCGAAGTAGAAGGTGTAGATGTCGATGGACCAGCTTGCGAAGCATACGAAGTATCATACTCAATGTTTTGGGATGTTCTATGCCTTACTCCTTGAGAACTGAACCGATGGTTTTGCTGCTTAGAAGTATTTCCTGAAGATACACGTTTGTTCTCCAAGTTCCGAGCATTTTGTGATCGGATATTGCTTGCATTCCCACTGTTGAACCCATATGGTTTGAAGCTTGGTTGCTGAACTTCTTCGACTTTTGCAGGCAAAAAGTCTATTAGGAAATCAAACTGGTCGTTGTTTTGCACAGCAGTAGCGATATCAGTTTTTTGAAGAATCCGCCGTCGAGCTTCCGAAACATATTGCCAACCCATAGCTGTCATCTCTTCAATAAATAGCTCTGCTGCCTGCGCCATAAAGATGGGGGCATCAGACGCAATCATCTGAAATTGATTAATTAATTATCAGCATAACGAAACCGGTAACATACGAAGTTGCGGACATCATCGTCTATTCTCATTATTTTCTTCACCCTGGCCATCGGGACGCTCATGTTTCTAGATTTTGTTTTCATTTCCGCTTCTGGAATTTGTTGCATTTTTCGTTTCCTCTCGCGCCAAAAATCTTCTGTCATTTCTTTCATTGTGTTATACTTAGCCGGTGGAATCGCATCATGCTGCATCATCATCATTTGATTTGTTTGAGCTGCTTTCTGGCCTGACTTCGTCGAAGAACCTGCTTTGCCCGAACCTTTGGTTGTTACTTTTCGATTTTCAGGTTTTGTTGGCTGAAAATACAAAAATATTCATTTATCTCACTATTTTCTTACTATGAAAAGCTGATCAAGAGCGCAAGGTTCTTGATTTGTCTGTTCATTTGACGTAAGTTCGGCAGGCGTTCCATCGACAATGGGTTTGTTCTGAAAATTATAGTGTATTAGGCATAACTCTGCAACAAATGATAAAGGTTTCACTCACGTTGCTTCCAAGCGTTTGCTCCATTGGAAACATTGAAAAAAAAGTTGTTTTGCTGGAAGAGGAAAAAAAGCAGGAGTCAGACTATTCGTCGTTCAATCGGGTACATTAAGTGCAAACACCGTGACGACAAAATGCACGAGGGCACATTTGCGCTCCATTGAACACGATGACAATTTTTTTCTCAACGCGAAATGTGTTGTTCAGTATTTACGGATTTGTTCATTTAAAGATTCAGATTTATTGAATATTTTTACTCCAAGAATTTTTTGCTGAAACTTCTTCATGTTTGAGACATACTTCTCTCTAAGACTTTGAACTTGTTTCATGCGTAGCAAAACTCAGACAATTTTTCAGAAGATGGTCGAACCAACCGGACCTGAAGTTGTGGTAGATGAACGCACCAAAGCTCTCAATAATTACCGAAGAAAGCTCGCAGAATGCCGAGATATCGAACAAAAGCTGAAAGATTTGCGTAAAAAAGAGAGCGAGATGACGAAGCAGTTTGATAAGTCGGAGAATGATATCAAGTCGTTACAATCTGTTGGACAAATTGTGGGGGAAGTGTTGAAGCAACTCAGCGAGGAGAAGTTCATTGTCAAGGCTACTAATGGGCCTCGATATGTTGTTGGGTGCCGACGTAGTATCAATAAAGAAGAACTCAAGCAAGGTACAAGAGTTTCGTTGGACATGACTACTCTCACTATCATGTAAGCGTCACAGTGTTTTCATTTTTATTTTAGTAATTTCATTTAAGGCGTCAATTGCCGCGTGAGGTTGATCCACTCGTCTACAAAATGTCCCACGAAGATCCAGGAAACATCAGCTATTCAGACGTCGGAGGGCTTGCTGAGCAAATTCGCGAGCTTCGAGAAGTAGTTGAGCTTCCACTTATCAATCCGGAACTCTTTCGCCGTGTTGGTATCACTCCACCGAAAGGTTGTCTTCTTTTCGGCCCACCTGGTACTGGAAAAACTCTTCTTGCTCGCGCGGTTGCATCTCAATTGGATTGTAATTTTTTGAAAGTGGTATCGTCGGCCATTGTCGACAAATATATTGGAGAATCCGCAAGAATGATTAGAGAAATGTTCAATTATGCTCGTGACCACCAGCCTTGTATTGTGTTCATGGACGAAATCGATGCCATTGGAGGACGTCGTTTCTCAGAAGGTACTTCAGCAGATCGTGAAATTCAGAGAACTCTTATGGAACTTCTCAATCAACTCGATGGTTTCGATTCTCTCGGAAAGGTTAAAGTTATCATGGCCACCAATAGACCGGACACGCTGGATCCCGCACTTCTCCGTCCTGGAAGACTCGACAGAAAGATTGAAATTGGATTGCCAAACGAACAATCTCGATTGGAGATTCTCAAAATTCACTCGAATAAAATTACCAAGCACGGAGAGATTGATTTTGAGGCTGTGGTAAAACTTTCTGATGGATTCTCTGCTGCTGACTTGAGGAATGTGTGCACTGAAGCTGGTAAGCCACACATTCGAAAAACGTAATTTTTCCAATCAACCTTGTTTTAGGAATGTTTGCAATCCGGGCTGAACGCGAGTTCGTCATTGATGAAGATTTCATGAAAGCTGTGCGCAAAGTCGGAGACGCCAAGAGATTGGAGACAAAACTCGATTACAAACCTGTTTAACCTATGAGCTCAATTGTATTGGGATTTTCATTTCTCCCGAGTTTTTTTCCACCCCTTCCCATCCATTCAACATCTGAGTATCATTGTAAAAACAAACCGAACTATAAATTATTTTGCTCGACTTAATAGAAATTTTTCAAACACACAAAGTTAATATACGCTTGTACTTCCGAAATTTTCTTTCCAATTTCGCGCCGCTCTCAAATAGTTATTCAGCGAAATGGCAAATGCCAGCGTGAGATCAGCGACTGCTCGCATTGGTTCCCTGAGCTACGCAGATCTCGAGGAGCTCAAAGCAATAAAGATACCGAAAGATGAACAAAAAGCAGTGAGAAAGGAAATGAAAAGAGCGGAAAAGGTTCTTACTTTTTGTATTGCATTGGAATCTTCTAATTTTAAACAAACTTAAAAGTTTTAAAAATGTGTTACTTTATATCTCTCGTTTCAGAAAAAGAACTCTGAACGTGCAGAGAGCGACGATGTGGATCTGGAAACGTATGAGACTGGTTCTCCGTTAAAATGTGTTAGAATTCCGAAACGAGAGCAGCGTTATACACAAATGACCATCGACGAGACCAACGCTAATAAATAATTTTGATTATAATTTTACTATTTTGAATAATATTTATAAAATTTGTTTTCATCAACTGGTCACAAAAGTTGTCATCGATTGACAATAAAGTTTTGTTTTTTTCTTCTTTTTTTCTACAGGGAAAGTCACAAAGATGAAAGTAAGTAGAAAAAGAAGATGAGAATGATAGAGAGAAGAAGTTGTTGTTGATATGGTCAGAGGACAATAGAACGTTCCACCCGCATGGTTTGAATTTAATATAGTTCATTTTAATTTCTTTTTTTACCAAAAAAAAACTATTTTTGAATCAATTCTTAGGAGCATCTACAGTAGGAAGCGTCTTGTATATTTTTCATCCAATACAAGATTCTTTTTTTTCGAGTTCTCTGGATTTCATTTCATTTGTTCCCTCCACTAGGAGCTTTATTATTCTATATTCTAATCAGGAATGAGAATTTCACATTACATAAATAATCAAAATTATTAAAAAAATTGGGGCAAAAATTGTTGTGTGGGCCTTTGAAAATATAGTTAATTGTCATAATCTATCTAACCCTTCTTCTTATCCTTCTATGTGTGTTCCCCATACACTTCTTTTGAATGACCTCAAAAAGAAACAATAAGATTATCTATGGCAAACTGCCGAGATTATAGTCTTTTCCTCTTTTTTTTTCCTCAAAACTTCTTTCTCTCACAGACCTCACCTCAATTCTCAGTATTGAAGCTTCATTGCTGAAAACAGAAGAAAAATGAGAATTCTGCTTATTCTGGCGTTTTTGGTTCTTATTGCTGCAAGTATTCCAATCGGCCCGTCAACTATAGAGGTACAGGTAAGATTTGCATAAAAAATATATTTTTTGAACGATGAAAGTGATTTTAAGACTGTCAAACCAGACTACAAAGTGATCAAGTATACATTTACACGGGACAACGAAACTGATGTCATGGATCAAGAGCCTCCAAATTTCCAGTTGATCCCATTAGACTTTCTATGCGACTTTTGTCAAGTGGTAATATTGAAGTTGAAGCAACGTCAAGCAAAAGAAGATGATTTCGAAGTGGTTAGTTCATTTAATAGTTCATTTACATTGTAAAAATTTGAGAAAATGCGAGCAGAGTGTTCGAATTCTACAATTGATCCAAGCAGCTTGTGTGATGTTATCAATCGTGTCAACTTGGATCATTTGAAAAATGATGACCCCAAAGAAATATGTCAAATGCAAGATATGTGCAAGAGTCAAAAAAGTTTCACAGTGCAGAAAGCAGGTTCTCCTGCCATTGCGCCAAATCAAAATATTGGTGGATCCACAGGAGAGACTGTTCAAGATGATGTTGGTAGCCATTTAACTATCGATGAAAAAAATGTGAAAGCCATGCTAAATGTTGAAGATCCTCATCCTTATAATTGATAAAATACTTGTATAAATGATTGACCACATTCTCTACAAGGCACGATTTCAAATAATAGGTTGAAAATGTTGATCATGAAATTTTGCACACTTTACGATTTGAACACTTTGTTGTACCTTTGATTTCAGCTAAGATATACAGGTTCAAAAAAAAGTTCAGCGCGCTTTTCTTTCCTGCCAACCTAATATTATTTTTATTTCACGTGACGTTGATCTGATTCAACAAGCGAGTAACGGATTATTTTTACATCTAGTTTGCTATCTTTCACAAGTTCTCCTAACATTCCTTTTTCCATTTCTGAATATTTTGTTTTATTGAACTTTCTCAATTAACACACTTGTGAACTTCCTTTACTAACTAATGTCTAAACTTCCTCTGTTAAAATTTACTTCCCCCAATTTAGAAAAACGTTGCAGACCGTCAGAAATAAATACAATATACCAGATTTTTGTTTGTGTCATTCTCCGACACAATAATAATACAATTGTTATGCATTGTCATTTCTGTTTTTTGTTGTCTCTTTTGTGGGAATTTTCAATTCCCCGAAACCATCTGTTCCTCGAATAGACCATGTTTTGACTCACTATCATATTCTCAGTCACTAACCATTATCAAAAGTTTCAATAAGGAGAATGTTACTCTGTATATCATCTGATTGCCCACCCGTTTTTCGTTTTTTGACCAAGTTGTTCTTTGTGAAATTCAGAAAACTTATTCCAAATGTTTCAGAATCCGTTTATCTCCTTTTTTCTCATTTCGCGTTGCACTTAGTAACTTAATTCCAGTGTATTTCCGAGATGGCTGAAAGGGATCTTGGAGCAATATCAGAAGTACTGTTTCGAAAGAAAAAATTCAATGATGGGTCACACCTGGTTTCCCAAATGAAAAGATGTCTTACAATCTTAGATGTCATGTTTATTGCTATCGGGCATATGATTGGAGCAGGAATATATGTACTAACGGGATCTGTTGTTCGCAACCAAGCAGGTCCTGCTATCATTCTTTCTTTCCTATTTTCTGGATTTGCTGCATTGTTGTCAGCATTCAGTTATGCTGAATTTGGAGCAAGGTTGGTTCATACAAGAACATCATAGGCGTTTGATAGTTGCGCATCCTTTAATAGTTTATTGAAAAGTGTGAATTTCTTTTGTATATATTTTTTTCATTACTTTGAGCTATAAAAACTGGTGGGTTATAAAAAAACGATATCAGAACTTTAAATTTTCAGGTTTCCTCGAGCTGGAAGTGCGTACACTTATAGTTATGTTGGATTAGGGGAAATTTGGGCCTTCATTGTTGGTTGGACGGTTCCTCTCGAATACATGATTGGCAATGCAGCAGTGGCACGCTCTTGGTCTGCATATTTTGACAACCTTATTCATAAAAGCGTCTCTAATTGGACTCTGAGTACTGTTGGGCAATTGAGTGATGTAAGCAGTTTTTTTGTAAGCTTCGAATAGATACAATTTTCAGGGAAAAGGGTTTTTTGCTACCTATCCTGATTTTCTGGCCTTCTTCTTATTGTTTTTAGTAGCTATTGCAGTTGCGATGGGATCAAAGTTCTCCGCCAATGTTAATACTAGTTTCGTTGTTTTGAATCTTGCGGTTAGTGAACCTGTGTATTATTTGAGCATCATTAAATGAATCAATTCAGGTTCTAGCCTTTGTGATAATTTGTGGTTTCACTTATGCTGACTTTTCTTTATGGTCCGGGACTTACCCAGATGGCCGTTCAAAATTTTTACCGTATGGAATTCAAGGAGCCATCAGTGGTGCTTCAACATGCTTCTTTGCTTACATTGGCTTTGAGGCACTTTCCACAGCGGGAGAAGAGGCGAAAAATCCTCATCGCACTATTCCAGTCGCCACATTTAGCTCATTGGCTATTATCATTGTCTTGTATGTGCTCATGGGAGCTTCGCTAACATTAATGATTCCTTATGATGAAGTGGAAGCCGATGCAGCTTTTGCGGCTGCTTTTGAGATGAAAGGCGCTTCAGTGGCCAAAATTATAATGACCGTTGGGGCGCTAGCTGGAATGTTAAACAATCTTGTTACTGGCGCATTTGCTTTACCACGTGCTGTATATGCAATGGCAGATGATGGACTGATATTCGGATGGTTTGGGGTTATAAACTCAAAAACTAAAACACCATTGAATGCTACGATCGCCTTCACTGCTATCAACGCTATTCTGGCTCTCGTCTTTGACCTTGAAGCACTTGTTGAGTTTATGTCTATCGGAACACTTCTAGCATATTCAATGGTTTCTGTCTGCGTCATTATCCTTCGACATAGCCCCCAGTTAGTCGATGGAAGCGAAACGGAATATGATGACGGTGATTTAAGAATATTGGTAGAGCGACAAAAATTGTTTCAGGTGGAGCATTGAAATCATGGGTTCCACTGCGTAACGTCTGGGATAAGTTCTCAGAAGGTATTTCCATTCGTTGTGCTGTTGCTGGGTTAATTTTTGGATATGCATGTTTGGCACTTCCATTCAAAACAGGAATATTCAATAATTTCGGCGGAATAATCTTGTTGATCATAGGAGCCGTATTCTCTATAACTTCCTTCATTTTAATTCTGGGTCATGAGCAGAACAAGTCTGCTTCAACTTATAAGGTATTTGAACCCAGAGACACAGTGATTTCAAAATAATTTCAGGTGCCGCTGGTTCCGTATATTCCCTGTCTTGGTTTGCTTATCAACGTCTTCATGATGATCTATCTCAATTTAATGACATGGATTCGTTTATTCGTTTGGCTGGCGATTGGTATTTTGATTTATCTGTTTTACGGAATTCGACATAGCAGAGAAGCTAAACGAGTTGATGTAGTTGATGTATCCTCAAATAACATGACTGTATTTAGGAATGGCAATAGCAAATTTAACTGAATTTGTTATTTTATTGAATTTCAGCATTTTTAAATAAAGTTTTTTTTTGAATAAAACAACTTCATTAGTCAAAAAAGTAGTATGCCCAGAAAACTGAGAAAAAAAGGAAAATGACAGCGGGAATTAGTACCAGTATTTTGATATTAACAAATGGGCGCAAGGTTATTTGTACTCGTTTCAATGGGAATCTTTTCTTTTGTCTTCAAATTTTCTTTATTGGTACTGCGGGTTGTATTAGTCCAGGTGCAACTGGGTGAAGTCCTGGCTCGTTTCGTTGCGAAGAAACCCCGACGGGAGTTTTGTTCAAAGTAGGAGAAGCCTGTGCTAGAACAGCGGCAATAGCTGCAGCATCTGCATCTTGTGGAACTTCTGTATGCATTTGATTTTGGTGGTTGTTTGCTTTGGATGGGCTTCCTCCGACTGGGTCAGTTTGATCAAATGGGAACTCGGCATCAAATTTCATGTATTCTGTTAAATCGAGTCCTCCAGACTTATCAACATCAAACTTAAAGAAGAGTTTTGGGAAGTTCTCTCTCGGTTTTACCAAAAATCGCTCAGCCAGAACTCTTTCCAGTTCGTCGCGGCTCAGGGCCATGTTGAAATCTTCATCAAAATCCTTTAATAAACTACTAGATGAGAGATATCTTAGCCGAAACAAACCTCAAAAACTTTAGCGAAGTAGGCTGTTCTAGACTTTTCGTTTTTGCTTGATGCCTCATGGAAGTGCTCTTCGTACTCAGCCAGACTTACTTTTCCATCATCTGATAATTATTTATTATGAAAAAAATCTGGGTGATTCGCTTACGATTTTTGTCCAATGTATCAAACTCTTCTTTTTTGGCATCAACGTAGGCCAGTTCCATGTGAAGAAACTCATCAAACGTTACCACTTTGTCCTTGTTCTGATCCACGCGTAGGAATCGTTGTTCTGTTTTAAAAAGAATTTTCACTTCTTTAATGAAATTTGCGAGCTACCATGATTCTCTTGTTTCGTGTGGAAAACATTGAAATCCTCTTCCAACGGTAAAGGCACTGGTGCTGCGACTGTTAGGCCCAAAAGAAGCAAATAGGTAAGAGGATTAATCATTCGATTAAGACTGAAAGGACGATATCTGACGTGAATCAAAACGTGTGCCTCCCTTATAAAGAACACCCCCTTGCTGTAGGCGGGCAAGAAACGAACAAGTGTATTGACCTGTGTCCGTGTGTGTGTGTATGTTTTCTCTTCAAACAACTAGTTTTGATGTGTAAAGGACATGATACATTTCTCTCGTTTTTGTACTTGTTTTTGTACTTGCAACACAACTTCGAAGATTAATTACTTATTTAGATTACACTCCATTTTTTCATCTGATAACCAAAGTTTTGCAAATGCTGCTCGTCCAAACTTTTTTCATAGTAAGGTACAAAACTGAATTGGTAAAAATATCAGGTTGGCCGGAAAGAAATGCGTTCTAGACGTTTACGCGAATCTGCATATCTCAGCTAGAGTGAGTGATATCGAAAAGTTATCAACTAACAAAATGTTGACCGTAAAATTTTACACATTTCATCAGTTGAGCATTTTTTGTATCTTTAATTCCAGCCGAGATATATAAATCCGAACAAGAACATTAGCGCGCATTTCTTTCGGGCCAACCTAATCTATAAGTACAAGCTTGCATCTTTTGCTTTCAAGAAACTTATACAATATTCGAAACTTTTTACTGATGATCCAACTAGCGTCCTTATTTATTTTCTGCTTGAATAGACATTTAAAGAGATGAGAGACACTAGTTGAAACGTTGGAATTTTCCCCGAAGGGCGTCAATCATCTTTCACGGCACTTTCACTGAAAACATAAATATTTTAATTGTAGTGTAATAGATGACTTGATGTTTGATCAAAAGTCTATTAGTCCTTAGCCGAATAAGTTTTGTGCATAATTTTAATTCAGGCTTACTAAGCAAGAAATTCAATGATAATCATGTACAGTAATGGTCATAAAGAATGCGCTTTTGCTTTTTGTAAGTGGGAAATGATCTTTTTCAATTGATTGTCTAAATCCGAGGTACTGTGATCAAGCTCCAAAATGTTTTAATCGTATTGTACCACTCAATAACGTTCTGTTGGTAGTTTATGACTTTATTCTACATCGAACAACAAAGCTGATACATGCGGACCTTCCAATTAAAAACACCAAAAAATGTGACTTTCAGTGCAAATCTGAAATTTTTAGAAAATTTTCCAGCCTTCATTTTGACTGTAAAAGGAAGTCATGAACTACAAAAGTTAAAATATTGAATGGTACAATACAATCAAAAAGTTACGGAACTTCGTCCTTGCCTCTATATGGGTTTATTTAGGATTTTTATACAAGCTCTTCAAAATCACTATTTTCCACTGGGAAAGCGCGGTTCAAATGACCAGTATTGTAAATAATTTTCCTTTTAACATATCGCTCATAGCGCTTTCCAATCATCAGAACAATAACCAGGTAAAACATTCAACCCATTTATTAAGTTCACGATATGAATCAGTCCATAATAGATTAATTTAACAGGAAATTATACAATTATTTTGCAATTGTTGATCCACGCTTCATAACTTCCAAACTCAAAGTCCATTCATGTGGTGGCCATTTTATTTTCATTGGGCCTCCGGACACGACCAATTCCAAGTCATCACAGATTGGAATGGTGACACTGTGTGAGAAATATCTGGAAAAAATTGATTTCATTGGAATTGAAAGTTTTATTCGCCTACCCAGGTTTTGCAGTTTTTGAGGGAATCGCTCCAAGTTGTTCTTTCAGACGATCGAATACGTCGAGAACATAGAAGTAATTCTCGATGGCTAAATTGAATGAACTCCCTATGGCTCTTCGAGATTCTTTCCAGCTCTGAAATTGGAAACTATCGAAGTCATCATTTAATAAAAAAGAAAAATTACATTTGCCACTTCTTGTACTTTTTCAATTGGCAGCCTGAAGTAAATTATGTGAATGTACTTGTTCGGGATATTCTGTAGAAGAGTGTTCAGAGGAATCGGATCATGATATGGAAGCTGAATGAAAATCTCTTCAGCTCTTTGGACCTGGAATTGAATTTATATTTAATTTTTGACATATTTGAATTTTACCAGTTCTTCATTCAACATTGGCAAACTCGTCTCTCTCAAACAAAAATGAATCTTTTGTAGTTTGTTGTGTTTTATGAATGGAAGGATTTTTTGAAACTCCAAATGATCGTTGATTTTCAGATTGAGGTCTCTCACGTTAATTTTATACGTTTTTGGATCCTTTTCGTTGAGAAACTCCGGGACGCAGTATAAAAGTAAACTTCCAATTTTTACACCATTTTTCAAATACTCGTCAAAAAGTTGTTTGAATACAACTTTAGGCCCTTCTTCGATCACATATAAAAAGCGACTTTCATTGAACCGATACGTAACTAGAGCTTCTTTTTGATTATTCTCCAAATCATCATCAATGCCCTCTGGATTAAAATTCTCACGAGGTAACGGTCCAATATTCCATTCCCTTCCATTTACGTTCAACCAACTCTCTGACAATTCAACTGATTCGAGATGATAGGGATCTCGGCCTTCGGCTTTTCTGTAGGCGCCAATTTTCCAATGAATTTGCTCTCTTAATATATTAATATAGTTGACTATAATTTCCAACGAAATTTAAACTAACCGTTTCTGTAGGCTCATATGCTGCCATATGGATTTGAAACAATCGTAAGAAAGAGTTTCTTCCGACGTTGTCGAACACATTTGAAAGCGTGGATTATTCAGTTGGTTTGTTTGTCTGAAATTATTATGGTATGACTAATTGCTTCCAGGAAGAAACGAATTAAAAAAGTGAACAACGGAGGTAATCAAAGCAGATGCTTCAAAGAATAAGCGAAGAAAATACTTTCAGAAAGGTTCTACTGCTATGGATTTTGCTTGGGATGGGATACAATATGCAGATTCGGTACAAGCTATCATCCACTCTGTAATTATTTACAAACCCTAGAAAAAATTTAATTGATAACCGAAAAGACTTGAATAGAACAAGCAAACTAGAACCTTAACTATCTTCAGTCAAAATGATAAATGGAAAGAAGTCAGAGTTTTCAAACGTAGCTATTTCCTTATCAATTCTTCTATGTTCATATAAAATAATTGTTATTCGCTGTATTTGTTTAATTTTGAAGAATTCATCTGAATTTTCCTTATATTATTCATTGCTACCTCTATCAGAGGTGCATGTCAGTGATATATACCGTTCTCTTTGACTGAGAGAAGCAAAGAATTCTACGTTTTCTAAAATACTAACTAGTAGAACATAAATTTAATATATCTATAAGATAAGAACTTCTTAACACGTAAAACGTTTCACCAACATATTGATGAAATCTCTGCAGAAGTTCCAAAATGCAGCAACGATGCTCCGAAATTCCGTAAGTGCGCGAAGCTTATCGTAAATTTACACAACTCACAAACGTAACTCGCATTGCTTTTTGTCATCTTGCAACGTAATTGGAAATCTTTACAAAAGATTTAGTTTTGATATAATATTGATTTTGTTGTATTTTCTCTTTTCTGTATAATTTTCTCTCTAAATATCACTTTTTTCTGAAGATCGATGGGAGACGATTTAGATTTGTTAACGAATCAGCTGAGCAGTGGGTTTCAAGTCGATGCGGCAGCCCTTGGTGAGTTCCGATTTCACAATCATTTCGATAATATTGATTTTCTAGGTGAACATCCGCGATATTCGCAATTCAAGAATTTGACAAAAGCTGCTGAGCAACAAGCGAAGCGTCGAGAAGAAACTCTTGAGCGACAGAAAAATGGTCTTTTTGATAAAATGATGAAGCTACGAAATTTAGCGTTCGATGATGTTTTATCAGACGATGAAGAAAATTCTAGCAAAACAGAAGAACACAAAACACGAGTACGACACCGTAACAAACACGCAAAGTATGTTTTTATTGAAATCCGCGTGAATACAAGCGTGGAAAAAACTTCGGAATGAGACATTTTTCAAAAGAAAATAGCTTTTAAAATACAATATTTTAGATTCGCCGACCAATTGATGCTTAGTGAATGGCTTGTCGATATTCCCGAAACACTTTCGGCTGAATGGACAATGGTGATGGCTCCAACTGGAAAACGTTGCCTTGTTGTCGCGTCAAGGGTGAGTATTTTTTCAAAAGCGCCGTCAAAAAGGAATCCATGGTTACAGGGATATACTACAGCATACAATAAAGCAGGACGCCAAGTTGGACAGTTTCAATCACGTCTTCCCGGCGGAAATAGTCGAGCTAAAAGTAGCATCGCTATCAAGAAACAATGTAAATCATATGTTTTCAGATCAATCATGGACCATTCTTGATTGTATTTATAACAATCAGGTGTATTATGTATTAGATCTACTCTCTTGGAATTCGCATGAATACGCTGAAAATCCTTACGATTTTCGCCAGTTTATCCTCAAGTCGAAATTTGACGAGATGCCTGAACTCTCTACTCCTACTGCCGGATTCAGAAATGTATTCGTTCCTGTGCCGAGTTGTCCCTGCTCCAAAGAGCAGATGATTGAACTCATGAACACTGATATAAGGTAGATAAAAAGGCGCCTTTTCTTATGATTTAGTAGCTTGTTTTCAGTTGGCGCGTCGATGGTCTTCTCTTCTATCATAACACTGTTATTTATGAGCCGGGGCAGTCGTCATTAGTAGGATGGCTCAAGCCTTGGATGTTACCAGAGATTCTAGACGTTACGATACCAGAAAAGTAAGTTGTCTGAATTAAAACTTGAACAGAAATGGGAATTAGGTGAGAAAGAGAGTTTATATCATGAAAAACCGGAAAACCCGTAAACCAGTTTCAGATACAAAAAAGAATCTAACGGACAATCCTCGGCTGAGTTTATCGAAACGTTCAACCAGAAGCACAAACATCAATCAAAAATAGATCGAAATATGGAACAAGATTAATAATTGTCGATTTTGACTGCAAACTTTGTGTTTCCTTTCACGTGTTTCATGACTTTTTAAGTTCTCCTTTTCAGGTGAGTATGCCTCATAAGCAGCTTTTTTTCTCAGAGTATTAACGCGAATCTACATGTTCCACCCTTCTTGTGTTCTTACCTTCTTTGTGTATTATTGGCTCGTTTTTTCCAAGTTTTCTTCTAATAAGATTAGACGGAGGTGTTTCATATAAAATAATATCTTTGTATTTTCCACATAACCTTCCTTCATAATACTGTTATGGAACCGAAAAAAAAGTTACTCGGGAATTCTCGTTTCCACTCCCGAATATTTCCTCTCCTTACACTCAATGCTGCCAACAAATAATCGTTTTCGATTCGCTTCGTCGAATCGAATCGAACTGGCACTCCTTCTCTTTTCCCTCTTTCCACCCGAATACAAATCCAGTCTGGTGTCGTCTCTTCGTCTTCCGTTTCGAAAAAGAGAGAGAAAGAAGATACCATCGATTTTATTCATCTTTCCTTATCTTTTTATCTCCTATTCAGTTGTTCACCTTAATGAGGAGAAACTGTTAATTTTCAATTGATCGGAATCGGAAAAATTCACTAGTAACTTCTATAAGTAACTTCTTAACTATGAAAATTATATTCAAGTCACAGTCCTTCAAAGTAGCCCGGGCCTATTCTGACCCTCCATTAATATTCACAGTTTTCTTCTTTTTCAATCTACAATTATAACAAAAGAAGTTGATGACCTCCAAGATCTCTTGCCAACAGGTTAAGTGCGCTGTTGGTGTGTGGCAGAGACGCAAAGAACATTCTAGTTCCGAAAAAAGAGAGAAATCAAAGAAAGAGGTTGAGAGAGGCAGTAGTCGAAAAAAGAATTAAAACGTCGAAGACATTCTGTTCAGGGTTGGTGACGCAGGCCAACTCTACCTTTGAAATATTATCGTGTTTTTTCCTTTCTTCCCACACATCATCAAAATTTCAGTATGCGACCATTGACATCAACGTCTAACATATCAATTTTGGTGTTGTCTTTCTTCTTCAGTACAATCAATTCTCAACTCGATTGTGATATTTTGGATCCTGCTTGCCGTGCTAAATACAGGTCAGCGTAGAAGAATTCTCGAAGCTCAAAATGTTTATAACTAAATAAAATCCATCAAACAATTTCGATTTTATTGCAGAAGCGGAGTCAGACATTCGGATGCTCGTAAGAAGCTGAACCATAAATGTAATTATCAAGATATCTGGCTCGTCCCTGGAAGAGCTGATGCTAGCTGTAGTAAGTCCAGACACTGGAAAATATTGCAAAGTCGGCTATCTTTTCAGCAAGACCGGGAGCTAAAAAAGTGCTCGATATTAATCCTAATCAAGTGCACATAAAACCCGATGTTGTTCGATTCCCAGGATGTTTCACACTTGAAATCAAAAATGTTAAAGTCAAAGATTTTCCTGAAGCTCTCGACAATAGCTTTTTCGCTAAAGCCGAATATCAATGGTGGAATGTGAAAGATTTTTCGAATATGAAGTGCCAGAATGCAAGTAATAATGGTTGTGGCGGTTATGGAAATAACTGGTAAGACATTTTCTTTTTTTCAGCCAGAGCAAATGTTCAATTTTCAGCTTTTTCTGTGATGTATGCGAATCGTTGACTAATTTGGAGAACGAGGAAGCGGAACAATCAAGTAGCTTAGCTGGACAACTGAAAGGAATCAATTGCCCACAGAAGCCCGGATTTTATACATTTAGAAAAGTGATTATTCAGACTTCTGAACCGCAAGTAATCAATAAATGATTCTAGGAGTTCTGCTTCAACGATTGGTCTGCGTTCGATGCCGATGGCGATTGTGAGATGGATTTCCTCCAAGGAGACCGGGGAGATTACAAGGGTGCTCTAGGAAGTTTGCAACAAGTTGGATACGTTAGTTCACACCTCTATAACTGAAACATCTAATAATCTATTCAGGGGTCTGTCATTGCAAAAATTCGCTTAGCCTTCAACGCGACTGGGTCAATTTTGAGAAAGCGACAGCTCAAAGAAGAGCAAATTGAAGAGACAGTAGCGAAGGAGCTAGAAGAACGTCGTCGGACTTGGGATGTGAACAACGGCCAATTTGACAAATTCAGTCAATGGTACATTGAATACAGAAAAAATTTGTGGCATAAGTACGATAGAGGAGAAGAAGTGAATGCCCTAAAATGCATTTTTTTTCAGAGATGATTATCTTCCCTGGCTATTGTATGAGAACGAAATTTCTTGTCTGAAATTGACATTTGATGTTTGTGAGAGACCACCGCGACGAATCAACTATGGAGGTAGAAATAGGTACACATGTGAAAATTAAACAACGATTCGCTTCTGCCAGTTCGATAGGAATTTAATTCGACTTTTCTTCTTTGTATGTAAATATTTCTCTTCTTTTTGACATTCGCATTCTGTATTTGATCTCGAAGTAACCAAATACCGTAAAATATAATTTTTGAGTCTTCATATTTACAAGAAGAATTAAGGGGTCGTGGCAATTTAAAGGAAGTTACAGGAGACTAGTCAATTTCTCTTCAGAGAAGTTTTGAACCCCTCATTATTGCATTTGCCTTTTGAGCTGCTTCCCTCTTTTTGGCCAATCGTTCTTCGCGTTGTTTTACTTCCTGTTGCTTTTTACTTCGAAGCCGTCGTATCGCATCTTCGTTCCGCTTCTGCGCGAGAATCAAATCGTTTTCAGTCATCTCTCGACGGCGTGACTCCTTTCTCTGAAGACAAACATTGATTTTTTAAGTTTCACAGAGTAGAATTGCAACCTTGGGTGATGGTGCTTTTGTTTTCCGTTTTGCTGCAGGTAATTGAGCCTCATTTTCATCATGATCACTTTTTTCAATTATATCGTCAACTTGGTCAATCAGCTGCGTTCTGAAGGGATTCGATAATGAAAAAAAAAAACGGATAAGCTGGAAAAATATACCGTATTTCTTCCATAGCGATAGATTTTTTTCGTTTCACGTCTTGTCGGATAGCTTTTGCATTGATAGAATTCTGCTGGCGGACCTTAAAAAGGCATTCGATTTGATTGCACGTGAACAAATATGACTGCTGTACCTGACGAAGACGAGCGACTCGGCGTCGTTCTCTTTCCTTTTTTATGAGCTCTGTTTTTTGCTCTTCTCGCAATTTAACCATTGGCGATTATTGAAAACTTTTGTTGTTAATAAATTAATAAGTAGAAATGAACATTTGAGACTCGCGGCTTTTAAGTCATCCAGTTTTGCGCAAAGCGCAGCAAACACGTCAACAAGTCTTATTGGCGTGATTCGAGTTTTTGGCGGCTATTTCAATTTAGAACATGATGCATGAATCTTCGAATAAATATCGAAAATAACCACAGATGATTAAATTGTTATCATTGTAAGGAAAACAAAGTGTATTGTTCCTTCATGATTGCATTTCTCTTTTCAATCCAGATTCTAACCGGCTGACAGTGTTTCAAAGGTGATATAGATATTATAGAGCATGTGACTTTATAGAAAACACCCATAGACGGGCGGATGGTTAAACAGGCGAAAAAGTTTTGTTTGAAAGGTTTAATATCCTGGAGGAGTTCTTGGGATTGGGCAATGTTCACAGCCTCCTGGCTCTCCAGGTGGTCCTTGTGGTCCCTGAAAACTTTTCTTGATGACTTTTTCTAAAATCAAAAAAAAAAGGGATTACCTCTGGTCCTTGTGGTCCTTGCTCTCCAACTGGTCCTGGTCTTCCAGCATCTCCTTGTGGTCCCTGTGGCCCTTCTGAGTTGCCTCCATCAAGTCCAGCTTCTCCGCGAGCACCTGGTGGTCCACGAACTCCCTTGTGTCCGGCTGGTCCTTGTGGCCCGTTGATTTGGTTAACACGTCCTGGTGCTCCCTTTGGTCCGCTGACGCCTTGACGTCCTGGTGGTCCCATCATGCCTGGTGGTCCTTGCATTCCATTGGCACCTGCCTTTCCGTCTGGTCCATTTTCTCCGTTTCCTCCCTTTGGCCCTTGTGGTCCCTTGGATCCTGCCATTCCTTGTGGTCCTGGTGGTCCTGGTGGACAGATGATACAAGGCTCATTGACAATGGCACTTTCCAGAAGACTTCCCTCCTTTCCTTCGGTTCCATCATTTCCACGGATTCCGTCTTGACCGGCGTTTCCGTCATCTCCTGGTGGTCCTGGTGGTCCAGCTGGCCCTTGTTGACATGAGCAACATGTTGGAGCTGGCTCAGAGTTTGTGACTGGGGCTCCGTAACCTCCTGCAGCTGGTGGGTTTGGTGAAGAGTATTGACGCTTTTGTCTGTGAGCCAAGTGTGGTCCGCCAATATCATGAATTTGGGCCCACATGTCACGGGAACGAGTCTGGAATACAAAAATTGTTTTTGCATAATCAGATTTTGAATTACATACCTTACAGAAATCGGCTTCAATAATCAAATGACTTTGGAACCCAGCAACATACGAATACAACATTGGAAGAATGACAATTGCTGCAATCACGGCTACAGTTGAGACAACGATGGCAAAAAAAGCCACACGGCGGAGCTCTTTGTGCTCCGATGTCTCCATCATGATTTAGGTTACTGCCTGCAAGTTGTATTGTTTGAAAATGGTCTTAAGAGAAATGAAAGGTATGGCGGTAGTTGGGGAACAAGAACATCTCTCGAAATGAGAGGATAGATAAGAATGCGGTTTATATGGGACACTCCTGCTTCCTACCGCTCGGACACTGGACTGAAAATCGGATACGAACTGCGTAAGACACCCGTCCTTTCTTTTATAGACGCCACATCCTAGGCGCCCTAAAGGATACGGATGCGACAAGAGATAGAACACTATCTCCGCATAGACGCAGAGACTGTCGTTGCTAGTTTCTTGGCGCTTGACGAGTACTTCTACGGGAGGGCGGAGTTAGCAGCGGGCAAGAGGCAAACGGTGAATTGAGAACGGTTCTGAATTTTTAGAAAGCTCAAAGAGGGAATAATCTGGAAATGAAAGAATTCAGAAAATTTTTGAAAAATGAGCAAAAACTGGGAAGATCATTAGTAGTTTTGAAAAGGAATATTTTGAAACAATTTGAGAAATCTTTGAAATTTATTCCTCAATTAATCCCGTTTTCCACAATTCTATAAACACGATTCTACTAACAAATAACATAAAATATTTGTCGGATTTATTTGCAATATTTCGATAGTTGAAAAGAATATTCGTTTGAATTGAATGAGAGTTAATACATATGTAATATGGAAACATAACCGAAACTTTCAAAACCAATTACAATTAGACCGATATAAGAAGGATAAAGCAAGAAAGATGATCTGCGTGTTTGAATTAAAGAAAATGCATTGGTATTATTTGGGGACAACATTTAAAGGTACATCCAACACATGTTATGCATTGAGGGGTGCAAAAAAGAAAAGATATATAGCTTCTTAACAAAAATACTACTTGAATGAGAGAATAGATAATCATCCGGGATCATTGATAATTTGAAATCCTGATGATGTAACAATAATATATATCAAAAAAGGGAAAAAGTGGATACATACTCAAAATTGTTTGAACAAACAGAAAAGTTGTTCAGAAAGAATTCTTAATCATAAGTTCCAGTTTTTCAGATGAGCTCAGAGACAGAATGTTATTGTTGTTAGAATGATTTAAAGAAGTTCTTCCTGAATCTTGGATAGAAAGAATCGGCAAAGTTTCTAGCGGCGTCGATGAGTTCGGAACTTCTCCTAACTTAGTATCACTGGGATCACCTTCCAGTTTTACGTGTAATGTCGGCTGTGGCATGACGAATTCTCCGCATATTGCACGGCATAGACTATCCGAAATTCCAAGAATATCAAGAATTTTGTTCATTTTTACGGAACTGGACTCAAAGTTTTGGCCAAGACTAATATTCTGCACAACTGCTCCAAGTTCACGAGATGCTGTACTGATTATCAGATCGGATATTTTTGATTGAATTGCTTGGTTCCAAAATGTAACAGCATCTGTAAGATTTTTGCTTAAATAAGAAGACACGAGAACTGAGCATACACTTCTTTAGAACTTTAATTAGAATCTTAACTGACAAGGTTTGAAATTGGAAACATGCATAACTAATATATTAGGTTTGCCGGGAAGAAACGCGCGCTGAACTTTTTTTTGAATCTGAATATCTCGGCTGGAATTAAAGATACAAATAAGTAGTCAACTGATGAAATGTGCAAAATTTTATGGTCAACATTTTGTTAGTTGACCACTTTTTGATTTTCCTCACTCTAGCTGAGATGTGCAGATTCACGTAAAAGTTCAACGCGCATTTCGTTCCGGCCAAACTAATATTTTCTTACTGGATTTAATGACACTGTAGACAAAACAAAAAACACTCACCGTTTTCCATGAGGTCTTTGATAGCTTTCTGTTTTTGTAAAACCATTTGCTCTGCTTTCTCTTGTCTTTTGTGATTCTCTGCATTCCATTGTGCAGTGATAGCGGCAAGAAAAGCCGCGTGGCTTAGCTGTTTATCTAAACGAATTAGGTTAGGAGGAAATAGGTTGCACATCCAACCTTGTAAAAAAAGAGCTGATGGCGTAGATTGTCTCCTCTTTTTGACCTGGTTAACATTTGAAGTTGTTTGAGGCTTTGAGGTAGATTCACTGTTCTTGGTGATGTAGTTTCGAGAGTGACACTTGAAAGAACATTGCTCATGGTGGTTGTAAAAATCTAGGTGTTTTGTTTCCATTAAAGTTCTGAAAACGGAATTTTACATTTTAAAAAGTTGCGTTTGCAATGTTTAGCTTACCTTAGCATTCGCCCATCATGCTTGATGGCCCCTTTCCAGTCTTTCTGTTTGCTCTTTTCAGCTTTCACAGTAAACTCAACTGGTGTGAGTAGAACACCGGGTGAATCTGAAACAAAATTTATTATAGAGAAACAGGTATTAGTTATGAAATACCAAGAGTATCAATGCACGGCTCACGTATTCCTGGACAAATGAAACGTTCTGTGTGTAAACGACCATATAGACTACCGCATTTGACCTGAATGATATGAATTGGTTTAGCATTTATACTAAAGTTTTCTCACTTCAACATATTTTGGCATCTTAACGTTAGCATCTGATTCAAGGCAAGAGGAAGGATACGTTTGAGGTTTGGTCGTCAGATCCACATTTTCTTGAGAGGCTTTATCGTATTCCGGGGACATTTTTGGCAATTTGGCTTCATATTTACCTTTTTCATTCTCTGACGAAATTCGTTTCATCTGTAGTAGATACACAATCAGAAAAGAGATTATCGAACCGTACGTTGGCAAAGCTTGGGATTGGAAAATATTGAAAAAAGTCAAATGAACTATGATTATGTTATAAAAATGGAAGCTAAAACATGTTACGGATTTATGCAAGCTGAAAACGAAGATTGTAAATTAAATGATGAACGTCTTCACATTCAGGAAAGGCAGTTGTATGTGCGGTGTGCGCTCATCGATGCAACGCGAACGTGTTTCGCGTGACGTGTTTTTCCCTTCATATGTCTGCGTCTATCAAATAACTTTACTGCTTCTCTCCGTTCTCTCACCGAACTGAGTTTTTCTGTGGAGGTCGGAGGGGTCATGTCTCACCAACAACACCCGCACCGAAAATTCACTGACGGGGGCGGGCGGGCAGTCATCAGTAGACATTACAATAACAACGCGCACCACAACACGGAAATAACGAAATGCGTTTTCTGTTAGGTTTTATCGACTATTTTGCACGTTTTAAACTGGTTTTTCAAACTCGTTATTCAAATTATTCAAATGATAAATTTAGTTAGAATCTTGAAAATGTAAATAAAGTTTTGGTCAAAGCCTCATTTTCGGTAGTTTAAATTAATTGAGTTTCTCGCTATATTTTGTTGCCCACTGAGAAATAAAAAAAATTCCAATAGTTGAGTACAACAATAGAACAATCACTGAATTACGGAAAAATTTGAAATAAACAAAAAACAGTTTATTTTCAAACAAAATGATACAGATCAAATAATCAATCACATAAAAAAAATTAGATAAATAAAACCAATGGCGTTGTTGAATTTTCATCAAACCCATCGATTACTCGCTTTTTTTCCGCTCTCGTTTTCCAGGTTTTCCAAGATCACTACCTGAAGATGATGATCGGCTCAGCTCAGTTCTTTGTATCGAATTTTTTGAATGCTTGCTGGATTTCGGGGAGTCTGTAACAAAATGTTTGAATATTTCGGTTTCTCAGTAGTAGTACCTGTGTCAGTGTTCGTCCTTCTTTTAGCCTCTTCTTCTTCCTTTATCACAGGCAAACTCTCATTATACCAAGATGGACTAGTAGGGACATGCGACGGCAAATCAATGTGATCAGTAATTTGTGACGCATCATTATGGTCTCTCTCCTTCATTCCGTTTGTGTTGTATACAACTTGGCCATTGAAATTTGAGTTCTGAAAAATGGCCGAATTTTAAAAAGTACTCAGCTCCCATGGTCTTGTTGTTCAAACCGAGTTTTGAAGAAAATTTTTTCAAAAAGAAGTTAATTCTCCTATGATAAAAAAACTGAACAATCTGATTTCAGTCCTTCTTGAACATTTTTACGTTCAAAAACTCTCGAACCTTCAGCATTTCTTCTAGTTGTGTTTGAGGGAGAGAACTCCATAGTCGTCCCGATTTTGGTGTTCCAGAAGCTTGGTTCAGTTTATTGTTAAACATCTCAACATCTATTTCGACACTGCCTTTTCTGCAACTAGTTTTCAATTTTTCGGTGTTGAAATCATGAAAATGCTACTCACTTCTGTCTTTCATTCTCAAAGTCTTGAGCAGATGAGTGCCTTTTTCTATATCTATCCCCAATTCTGCTACCAGCTCTCATTCTGCGGAACATTTCACTCAGCTTTCGACCTCCATTTGCAAAACTATTAGAAAAGGCAAGAGATTCACCCGAAGCATAGTTACTTCCATCACGTGGGTGTTTCAAACCAACAACTGGAACGACATCGGTATCGTCCATGTCACCATCCCAATGGGACATTCGTGACATCGTTCGGCGACGTGGTCGTACCATGAACGGTTCCTCCTCGGTCGGCCTTAATAACAAAGTACAAACTGACGCCATTTGTAACTCACATTTCTGCACATGATCCAACTTGCGGATTCAATGGCCTCATCGCACTTTCAGCAGTATAAAGAGGCTCTGGAATTGCATCCTCCCAAAACTGATCTTTTTCAAGAGTTGGGTAACGGTTGTAAGCAGTATCAACAACCATCAGCCCTACCTGAAATTAATATGTATTAAGAAGGTACTTTTTAATGAATGATACTTGTAAATTTCTGTCAAGAATCCAATTGCACTCAAAGTCATCGTCGTCTTCACCCAACGGGTTTAATAGGACCTCGGCAACTTTCATCCAACCAATGAAAAATATGAACTGTAGGACAGACATAATAGGAACATATAAATCAATGGTTCGTTTATAGTCTGGAACACGTGTGCTCTCCGGATGGAGATACTGTCTACCAAACAAAGCGACAAGAAAATAGGATCGAACAGCTAGGTGCACAACTTGAGTATACACCAATGGAACAGGAACCCAATCGTAGAGTGTAAGGGAGAGAATATTAACACGAAATTGACGCATTTTCTGATGAACAAAATAACTCAATTTACTTCAACTGTAGCGGTTACCTCCATCAAATCTACATAAATTATATCACTAGCAATCATTCCTTCCTCTCTAGCGAGACTGATCATAGAGAAAAGCCAGTGCATTGGCTGCCAGTATTTCGCATGTGGACTTGGAATTGATTCAAACTCTTCCATTTCTTTTTCAGTCATCAAGCCAGCTGTCACCAAGTGATTAAAAGTTGGAAAGCGTTTACGAACACTTGCAGCCACATCGCGGTAAACCTTCAGATATTAAGAATCAGATGAGAAAATTTAAAGGAAATACTACCATAGCTTGTGTTAAAATAGAATATCGTATGCAATTTCTTCTAACACACTTGGCTCTTTCTGTTTCTCCTTTAATATACTGTGTAATCCACAAACACGGCCTAAAATCCTTCAGTAAATTATCTATTGAAAAATTATCAAATTTACGTATCGATCCATCCAATATTGTCAAAAATCTGCCACCATCTCGTGAAAACAGCAGAAACATAAAATCCCAACATAAAAGTAATAGGAATAAAATTGGAATAAGTGTCGAAGAAAATGCAAAGATCTTCGAAAGTACTAAAAGTTATTTCTTTGATAAAACCGAATGAACAAAAGACTCACGCCCTTTGTGCCATGCTCAGCAGGCATCTATAGATAGCACTAAGCACTGCATACAAGCATAGCCAAACGACAAGCTCTGCCCAGACAGATTTCCAAATTGATCCCTAAATAAAAAACTCTTGTATGAAAGTACAACATTTTCTCGACTTACTTTCCATCGAAAAAGCAATTTGTATAAGCAAAAAAATGAAGAAGATGCAACATCGAGTGAATAAGTTACGGTCATTCTGAATTATATGCTTAAACACACAAAATATCACTGTTAATCAGAGAGCAAGATATAGAAACAGACAAGGTAAAATCAAATATGGAGGGAACAGGTTTTTTCAAAAATATTTCTATTGAATTTTAAATTAGAATTTTTCATCAAAGGTCTTCGATTCTTTTCCCGTTTTCTCTCAATTAAAAAGATCGATCAATTTTGAATTTAACAAATTTAGCACATAATTTAACTTTAATCGCATAAACGAAAGATTCTGATAATTCAAAATCTTTTCGTACTTCAGTATCGTCGGAATTGATTTTTACGATTCTATAGTTTCTTTTAAAAACAGAAGACAAAAAGATGACGTTGGCCTTGCAAGAGAAAACAGATAAATCAAAAACAATGCATGACAAATCAGTTGTCACAAATGATATCGATGAAAGATATTTGCCGGGTTTCCATTCAAGAAACATGTTTTTATTGGCATGGATCACTATTTTTTGAAATAAAATTCTATCCAAAAACAGAATAAACGTTGAGTTTGAAAATTTTCATATATGGATCTCATCTCTATAATGAGATCAGATCAAAGCAGAAAACCAGACTTGTCAAAATGCGGGCCCGGCCGATGAAAAACTCTCCGGCCCGGGTTTCATAGCCTTTGTTTTTTTAGCGTGTTTTTCTCGATTTTCAGCCCAATTTCGAATCTTTTCCTGGATCTTTTTACTTAAAAATCGATCGAAATTTCCTCCTTGAAAGCATAGGCCAAAAAAAAAAGAAAAAAACCGCGACAAAAAAAAAAAACTGAACAAGACATGTTTTGCCCTGAACCTCAGGCCGACCGGGTCGGGCCGGCCTGGTAGAAACTTCTCCAGCGGCCCGACCCGTGACAAGAGAACTCTATTGAGAGCTGTAAATAAAACCATGTTGTTATGTTTCTACAACAATGAGTGTAACGATTGATCGGCCGGTATGATAATCTGGTTGAAGTTACTGCGTGCTAACCCTTATTGAATATTCAAAAACTAAAGTTTTTTGTGTGATACTTAAGTTTAATCACTCACACATCAACTGAAAAATCAAACTCTTTTTTCTCATTCTATTGATGTCATATGTGTTTTTACCATGACAGTTGCTTATTCTCTGGATGTGGCAACATCAGGTTTGTTTACTCAAATTAAAGTTTTATTGCGATGGAAAGGATCAGTTTGGAAGTCGATTTGGTCGGAACTCCTTATTTGGTTACTATTATATACTGTCTTGTCTGTAATTTATAGAGTTTTATTGAACAAGCAACAGAGAGAGTGAGTTTGGTTTTGTATGTATGTTACATGGGGACCAATTAAGAATTATGTGGACCCAAAATAAATGTGTGGACCCATCTTCAAAAAGTCAAAAAATATTATCATTTGCCTCTATTATAGCGGCATCTCATTTTAAAGAGCATTGCAAATGGATTAAATTCGTCAATACATTTTAGTCAATTTAGAAGTTTTATTCATCAGTCATCAGAAATTTTCACCATTTTGAATTAAAATGTTTTTGACTTCTGAATAAAACTTCTAAATCGACTAAAATGTATCAACGAATTTATACAATTTGCAATGCTCTCTTGATAGAGGTGATAATGGAAAAAAAAAGAAAAATATGTTGACTTTTTGAAGATGGGTCCACATAATTCTTCATTGGTCCACATATACCGCACAGAGCCGTGAGTTCAAAAGTTTATATCCAATAAAAAACTTTATTATAGAGTATTTGAACAATTATGTACATTTTTTGACACGTTCTCAGTGTTCATTCCTGTCACTTTCATGCTAGGTTTCTATGTCTCAATTGTTTATAATCGATGGACCAAAGTTTTTGATAATGTCGGATGGATTGACACGTACGAGAGATGAGAAAAACTAATCCTAAAAGCCAATAATTAAAGGTCAGCTTTGACTATTGCTCAATATATCAGAGGAACATCGGAACGTTCTCGTCTAATTCGAAGAAATTGCATACGGTACATGATAGTAGCACAAACGATGGTTTTTCGAGATGTGTCACCAGCAATCCGACGACGATTTCCCACGATGCGCCATTTAATTAGTGCTGGATTGCTAACAGAAGATGAAATGATAGAATTTGATGCTATTGTTAGCCCACAGAGCAAATATTGGCAGCCTATTCAATGGTTATTTTCCCTTGTCACTATAGCTAAAGATGAGGGGCTCATTGCTGATTATTACCTTTATGTTGATTTAATGGACGTGAGTTCACTTTAATTTCTCATAAGTTTTAGTAAAAACCTTAAAGAAAATGCGCGAATTTCGCACAAAAATTCTGAACTTGGTGATATTCGATATGGTGCCGATACCGCTGGTCTACACACAGGTTGTCAATCTAGCTGTCCGGACATATTTCATTTTGGCACTTTTTGGGAGGCAGTTTCTCGAAAACAACAATATACCAGGAGCAAAATGGAAATTAGATATATACTTCCCTCTCATGACCTCGCTGCAAATTATTTTCATCATAGGATGGTTAAAGGTTTCTGAAGTGATGCTAAATCCGCTCGGAGAGGATGATGAAGATTTTGAGACAAACTGGATAATTGAAAGAAACCTTCAGGTATACTATATTTTGTAAACATGTCATTTTTACACATTTCAGTGCATTTTTTCAAGAAGGGTTCTAGCCACATTGTTTATTTTCGTTGCTTTTCTATTTTTCCATGCTGTTTTCATTGCACATAAAGAAACTGCTCAAAATCGCTCCGAAGCGCACAAAATGCGCCCGAAATTTTGCGTTACAGATTAACGGCCGCGGCCGTCTGGCAGAGGATTTTCGCCCAAACGGTCGCGATTGCCGATCTGTAACGCGCGATGTGACTACAGTCCTCCTTAAACTGTTGCTTTTTTTGGAACCGCTCAAACTTAGTTATGAGTTTATCACATTTTCTGCGAGGGCTATAGAGATCAATTTTTTATCTATAAAATTGTAGGTCGGATATGCAGTTGTGGACCAGGCATATGGACGGTTCCCTACAATAAAAAGAGACCCATTTTGGGAAGAGGAAACCCCTCAGACAATGGATACACCTACTTCAACTAGAAAGCACACGCACATGCAAGGCAGTTGCATTAATATGTTCAATAATTCAGAAGTGAAATCTCGCAACAGTCTTTATTCAGGAACGAAGCAGATTTGGATAACGGTATCATTTCGTATGTTCGACGTCGTTCTCGATCCACTGGCGAAGAGGATGCATCATCCGGCTATACAGAAACAACTAGAGCCAACAGTTATGCATCAATGTTGCCCCGTCATATGTGGGCTCAACCGAAAAGTAAAATTTCCAGTGCTATCGCTAGATTCTACAAATCAGAACCAGAGCCAAGGCGAGCAAGTGTTTGTGGGTTACTGATTTTTTGAAATGAAATCATCGTAGTTTTTTTTTTCCGGTGTGGCTGCTCTCGACCTTAATCATCGAAGAACGTCGACAGACGTCCGGGAATTAGATGCCTCCGAAAAACCGGATGACTGTACTATTGATGTACCGGCATTGGTCCAAGAGAGAATAAGAATTGCAAAACAGCAAGCTGTCAAAATTGATATTCCGGAGAAGGTTTCAGAGCCCTCCTCTACCACGCCTTCTACAACGACAACTGGCGAAGAAAATCCATCTGTAACTTCAGTCTGAACGGAATCCCAAATTATTTCTCGTTTTACAGCTCTCACCGTCCCCTAATACTGTTAAATGGTTTGTTGAAGAAATGCCTATAATTGAAGAAGAAGATGAAAAGTCGCATAGAAAAACACCAACAATTACAGGTTCTACTTAGTTATTTCAAAATTATTCTGTTTCTGTTTTGAACATATTTCTTGAATAAAATGATTATCCAAAGTCATTTTGCAAACTGACTTGTGTGGTAAAGATGAAAAAATAGTCCACAGCAGACTTGTCAAGGGCCGGGCCGCGGGAGAAATTTCCGGGGATTAGGCAAAACATGTTTTTTTTTCGAAGATGTTTTTTCGCGTTTTTTCCTCTTTTTTGGCCTATGTTCATTAGAAGGAGAGTTTGATGGATTTTCAAGTAAAAAGACAAAAATTTTTGAACTCGGACCTGTCCGACCGACATTTGCGACTATCGGCCCGGCCCGCATTTCGACAGGTCTGGTTCACAGAGATTGACTCCATTTTTTCGAAGCTTCAGGTTTTTCGTAAGAATGGGACACTTTCCGTCCTAATACTTCTTATTAGTTAGCTGACACAAAAGCAGTCCGACTGCATAAAAATAAAAAGATGTAGTCTTGAAAAAAGGCATGAAGAGAAGATGAAGCCTTTTTACATGGCTCGAACTGTTTTGGGTCACATGTTACGTCACAATGAATGTAACAAAAGTACAAAGGGTTTATTAGTCGATCTTCATTTAAAAGAACCTTTGATTCATTAAATCTATACTTACTGTTCGAATACGCGTCCACTATTATTAGTTTGACTTTTTTAAAAATCACAATAATGAGAGCACCAGAGCTTATTGGATAAACTAGTAAATAAAAAAATAAGTTGGTAAATACTGGCAGAAAAGTGTTAAAGTGTGATTAGAAAATGTTATTAGATTTGCGAAAGGGAATCGAAGTTGTCATCAAAATGAGATACAGTTCTTCTCGAATCTTCCGTTTTGTTGTTATTAGTGTTGTTGGTAGACGATTCAGATTGGGCTGTTATCCGTGGAGTCCTCGGCCTAGCTTCCAACATAACACCAGCAATCCTTGGCTCATATTCCACTGCTCGTCTTTCACGATTAGAAAATGAATGTAGACGAGAATTCGAGTTTTCTCGCGGTGAAGAAGATACCACGTCATTTCCAGGATACAGATCAAAAAACTTGCATTTGGCTGGACGGAGACAGTACGAGCACAAAGCGGAGAGTAACATCATCTCCCAAGTGCACATGAAAGATGCCCACCCTGAAAACACACGATCTGAGAACCAGAGTCCATATATGACTAACATTACATAACTTCAGGTGATTATTTTAACAGCTGCTTTTTTTCATTTCTGAGAAGAAAAACCTAACGTAGTTTCGCGAAATTGAATTTAAGTCATTTGAACTATTCTCAAACTAAACGGGAAAATCACCAAATTTGGAAGCTGTTTCTTCAAACCGGCTCAGTTACAGGATCCTCCTCTTAATGATGACACATTTCAAAACTCACACAAAGCTTTTGCTGCTGCTGGAAGATACCGATCCGATGCAATGAGTCCAACAGCTGCTGCGAATTCGAATACAAACTTTTGAATAGTGTAGATGCATTGAGCAATATCACATGTTCTAAATAAGAAATCAAAGCGATACGGAGAGTGTTTTTCTCTTCCAAGCGGAACCATAACATAACAACCGTAAAATGCTATACACATTGAGAGTAGTGCCAACAATTGGGAGAAAACAAACCATCTGGAATTTGTTGTATGCTTTTGCAACATTGTGTTTTATTCCCTTACATGCTTTCTCTTCTTCCTTCTTGTTCCATTGATACAACAACTGACACAAGTTCCAGTAATGTTCTGATTATTGGTGTTTGAAAAACTAACCATTCTATTCGACGTAAGTTTTGACTGGAATAATGCTATTTTCAAGAATGACTAAAGCTTTACTCACTCTGTACTCTCCACTGACGGTAAAAATTTACAAAAGCATAGTGGTGGAACTGCGAAATTGACCCGAATGTTTCGTTGTAATAAGTAAGCGCTCATTTCTTGACGGCCGCCAAAAATGTTGAAAAGCAGAGTAACCATTATGAAGAGAGTGAACATGAAGTAACTGAAATTAGAGAGTTTCAAACAGGGACGAGCGGCAACGGCATTTCCGCGTTGCCGAATTGCCGAAGTTTCGGAAATCGTTGCCGTTGCCAAATTGCCGAGCTTTTTTTCGGCAATGCTTGTTGATGAGCTTTGATAGTAATTTAGAACTTTGAGCATATATTAGTTCAAAATTTTTCCAAAAACTGCAGAAATTTTAGTATGTTCTCCAGATAAAAACAATACAAAAACAATCGGGACACATTTTTGCTGGAGCTGTTGGCGTTGCCGCTAGCCCTGGTTTCAAACACATTTCTTATGATATTGGAAAACTTACACTAGAGAAACAGCATACAAAAAGACGGCAGCACGAGGAATGAACATACCAACCAGACTTGCAAAAGAGGTTATCTAGAAAAAGCTTTTTTTTGTATGAAGTCTCGAAAATGTATCTTCTTACCGGAAACATGAAAATCAGTGCATACATATCATTGCGTATTCGTTCATTCGAAATGTACTTCAGAACGAAGTAAAGATGGAAAAATGAAAGAACAAAAGTTATGGCAACGAAAACGCAAGCGATTGTAAGACAAGACACATGCATCACGGACATGTCTGAAACTCATAATTTTGATTTTTTTAGTTTAAAAAAATTTACATACTAGCAAGCCAGTCTGTTGCTGATGGAATTGGAGGCTCGATAAAAGAGTTATTATGTGGAATAATTGTTTTTACTATCTCCATTCTGAAAAGAAATAAAATCAGTTTCTGCAAGTTCACCACAATCCCTATAGTTAACTACAATCTCACTAAACACTTTTAAAAAGAAATTCTAAAAATTGGATTCTTAAAAAAACAGAAAAGTACGAAATTCACCCAAGAGAATGGGAAAACTTCATGAGAAAAAGAATAAAAAGAAGAGAAAAGGGGGGAGACTGAGAATGTAGGAGGAGCCGGGGCGAAGCAGACATAGACGAAATGCAGAGTTCCGTGAAGGTAACTATGGTAACTAGCTCCTTTGAGTCGCGAGAGGAAGAAGCACAGCTAGGAATTTTTGGAATTTTTGGCTCCGAGACATTTTGAAATTAGACTTTTTGTAACCGCGACGACTCGAAGCCAGATATTTCGAAACGGTTGAGAAAATCGTTAAAAAAGCTCGGAAAATGGTGAAAGTTTTGAAAATTTATAATACAAAATTTGAGTTTTCTATGAAAATACCAAATATTTACAGAATTGTATTTGACATTTTCATAGAAATCTTTCTCTTTTAATTCAAAATTTTCAGAAAATTCCCACATTCTAAGCCACGATTTTCTCAGAGGTTCCGAAATGCCTGGTTTCGAGATGTCGCAGTTTCGAAAAATCGCAGTTTCGAGTCGTCGCGGTTTAGAAACGTCTAGTTTAGAAACGTCCATAAACTACTAGAAAATTTTATTAGATGATTTCTTTTTCAAGTGGAAGTCTTCAAAAGTTATGTAACATCTAACATTCTAACTTATGGAAAAAATCATGAAAACATGTTCGGTGTGAAAAAGGAAGTGAAAAATTTGAATAACTCTCTGATTATTTTTTTCAGTGCAATTTTGAAAAAAGACAGAGCTCGAAAATGAGAAAAACAAGAAATTCATCATATTCTTTTAGTTTTCATATCCAAATAACACACGAGTAATGACATGCCTTTGTATGAGAAAAAAAAATAACATGAACCAATATTTAGACACATGCTATCCAATGGTCTATTTACAAATGTGTGTGTTTCCGTATTTCTACACACCGTACAAAGGGATTAATTAGGGCGGCTTACGGATTTATTACACGTTTCATTTAGCATTTGTTTGTTTCGCTATTTTTTCATTCTTTTCACGGTCTTTCTTTTCAATAAGAAAGGAACAGTGATGTACTTTTTTCTATTTAGTTGCCAAACCGATGCTTGTTTCCTCCCATTATTAGACTTTTCTCAAGGCTTAGGCTTCTGGAAACCTACTACTAGCCGCCCGGAGGGCGGCGTGAGCGAACTTGAGCGATTAGTTTAAATTTCAAATCAAAAAGTCGAAAATATTTTTTCCGAAGAAAATTTCACGTATGTCTATAATTACCAATTTACCCCCAGATTTTCATGGCAGCCTAGCTCAGTGGTTAAGCTTCCAAACTCGAACAGTAGGAGTGCTGGTTCGAATCCTTCAAAAGGGTAAAGGTTTTTGTACATACAAAATAGCCTGAATTTCGAAGGAAAAAGGTTGCAAGGGCGAAATAAAGCAATTTGGAAATTAATCCCCTTGTACGGATGTGTAGAAATACGAGAGCGCCAAATGTGTCTGACTTTGAACTGATTAGTTTTATTCAACAGGTGTTGAATTGAAGTCGGATACTTACTTACGTGTGGAATTCTATTTAAAAATGCTCAATTCTGTCTTAAGATAACTCTGCACTAAAAATTCAAAATGCGTCAGCAGTCCAAGTTAAACAATTTTCACATCGCTAATTCAGGAACGAATTGAATGGAGAAAAATGAGAAGGATTAATTCCTTTGTTACCCAAATGAACGTCATTCCTCAATAACTTACATTGAAATATATACGCATACACTTTTTCAAAGAGAGCAGACCAGGATGTTTTAATTCATAAAGAATTCATTTCGAAATGTTTTTTTATAAATATGATTGGAAATGCGTGAGAGTTTATAAACTAGTTTATCGGAAAACGCGTGAGTTCATAAGAACTCGTTTGAAAATAGGGGCTCTCAAAACAAGAAAGTTTCTTTGATGTAATTTATGAGTGTCAAAATTTGAATGAAAATTTATATTGGTCCAGCAAATTAATGAGCAAGCGCGCGCTTTCTCGCTCAAAAAGTTTACTTTTTTAAAAAGTTATTTCTGGTGCAACAACATTTTAAAATAGACGTTTTTGCTGCGAAAACCGGAAAATTCAATGAAAAAAATTCATAATCTGAAAAAACTTAAGTACTGAGTGCTCTGGGGGCGCTTGCTCATTAATTTGCAGCGCCAGTAAATGAGCGTCAAAGCCAGCCATAATCATAAGAAGAGGAAAACGGCAAAAAAGTTCAATAGTTGAAAATTCATTATTTCTACATTATTGGTCGTATTTATACACACGTTCAATGGCAACACACTTATATTGGCAAAGAGTTATCCTGTTGAAAAAGATACGGCATTTGGCTTTGTTATGTTTCTTTTGGTCTTCATCTGTTAGTCATCTGAAATGAAAAATCTTGTATAATTAGCGAGTAAGCACAATAAAATCTTCTGCTCGAGAGTAATGAAATGAAAAAAAAAACTCGGTTGACTAATCAAAGTGACTAATAACAAAAAGTTAGCTTCCTCGGTAATATTTCAAGAAAGGTCCTATTATGTTGGCTGGAAAGAAATGTGCGATGAACTTTTTTTCGGGTTCATATATCTCGGCTGGAATTAAAGATGCAAAAAAGTAATCAACTGGTGAAATGGGCAAAATTGCATTACTAATACATTGTTAGTTGACTACTTTTCGATATCACTCACTCTAGTTGGGATATGGAGGTTCGCCTAAAGGTTTAGCGCTCATTTCTTCCAGGCCAACCTAATACTATACGCCTCTCTGTATTTTCTCTAATGCTGCACTACTCTCGTGAATTAAGTGGAAAGAACTAATAGTTTGTTCGTTTGAGAAAACTATTAACTTTTTTCTTGATTGCAGCAATTGTTATAACTTACAGTTTACACTTGACTTCCCAAATCGAAGCATACTTCCAAATCAAACGGGATCTCTTCCAAACTACCAAGAACACGACATGATCTCACAGGCATCTTTTTCAGACACTTTCCCACTTTTTTCATACTGCAGCTTCTACTTTTCCCACAAAGTTCTTTCAGTTGATTGGTTCTTATTGTTCCACTGTCTTTACTTTCTTTTATAAGCCGCTTACGATTTGAAAGAGGACATGAAAGCCCAAAAACTGAGTTCTTTTTTGTCAGCTTTTCAGTACCAAAACCGAAAATCTTGAGATCATTTTCTGTTTCGCTCAAGCTAACACGTTGTTTACATGCTCGATGCGGAACTTTTCTCTGCTCTGTTTCTTTCTTCTTCTCGATAATTAGCTGCTCCACTGATGAGTCAGAATTGCGGCATTTCAGTTTTCTTAGATCCAACTCTTTGATTTTTCTTCTTCCGTTTCGTTCGTTAGTTTTCACTGATAGCTTGATATGATCGCTATTCTTGTACTCTTCCTCATAGCAATCATATAAAATCGCTCCTTCTATTTCTTCTTCCTTAAGGCGAACCAAAAACTTAACACTCGGTTCCGTTACTGTGGCACCATTAGGAAGAACATTCGTTCTGTAAGAAAGTCCATTTTTTGCTGATGACTTAATGTAAAGGTTAAGACATAAGGTTAAGACGTGATGTTAAGACGTAAGGTGAGACAACTTAATTTCATGTGGAGCATCAAGCTTCCAAGAAAGCTGTATCGTTTAAATCTAAAATTAATGAATACTCACCCCACATTGTTCCCTTTCCCAATAGAAAAACTGCCCTTTGATTTTTGAGCTGACACTTTCAGTTCGTCGCCTTTTGACTGTAGTCTTCGTGTTTTGATTCTTTTTGCACGTCGTATTTTTGAACTTGTATTGATTAAGGGAGCATAGGGAGCAATGAAGCTTTTAGGACCAACTGAGGGTATACTTCTGAAATACATTCCTAGAAAACCGGACAACTAAAATATTCTGCCACTTCCGGATAACTTGATCCATTTCCAGTTCACCAAAATTCATACTTGTGTTTTTTTATTTTTGAAAAATTGGGGCCTTATTACAATTTTTTCTGGTGAATTGAATGAAATTTCTGACGTTTTCCTACTGCAAATATCCAAAATTTTATCTAGAAAACAACTTCTACAGTTATCGAAAAAAAGAAAAAACATTTTTTTTTCAGCGCAAAAAGTTTTGACCCCCCTCAGTGACCAGCCAGCCGGGCCGGGTCAGTAGAAATTTCTCAATCGGCCAGGCCGGCCCTTCACAAGATTGCCAAAATAACATGAATTTCGAGAAAAATGCAATGATGGTTTCCCTGTAGTAAAATTGTGACGAAAAATCACATTTACAAGTTTAAAAGTAATTTAAAACTGACAATATTTCCTCACTCGAATACTCAACCGGCATCCAATCTTCATCAGAGGCTAATTCAGATTCATCGCTGTCATAATTACATCTTGGACACCCAGTAGGATATGCGTATCGGGGCCCATCATCGTAATGAATGACTGTCTTATTTGTCACTCTGAAAAATGCATATAATTCAACCTAAACTATGGGACTCACATTATCGGGGGTTCCCATTCAACGTCTCCGTTAACTATTCGCCAGATACGATTCGGCGCAACGTCGGGAGTTTTAGAGCGTACGGAAAGCTTGGTTTCTGCAGATAAGTGAAGAGATAAGGATAACTTTTTTGAAAGTAGACATTTTTTCACTGCAAGAAAGATGATAACATTGAAGTGGTCTGTGTATCATCACCACAGGATTTAAGCTAGCTCAATTCTGACTTCTATTCTTTAAAAAGCTGAAGAGTTTTGCTCTCCACATTTCTCAGAACTCAAAGTAATTTTAAAAAATAGAAAGCACTTCCTTAATATTTTTCTCTATTTTTCAATATTACCTTTCTTTGGCTTCCTTAGGTGATGCAGCCATACATGAGTCTCCAATTCTTGGCTGGTCATCTTTGAAATATTACATTGTTGAAATATACACTTGAAAGTTTTTGCAGTTTTTGCATGCCTTGCTTTGAAATGATTCTTCATCCATTCAGTCTTCAAAACAATTAAAGTACAGAGAAAAAAGGACATAGAAATTTTATACAAAAAGTTTTTACTTTTCAGAAAAAAAAAATAATTGCCCGAAGTTTTGAGAAGTTTTAAGCCAACTCACTTTTTTGAAGAGATTTCCTCGGCTGGCACTTGTTTTGCATTTATTCCATTTACAGACAACGTGTTCACTATTTTCAATTTGAACAACTGTTGGGATATGAATCAGAAAAACGTGTTCCAGCACTTCTTCGGCAGTTTCGAAAATATAGTTACTTTTTGAACAACTTCTCCATTTGCAATAAGTCCCCTGAGAAAAGTTCGATAATAATAGAAGTACGATTAGTTGAACATTTTCTGAATCAGTTTCTTTTCCATTTGTTAACTATTTGCATATATGACTACTTTTAAAACACAACATTTTTTGGATCTTGGATATCAGAATCGGCATAATGAATTTAAAAGCTAATTATTTTATAACAAAAAGAAGTAACTTACTAAAAGCTGTTTCCCGTTTTGTTCCGTTACCATTCTAGACGCCACTCAAGAAGAGAGAAAGATGGGCTCTCTGAAAATTGATGAATACTCTTTATTACAAAAATAGGCTCTGTACGGTATATGTGGACCTATATTTGAAGAATTATAGTACACCCTTCTTGAACTCTCAGAACTATGACTTTTTCCTTTTTGATTATTATGTCCTAGGAATCTTAGTTCTCTAAACTTTTTCAATTTTTAGAAAAATGCCTGGGCATTGACTTGCCTTTGTTTTGAGACACTTATTTTAGAATTATAAAGAATTATAAGACACTTCCAAAATTAAATTAAATAATAGAATTCCTAAGCCATTTTTAAATTGAACTGGGAGAATTTCTCACTCAAAACTGGAACATTTTGCTTTCCATTCATTGGCAAAACATAATGTGAATAATGAAGTCATTGAGCAGTTCCAATTTTTCAATGATGGGTCCACATAATTAGTTTGGGTCCACATATACCGTGCAGAGCCAAAAATAGAAAGAGATTGAAATTTCGTGAGAATTTAACCAAAATTGAAAAAAAAAACCAAAAGACAGCCAAAGACACTTACATACTACACTAGATTAAACACCTGCCATTCGTTGCTACAGAATAAAATAATTAAAACTAGGGAAAGAAAAATGAGAGAAAAGCTAATAAAATTTGCTAAAAAAAACTGATAAATTAAATTCTTCAATGTATATTTTTGAAAATCAAATTGAGAAAAAATTTCGATTTGATATATAAGAAAGATGAAATTTGAAAATTTTTTATTTTGTAATTCACGTTTTAATTTCTCCAAATTTCTGTTTTTTGACAGAGTTGTGCCGTGGCACAACTCTGTCAAAGGCAGAAAAAGGCGTGAAATGACAGAAATTTTAGAAATTCAAAACGTGAATTACAAAATAAAAAATTTTCAAATTTCATCTTTCTTATATTCTCAGTCATTCTATAAACCAATCTAGATTAACAATCCAATAAGAGCAATCTCATGACTAATCTAATCTAGTTGGATGGTAATCGCAGAGAAAGAAAAAAGAAATGGAGGAAGAAGAAAAAACCGCATTTTTGGGAGAAAGTTCAAGCGTACTCTACAAACTACACTTGCCCTTTCACTATCTCTCAAAGCTGTCTGGACTGAGAGCATTGAACTTTTTATAACAAAAATGAAAACCAAAGAAACCAAAGAACGTCCTTCATATATATAAAACAAGTCCAGAAAATAATATGCGTTGTAGCGGTCAGCAGTCGATGGATGTGTACGAGGACGGCCTTAGAGGATAGGAGGCATAAGGCTGGGTTGAGAGACGACCACTAAAAAGTGGTGGTCACTGGAGGAAAAAACGAACATGACAATGAGACGCAGACATTCGAGAGAAAAGAACAAAAGGTTAATTACTCAAGTATTCACCAGCAGGAAATTATTATTTGTTCCCATAGGGTAGACGTGGGCAAATAAGAATAAGACATTATAATATAGATTATATTGTTCTACCTAACAAAATGAAACTAAATGAACTATTTTTACCGTTTGTGACACATTCTTGAACTCGAAAGAAAACGCCAGAACATTGGCAGCAAGCTGCCAGGAAGCTCGATTATTCATTTGCTGATTGACAGGCTTCACTATTCAGAATGTTCGTGAAACCCATAAATTTAACTAGGGATTTCTGTGAACGCTCCAATCTAGAATGCGCTAAAAATTGGTGGGCATTCCATTTTTGGAATCAAAATCTGCTAATGACCTATTTTATTTTTCGAGATTTGTCACAGACATTAGAAAGTCCCCGGTAACTTTGAAAGCATTTTCTACAAAAAAAAACATTGACTTGAAAAATTTGGCTTATGGGACACTTGAAAAATTTAAACCTCAAAATTTTTGTTCAAAAAATTCCAAAAATATTCGAAGTTGGTCGTAGGTGAATCAGTTAATGTTTTAACTCAATTTTACGACTCTTGAAGCTCTGGTGACCGAGAAAATGTGGTATTTCTGAAAACAGGTCTAGTGAACCATGACCAAGAAACGTCATTAGCAGGTTTAGACTTCATATATAGATTCAGCATGGTCTATATACATACTATATACACCAATATTCAGCACATTCTAGATTCGAGTGCTCAATGAAGTCTCTAGTAAGAAAAATCAAACAGTAGCAATTTTTCAGTTTTTCCGCTTTTTTCGTGATTTTTACATATGAAAATTTGAATAATTAGCTTTGTTTATTTTCAAATTCTTAGTTTGGTCTTAATAGATCATCTTATTAACTTTGCAGCTGTCATCAGTTATTTCTAAATTTGTAGTACTTTTTAACGTTTGGTTCAAATAGGATAAGAAGCTAGAGCTTCTGAGTTTATGTTAGTTAGACCGACAAAGAAGTTTTCAATGGTCAAGAACGGTCTCATTCCACATGTTTGACTCTTCAGCTGACATCAGATGTTGATTGCGTATCCGGAAAACCCGGATGCGGTTACGGTGATTGAGATGGGGTTGGCAAAAAGTTATAAAAAATGAAAATCTTCAGCAGGAAATCCAACTTTCCCAACAGCCGAGTAGAATTGCACAACCCAAATGAAGTTACCCGGAATCGGCTGTATTTCAAAAAATTGTTCGGAAAGAAATTGTGAAAAGTTGTAAAGGGACTATAACGACTTGGCTCAATCCATTTCTGCCATTTTGGCCTGTTCGGCCTTTTAACTGAAGTTTTGGTAGAAGTTCGAGCATCCGCGCGCACACCTTTTTCAATTTGGTTTTTTCCGGCTGTTGAACTATAATTACACTTCCCTGAGTCCCCTGAAAGAAGGCGTTTTGCGGTGCTCTTGTCTTTCAAAGTGGAAAGTTTCGCAGTTCTTGTGAAAAATAGGGCAACCCGAATATAAACTCCAATTACTTTTTTCTGTCCTCCTTCAAATTTTTTACTTTAATAAATGTTTTTTCGCTCTATTTTTTGAACACCGGGGAATTCCCATTTATTTTCAGTTTTTCCTGAAAAGGATTTATCAAAAAATGACCCCACACATTGATAGTTAGTATAAAGTTGAAAATAATAGTAGGGCTGTGCAAACTATAGATTTCGAAGTTCTTGTACTTTTGAGTTAATTAGGAGAATAAATTTTATTCATTTTCTGAAAGTTGTATTGAATAACAGTTCCAATACATTTGCTACAATATTGAACGGGCTCTTCTAAAAAAAGGACCTCGTCTAATGTTTGAAGCATGCTCTTGGGGGCTCCTGTGAAAGTCTGACTATAAAAACTATTTTTCCATCAAGATCAAGAAATGAAAAATTTGATGTTCTTATTTTATAGAACCCCAATTGAAATCCAAAATATGAAATATTATGAAGAGATTGCTGGGAGAGGGATGCGAACACATCAGCCCAAAGAACGACGTCTTCACATTTATTGAAGATCCTTTTCTTCGCGGGATCCCGGAGAAGACAAAGTACAGAAGACTCAAGGCAGCGTAAGGATATCATTCCCTTTCAAAAAAGTATTGGAGATTTTCAGTTGGGAGGAGCTAAGAGAGGATCTGAAGGCCGGAAAAATGGGAAGCGATGGGAGGCGAGTCTTGGAATTCTAAGATCTTTTACAATTTTTTACTGCCTTTTTTCTTCTTCAATGATAGTCTTAAAAAGGGGGGGGGGGGTAAGATCTTACTTATTGAATTGTTTTTCAATATTTTTAGGCGGAGGAGTAGAAGAGAAACGTCGAGGAGAGGTTTTTAAACACTGTTTAAACTTTTGTTAGTGGGTGGAGAATAAAATTGTTCAAAGGTGGGGGGACAAAAAAGTTGTGGGGACTGAGTTTGGGGACTGAGCATGCATTTTGTCGTAAGATGTGGTGTACACACTAATTTTTCAAATTTGATTTTTTTCAAGAAAAACAATAACCATTACCATCGGCGGCGGTCGAACTGAGCTACCGTACAGAGTGACTTTGAAGAACTCCATTTCGAGCTCCACAAGCAATTCAAATCTGCTTTACTTAGTCATTCAACGAATCACAATGACAAAATAACTAAATTGTATGTGATAGAACACAACACATGAAATTAACAACACAAATGTATTCTGTATTTCAACAAATAAAAATACATTTAGATTGTCTCTTTCTTGTTGGACTTGACTGGCTTTCCTCCACGAATTCTTCCCGTACAACGGGCGGTCCTCCCTACTGTTCGGCACTGACATCTCTTCTGACTGTGGATGGATGTCCAATATGTTGATTGCTACTTCCTTTGTATGGATGTTCAACTGCATGACAACTCTTCTGATACGTTGCCAGCTCTTTGTCTTGTAATTGTGTTATGATCTTCTGGCCTCGCGAAGTGGCTAGTAGCTTTCTTCAAAACCACACATTTTGAAAACTTCAACTTGAAATCAACTCACTATAAGCACCGGCAATAACTCTACGGCCACCGTCCTCAACGTCGCAGATGTTGGTATCCTCTGAGTGTGTTCCAACGGTACAGATGTTTCCGAGCTGGAAGTGGGCCGAAAAATGAAGCTGGTTTTAGAATCAAAGTAGGCAAACTTTAGTTGTGCTGCAACATTCACTTTTCGTTAAAAAAAAGTGAACACAAAGCTGGCCAGCAGGAGAGACTAGAGAAATCAGCGATGACGGGAATTATAAATGAAATACGCGTTACATAAATCGACACGCATTTTAATTTTCGCAGCAACACTGTGTAACATTTCTGGGTGCTACCCCGCATCAGCACTGGACGCATTAGCACTGGCCCGCATTAGCACCGCGCTCGCATTAACACTGGCCCGCATCAGCACTGGACGCATTAGAACTGCCCGCATTAGAACTATCGCGCGCGCGCTGAAATTATCATCAGGAGAGCGGCTGTTTTTCCGATACCTAAGCTAAAAAACATATGAATTTGTAGAAGAAAAAATTCTCTATCGAATGGTATATATTGTGCCTAGGTTTCTGTGAAAATTTCGGTCGAAAAGAGAAAGAGAACAAAATATTTTGAGAAAATTAGTTTTTTGCTGTTTTCGCTACTAAATTCGCAGAAACTCTAGGCACAATATACAACATTCGATAGAGAATTTTTTTCTCTACAAAATTATATATCTTTGAACTCAATAATCAAAAAAATAGCCCCTCTCCTGGTGATAATTTCAGCGCGCGCGCGCGATAGTTCTAATGCGGGCAGTTCTAATGCGTCCAGTGCTAATGCGGTCGGTGCTGATGCGGGCGCGCTGCTAATGCGGGCCAGTTCTAATGCGGGCCAGTGCTAATGCGGGGTAGCACCCATTTCTGGTATAGTGAAATTTTCTTGTTTTTCTTGTTTTTGTCGTTTGAGCTTCCAGAATTTTTTTTCGCAGGCTTTCATGTGTTAGATATCGTTTTTAAACCGTCATTCACTTTTCCCGACAGTTGCCGCATGCCCGGCAATTTTACTAGAGCTGTGGCAACACTGTGTAACATTTACTGGTATAGTGCAATTTTCTTGTTTTTCTTGTTTTTGTCGTTTGAACAATTCGGCGAACTTTTAATACAATTCATCAACTGATTTATTACTCCGATTGAACTAACCAACAAGTATGTGAAACACAAATATGCAGATCCTGGTTAAAAAACACCCTTGTCTTGGAATTATTTTGTATTTCGGTGAACCGGAACAAATTTATGAAAACAAGAAAGTCATTAGGCATCTATGAAAATCAAAGCAAGTTAGTCATGGAACATCTCTTTCACACTGCCAGTTTTCATTCGAATCGAGTTAGGAACAATTTTGCAATTTATCTTCTAGTTGTGCTACTCTGCAGTTACGCACATCGATTTTTTGATTTCCCGCTAACATTCGAATTTGATTTTTCGCTTCACAGCGTTAATTTGGAAACTTATTCCAATAAAAGACTTTCGAAGTTCCTGCTTTGAACTTTCTACTTGAATTCATTAGAGCGTTAAGTCTTTAACTCAAAGTAAGTCTTTTAAGCTGCGAGTCGAATTGGGGGCCAAACACAACCTGCGAGCGCAGCGAGTGATCTTCAAAAGTTTACTGACGTTCTTTGCGTCGAGGTGTGCGAGCGAAGCAAGAACGGCGAGGTCAAGGTGTTTCAGGCTAGTCACAGTTGAGAAAGGCCAAATGAGAGTTCTTGGGTTCATTTATGAACCCAATCCTAAGTAAGACATCTCCCACTAAAACTGATACAGAAGTAAGGAGACTCACCTACCAAGGAGAGTTATCAACCAGGATCGAAAAAAATTCAAGGGGAGACACCTAGAAGTTGAGAGGTTAGGCTTAGGCTCAGGCGCAGGCTTCTGCCTGCGCCACTTGGGCTCGGGACAGGTGCCCTTTTTTTCTAATCTTAGTCGCGTCATATCGCATCGTGTAGTCCATCAAAAATAAAATGTACATCATTTCTCCGATTTTCGGTTTTGTCCTTCAAGCTCGGCCCACAACGGCTTAAACTTTCGACAAAATATCACAAAAACCGTCATAACTTCGTTCATAGTTGTTCGATCGACTCCATCTTTCGACCAAAATGTTTTTTTAAGAAGTCGCAAATTTTTTTCAAAAAAATTTTTTGGGTCCCGACTATTATTGATCATTTTTGAAAACAAAATTTTCGAATATCTCGAATAAAAAACATTTTGTCTGTGGCAGGGTCAAAAAAAGATAGTCAAAATACTATTTAGAACATGGGCTATCAAATAGGCTTGAGTACATAGTCAAAAAGTTCAATTTTTTTTGGCCTAAAATCGAAAAGTTGAGCAGAAAAGCTGACATTATCTGGTTCCGCCAAGTTGGGACTATGTCCATCGGATAGAGGACTGAAAATAATGCGGATGTGCAAAAATTTGGAAAAATTCTTGGTGCAGGAAAAAAGTTATGGGGGGTCAAACATCGCAACCCGAGGCACGAAGTGCCTCTGATCGGTGGATCGTCGAGACACGAAGTGTAAACTTATTGCGAAGGTTCTCATGTGTTAGATATTGTTTTTAGACCGTACTTCACTTTTCCAAACAGTTGCCGCATGTCCGGCAATTTTACTAGAGCCGTAGCAACACTGTGTGACATTTCTGGTATAGTGAAATTTTCTTGTTTTTCTTGTTTTTGTCGTTTGAGCTTCCAGAATTTTTTTTCAAAAGGTTTCATGCGTTAGATATCGTTTTTAGACCGTATTTCACTCTTCCAAACAGTTGCCGCATGTCCGGCAATTTTACTAGAGCCGTAGCAACACTGTGTAACATTTCTGGTATAGTGAAATTTTCTTGTTTTTCTTGTTTTTGTCGTTTGAGCTTCCAGAATTTTTTTTCAAAAGGTTTCATGTGTTAGATATCGTTTTTAGACCGTATTTCACTTTTCCAAACAGTTGCCGCATGTCCGGCAATTTTACTAGAGCCGTAGCAACACTGTGTAACATTTCTGGTATAGTGAAATTTTCTTTTTTTTCTTGTTTTTGTCGTTTGAGCTTCCAGAATTTTTTTTCAAAAGGTTTCATGTGTTAGATATTGTTTTTAGACCGTATTTCACTCTTTCCAACAGTTGCCGCATGTCCGGCAACTTTACTAAAGCCGTAGCAACACTGTACAACATTTCTGGTAAAGTTAAAATTTTCTTGTTTTTCTTGTTTTTGTCGTTTGAGCTTCCAGAATTTTTTTTCAAAAGGTTTCATGTGTTAGATATTGTTTTTAGACCGTATTTCACTCTTTCCAACAGTTGCCGCATGTCCGGCAATTTTACTAGAGCCGTAGCAACACTGTTAACATTTCTGGTAAAGTTAAAATTTTCTTGTTTTTCTTGTTTTTGTCGTTTCAGCTTCCAGAATTTTTTTTCAAAAGGTTTCATGTGTTAGATATTGTTTTTAGACCGTATTTCACTCTTTCCAACAGTTGCCGCATGTCCGGCAATTTTACTAGAGCCGTAGCAACACTGTTAACATTTCTCGTAAAGTTAAAATTTTTTTGTTTTTCTTGTTTTTGTCGTTTCAGCTTCCAGAATTTTTTTTCAAAAGGTTTCATGTGTTAGATATTGTTTTTAGACCGTATTTCACTCTTTTCAACAGTTGCCGCATGTCCGGCAATTTTACTAGAGCCGTAGCAACACTGTTAACATTTCTGGTAAAGTTAAAATTTTCTTGTTTTTCTTGTTTTTGTCGTTTCAGCTTCCAGAATTTTTTTTCAAAAGGTTTCATGTGTTAGATATTGTTTTTAGACCGTATTTCACTCTTTCCAACAGTTGCCGCATGTCCGGCAATTTTACTAGAGCCGTAGCAACACTGTTAACATTTCTCGTAAAGTTAAAATTTTTTTGTTTTTCTTGTTTTTGTCGTTTCAGCTTCCAGAATTTTTTTTCAAAAGGTTTCATGTGTTAGATATTGTTTTTAGACCGTATTTCACTCTTTTCAACAGTTGCCGCATGTCCGGCAATTTTACTAGAGCCGTAGCAACACTGTGTATCATTTCTGGTAAAGTTAAAATTTTCTTGTTTTTCTTGTTTTTGTCGTTTGAGCTTCCAGAATTTTTTTTCAAAAGGTTTCATGCGTTAGATATCGTTTTTAGACCGTATTTCACTCTTCCAAACAGTTGCCGCATGTCCGGCAATTTTACTAGAGCCGTAGCAACACTGTGTAACATTTCTGGTATAGTGAAATTTTCTTGTTTTTCTTGTTTTTGTCGTTTGAGCTTCCAGAATTTTTTTTCAAAAGGTTTCATGTGTTAGATATCGTTTTTAGACCGTATTTCACTTTTCCAAACAGTTGCCGCATGTTCGGCAATTTTACTAGCGCCGTAGCAACACTGTGTAACATTTCTGGTATAGTGAAATTTTCTTGTTTTTCTTGTTTTTGTCGTTTCAGCTTCCAGAATTTTTTTTCAAAAGGTTTCATGTGTTAGATATTGTTTTTAGACCGTATTTCACTCTTTTCAACAGTTGCCGCATGTCCGGCAATTTTACTAGAGCCGTAGCAACACTGTGTAACATTTCTGGTAAAGTTAAAATTTTCTTGTTTTTCTTGTTTTTGTCGTTTGAGCTTCCAGAATTTTTTTTCAAAAGGTTTCATGCGTTAGATATCGTTTTTAGACCGTATTTCACTTTTCCAAACAGTTGCCGCATGTTCGGCAATTTTACTAGCGCCGTAGCAACACTGTGTAACATTTCTGGTGAAGTTAAAATTTTCTTGTTTTTCTTGTTTTTGTCGTTTGAGCTTCCAGAAATTTTTTTCAAAAGGTTTCATGTGTTAGATATCGTTTTTAGACCGTCAATATGGACACAACCCCCATCAAAATGGACACAACCCCCATCAAAATGGACACAACCCCCATCAAAATGGACACAACCCCCATCAAAATGGACACAACCCCCATCAAAATGGACACAACCCCCATCAAAATGGACACAACCCCCATCAAAATGGACACAACCCCCATCAAAATGGACACAACCCCCATCAAAATGGACACAACCCCCATCAAAATGGACACAACCCCCATCAAAATGGACACAACCCCCATCAAAATGGACACAACCCCCATCAAAATGGACACAACCCCCATCAAAATGGACACAACCCCCATCAAAATGGACACAACCCCCATCAAAATGGACACAACCCCCATCAAAATGGACACAACCCCCATCAAAATGGACACAACCCCCATCAAAATGGACACAACCCCCATCAAAATGGACACAACCCCCATCAAAATGGACACAACCCCCATCAAAATGGACACAACCCCCATCAAAATGGACACAACCCCCATCAAAATGGACACAACCCCCATCAAAATGGACACAACCCCCATCAAAATGGACACAACCCCCATCAAAATGGACACAACCCCCATCAAAATGGACACAACCCCCATCAAAATGGACACAACCCCCATCAAAATGGACACAACCCCCATCAAAATGGACACAACCCCCATCAAAATGGACACAACCCCCATCAAAATGGACACAACCCCCATCAAAATGGACACAACCCCCATCAAAATGGACACAACCCCCATCAAAATGGACACAACCCCCATCAAAATGGACACAACCCCCATCAAAATGGACACAACCCCCATCAAAATGGACACAACCCCCATCAAAATGGACACAACCCCCATCAAAATGGACACAACCCCCATCAAAATGGACACAACCCCCATCAAAATGGACACAACCCCCATCAAAATGGACACAACCCCCATCAAAATGGACACAACCCCCATCAATTCCGAAATTTATCAGAGTTTATCACTGTGATATGATAAGTTGTGAAATGAAAAATGTAGAATATGAATAGCCAAGCGAGTATTCCACTTAAAATCATTCAATTTGTTCTCAATAACAATATTCAGACATAAAAAACCATTTTCAATGTGAGAGAAAAAAAATTCCGAAATTTATCAGAGTTTATCACTGTGATATGATAAGTTGTGAAATGAAAAATGTAGAATATGGATAGCCAAACGAGTATTCCACTTAAAAACATTCAATTTGTTCTCAATAATAAAATTTAGACATAAAAAACCATTTTCAATGTGAGAGAAAAAAAATTCCGAAATTTATCAGAGTTTATCACTGTGATATGATAAGTTGTGAGATGAAAAATGTAGAATATGAATAGCCAAACGAGTATTCCACTTAAAAACATTCAATTTGTTCTCAATAATAAAATTTAGACATAAAAAACCATTTTCAATGTGAGAGAAAAAAAATTCCGAAATTTATCAGAGTTTATCACTGTGATATGATAAGTTGTGAAATGAAAAATGTAGAATATGGATAGCCAAACGAGTATTCAACTTAAAAACATTCAATTTGTTCTCAATAACAATATTCAGACATAAAAAACCATTTTCAATGTGAGAGAAAAAAAATTCCGAAATTTATCAGAGTTTATCACTGTGATATGATAAGTTGTGAAATGAAAAATGTAGAATATGGGTAGCCAAACGAGTATTCCACTTAAAAACATTCAGTTCGGTCCCAATAACAATATTCAGACATAAAAAACCATTTTCAATGTGAGAGAAAAAAAATTCCGGAATTTATCAGAGTTTATCACTGTGATATGATAAGTTGTGAAATGAAAAAAGTAGAATATGGATAGCCAAACGAGTATTCCACTTAAAAACATTCAGTTTGGTCCCAATAACAATATTCAGACATAAAAAACCATTTTCAATGTGAGAGAAAAAAAATTCCGAAATTTATCAGAGTTTATCACTGTGATATGATAAGATGTGAAATGAAAAAAGTAGAATATGGATAGCCAAATGAGTATTCCACTTAAAAACATTCAGTTTGGTCCCAATAACAATATTCAGACATAAAAAACCATTTTCAATGTGAGAGAAAAAAATTCCGAAATTTATCAGAGTTTATCACTGTGATATGATAAGTTGTGAAATGAAAAATGTAGAATATGGATAGCCAAACGAGTATTCCACTTAAAAACATTCAATTTGTTCTCAATAACAATATTCAGACATAAAAAACCATTTTCAATGTGAGAGAAAAAAAATTTCGAAATTTATCAGAGTTTATCACTGTGATATGATAAGTTGTGAAATGAAAAATGTAGAATATGGATAGCCAAACGAGTATACCACTTAAAAACATTCAATTTGTTCTCAATAATAAAATTTAGACATAAAAAACCATTTTCAATGTGAGAGAAAAAAAGTTCCGAAATTTATCAGAGTTTATCACTGTGATATGATAAGTTGTGAAATGAAAAATGTAGAATATGAATAGCCAAACGAGTATTCCACTTAAAAACATTCAATTTGTTCTCAACAATAAAATTTAGACATAAAAAACCATTTTCAATGTGAGAGAAAAAAAATTCCGAAATTTATCAGAGTTTATCACTGTGATATGATAAGTTGTGAAATGAAAAATGTAGAATATGAATAGCCAAACGAGTATTCCACTTAAAAACATTCAATTTGTTCTCAATAATAAAATTTAGACATAAAAAACCATTTTCAATGTGAGAGAAAAAAAATTCCGAAATTTATCAGAGTTTATCACTGTGATATGATAAGTTGTGAAATGAAAAATGTAGAATATGAATAGCCAAACGAGTATTCCACTTAAAAACATTCAATTTGTTCTCAATAATAAAATTTAGACATAAAAACCATTTTCAATGTGAGAGAAAAAAAATTCCGAAATTTATCAGAGTTTATCACTGTGATATGATAAGTTGTGAAATGAAAAATGTAGAATATGAATAGCCAAACGAGTATTCCACTTAAAAACATTCAATTTGTTCTCAATAATAAAATTTAGACATAAAAAACCATTTTCAATGTGAGAGAAAAAAAATTCCGAAATTTATCAGAGTTTATCACTGTGATATGATAAGTTGTGGAATGAAAAATGTAGAATATGGATAGCCAAACGAGTATTCCACTTAAAAACATTCAATTTGTTCTCAATAACAATATTCAGACATAAAAAACCATTTTCAATGTGAGAGAAAAAAAGTTCCGAAATTTATCAGAGTTTATCACTGTGATATGATAAGTTGTGAAATGAAAAATGTAGAATATGGGTAGCCAAACGAGTATTCCACTTAAAAACATTCAGTTCGGTCCCAATAACAATATTCAGACATAAAAAACCATTTTCAATGTGAGAGAAAAAAAATTCCGGAATTTATCAGAGTTTATCACTGTGATATGATAAGTTGTGAAATGAAAAAAGTAGAATATGGATAGCCAAACGAGTATTCCACTTAAAAACATTCAGTTTGGTCCCAATAACAATATTCAGACATAAAAAACCATTTTCAATGTGAGAGAAAAAAAATTCCGAAATTTATCAGAGTTTATCACTGTGATATGATAAGATGTGAAATGAAAAAAGTAGAATATGGATAGCCAAATGAGTATTCCACTTAAAAACATTCAGTTTGGTCCCAATAACAATATTCAGACATAAAAAACCATTTTCAATGTGAGAGAAAAAAATTCCGAAATTTATCAGAGTTTATCACTGTGATATGATAAGTTGTGAAATGAAAAATGTAGAATATGGATAGCCAAACGAGTATTCCACTTAAAAACATTCAATTTGTTCTCAATAACAATATTCAGACATAAAAAACCATTTTCAATGTGAGAGAAAAAAAATTTCGAAATTTATCAGAGTTTATCACTGTGATATGATAAGTTGTGAAATGAAAAATGTAGAATATGGATAGCCAAACGAGTATACCACTTAAAAACATTCAATTTGTTCTCAATAATAAAATTTAGACATAAAAAAGCATTTTCAATGTGAGAGAAAAAAAGTTCCGAAATTTATCAGAGTTTATCACTGTGATATGATAAGTTGTGAAATGAAAAATGTAGAATATGAATAGCCAAACGAGTATTCCACTTAAAAACATTCAATTTGTTCTCAATAATAAAATTTAGACATAAAAAACCATTTTCAATGTGAGAGAAAAAAAATTCCGAAATTTATCAGAGTTTATCACTGTGATATGATAAGTTGTGAAATGAAAAATGTAGAATATGAATAGCCAAACGAGTGTTCCACTTAAAAACATTCAATTTGTTCTCAATAACAATATTCAGACATAAAAAACCATTTTCAATGTGAGAGAAAAAAAATTTCGAAATTTATCAGAGTTTATCACTGTGATATGATAAGTTGTGAAATGAAAAATGTAGAATATGGGTAGCCAAACGAGTATTCCACTTAAAAACATTCAGTTCGGTCCCAATAACACTATTCAGACATAAAAAACCATTTTCAATGTGAGAGAAAAAAAATTCCGGAATTTATCAGAGTTTATCACTGTGATATGATAAGTTGTGAAATGAAAAAAGTAGAATATGGATAGCCAAACGAGTATTCCACTTAAAAACATTCAGTTTGGTCCCAATAACAATATTCAGACATAAAAAACCATTTTCAATGTGAGAGAAAAAAAATTCCGAAATTTATCAGAGTTTATCACTGTGATATGATAAGATGTGAAATGAAAAAAGTAGAATATGGATAGCCAAATGAGTATTCCACTTAAAAACATTCAGTTTGGTCCCAATAACAATATTCAGACATAAAAAACCATTTTCAATGTGAGAGAAAAAAATTCCGAAATTTATCAGAGTTTATCACTGTGATATGATAAGTTGTGAAATGAAAAATGTAGAATATGGATAGCCAAACGAGTATTCCACTTAAAAACATTCAATTTGTTCTCAATAACAATATTCAGACATAAAAAACCATTTTCAATGTGAGAGAAAAAAAATTTCGAAATTTATCAGAGTTTATCACTGTGATATGATAAGTTGTGAAATGAAAAATGTAGAATATGAATAGCCAAACGAGTATTCCACTTAAAAACATTCAATTTGTTCTCAATAATAAAATTTAGACATAAAAAACCATTTTCAATGTGAGAGAAAAAAAATTCCGAAATTTATCAGAGTTTATCACTGTGATATGATAAGTTGTGAAATGAAAAATGTAGAATATGAATAGCCAAACGAGTATTCCACTTAAAAACATTCAATTTGTTCTCAATAATAAAATTTAGACATAAAAAACCATTTTCAATGTGAGAGAAAAAAAATTCCGAAATTTATCAGAGTTTATCACTGTGATATGATAAGTTGTGAAATGAAAAATGTAGAATATGGATAGCCAAACGAGTATTCAACTTAAAAACATTCAATTTGTTCTCAATAACAATATTCAGACATAAAAAACCATTTTCAATGTGAGAGAAAAAAAATTCCGAAATTTATCAGAGTTTATCACTGTGATATGATAAGTTGTGAAATGAAAAATGTAGAATATGGGTAGCCAAACGAGTATTCCACTTAAAAACATTCAGTTCGGTCCCAATAACAATATTCAGACATAAAAAACCATTTTCAATGTGAGAGAAAAAAAATTCCGGAATTTATCAGAGTTTATCACTGTGATATGATAAGTTGTGAAATGAAAAAAGTAGAATATGGATAGCCAAACGAGTATTCCACTTAAAAACATTCAGTTTGGTCCCAATAACAATATTCAGACATAAAAAACCATTTTCAATGTGAGAGAAAAAAAATTCCGAAATTTATCAGAGTTTATCACTGTGATATGATAAGATGTGAAATGAAAAAAGTAGAATATGGATAGCCAAATGAGTATTCCACTTAAAAACATTCAGTTTGGTCCCAATAACAATATTCAGACATAAAAAACCATTTTCAATGTGAGAGAAAAAAATTCCGAAATTTATCAGAGTTTATCACTGTGATATGATAAGTTGTGAAATGAAAAATGTAGAATATGGATAGCCAAACGAGTATTCCACTTAAAAACATTCAATTTGTTCTCAATAACAATATTCAGACATAAAAAACCATTTTCAATGTGAGAGAAAAAAAATTTCGAAATTTATCAGAGTTTATCACTGTGATATGATAAGTTGTGAAATGAAAAATGTAGAATATGGATAGCCAAACGAGTATACCACTTAAAAACATTCAATTTGTTCTCAATAATAAAATTTAGACATAAAAAACCATTTTCAATGTGAGAGAAAAAAAGTTCCGAAATTTATCAGAGTTTATCACTGTGATATGATAAGTTGTGAAATGAAAAATGTAGAATATGAATAGCCAAACGAGTATTCCACTTAAAAACATTCAATTTGTTCTCAACAATAAAATTTAGACATAAAAAACCATTTTCAATGTGAGAGAAAAAAAATTCCGAAATTTATCAGAGTTTATCACTGTGATATGATAAGTTGTGAAATGAAAAATGTAGAATATGAATAGCCAAACGAGTATTCCACTTAAAAACATTCAATTTGTTCTCAATAATAAAATTTAGACATAAAAAACCATTTTCAATGTGAGAGAAAAAAAATTCCGAAATTTATCAGAGTTTATCACTGTGATATGATAAGTTGTGAAATGAAAAATGTAGAATATGAATAGCCAAACGAGTATTCCACTTAAAAACATTCAATTTGTTCTCAATAATAAAATTTAGACATAAAAACCATTTTCAATGTGAGAGAAAAAAAATTCCGAAATTTATCAGAGTTTATCACTGTGATATGATAAGTTGTGAAATGAAAAATGTAGAATATGAATAGCCAAACGAGTATTCCACTTAAAAACATTCAATTTGTTCTCAATAATAAAATTTAGACATAAAAAACCATTTTCAATGTGAGAGAAAAAAAATTCCGAAATTTATCAGAGTTTATCACTGTGATATGATAAGTTGTGGAATGAAAAATGTAGAATATGGATAGCCAAACGAGTATTCCACTTAAAAACATTCAATTTGTTCTCAATAACAATATTCAGACATAAAAAACCATTTTCAATGTGAGAGAAAAAAAGTTCCGAAATTTATCAGAGTTTATCACTGTGATATGATAAGTTGTGAAATGAAAAATGTAGAATATGGGTAGCCAAACGAGTATTCCACTTAAAAACATTCAGTTCGGTCCCAATAACAATATTCAGACATAAAAAACCATTTTCAATGTGAGAGAAAAAAAATTCCGGAATTTATCAGAGTTTATCACTGTGATATGATAAGTTGTGAAATGAAAAAAGTAGAATATGGATAGCCAAACGAGTATTCCACTTAAAAACATTCAGTTTGGTCCCAATAACAATATTCAGACATAAAAAACCATTTTCAATGTGAGAGAAAAAAAATTCCGAAATTTATCAGAGTTTATCACTGTGATATGATAAGATGTGAAATGAAAAAAGTAGAATATGGATAGCCAAATGAGTATTCCACTTAAAAACATTCAGTTTGGTCCCAATAACAATATTCAGACATAAAAAACCATTTTCAATGTGAGAGAAAAAAATTCCGAAATTTATCAGAGTTTATCACTGTGATATGATAAGTTGTGAAATGAAAAATGTAGAATATGGATAGCCAAACGAGTATTCCACTTAAAAACATTCAATTTGTTCTCAATAACAATATTCAGACATAAAAAACCATTTTCAATGTGAGAGAAAAAAAATTTCGAAATTTATCAGAGTTTATCACTGTGATATGATAAGTTGTGAAATGAAAAATGTAGAATATGGATAGCCAAACGAGTATACCACTTAAAAACATTCAATTTGTTCTCAATAATAAAATTTAGACATAAAAAAGCATTTTCAATGTGAGAGAAAAAAAGTTCCGAAATTTATCAGAGTTTATCACTGTGATATGATAAGTTGTGAAATGAAAAATGTAGAATATGAATAGCCAAACGAGTATTCCACTTAAAAACATTCAATTTGTTCTCAATAATAAAATTTAGACATAAAAAACCATTTTCAATGTGAGAGAAAAAAAATTCCGAAATTTATCAGAGTTTATCACTGTGATATGATAAGTTGTGAAATGAAAAATGTAGAATATGAATAGCCAAACGAGTGTTCCACTTAAAAACATTCAATTTGTTCTCAATAACAATATTCAGACATAAAAAACCATTTTCAATGTGAGAGAAAAAAAATTTCGAAATTTATCAGAGTTTATCACTGTGATATGATAAGTTGTGAAATGAAAAATGTAGAATATGGGTAGCCAAACGAGTATTCCACTTAAAAACATTCAGTTCGGTCCCAATAACACTATTCAGACATAAAAAACCATTTTCAATGTGAGAGAAAAAAAATTCCGGAATTTATCAGAGTTTATCACTGTGATATGATAAGTTGTGAAATGAAAAAAGTAGAATATGGATAGCCAAACGAGTATTCCACTTAAAAACATTCAGTTTGGTCCCAATAACAATATTCAGACATAAAAAACCATTTTCAATGTGAGAGAAAAAAAATTCCGAAATTTATCAGAGTTTATCACTGTGATATGATAAGATGTGAAATGAAAAAAGTAGAATATGGATAGCCAAATGAGTATTCCACTTAAAAACATTCAGTTTGGTCCCAATAACAATATTCAGACATAAAAAACCATTTTCAATGTGAGAGAAAAAAATTCCGAAATTTATCAGAGTTTATCACTGTGATATGATAAGTTGTGAAATGAAAAATGTAGAATATGGATAGCCAAACGAGTATTCCACTTAAAAACATTCAATTTGTTCTCAATAACAATATTCAGACATAAAAAACCATTTTCAATGTGAGAGAAAAAAAATTTCGAAATTTATCAGAGTTTATCACTGTGATATGATAAGTTGTGAAATGAAAAATGTAGAATATGAATAGCCAAACGAGTATTCCACTTAAAAACATTCAATTTGTTCTCAATAATAAAATTTAGACATAAAAAACCATTTTCAATGTGAGAGAAAAAAAATTCCGAAATTTATCAGAGTTTATCACTGTGATATGATAAGTTGTGAAATGAAAAATGTAGAATATGAATAGCCAAACGAGTATTCCACTTAAAAACATTCAATTTGTTCTCAATAATAAAATTTAGACATAAAAAACCATTTTCAATGTGAGAGAAAAAAAATTCCGAAATTTATCAGAGTTTATCACTGTGATATGATAAGTTGTGAAATGAAAAATGTAGAATATGAGTAGCCAAACGAGTATTCCACTTAAAAACATTCAATTTGTTCTCAATAATAAAATTTAGACATAAAAAACCATTTTCAATGTGAGAGAAAAAAATTCCGAAATTTATCAGAGTTTATCACTGTGATATGATAAGTTGTGAAATGAAAAATGTAGAATATGGATAGCCAAACGAGTATTTCACTTAAAAACATTCAATTTGTTCTCAATAACAATATTCAGACATAAAAAACCATTTTCAATGTGAGAGAAAAAAAATTTCGAAATTTATCAGAGTTTATCACTGTGATATGATAAGTTGTGAAATGAAAAATGTAGAATATGAATAGCCAAACGAGTATTCCACTTAAAAACATTCAATTTGTTCTCAATAATAAAATTTAGACATAAAAAACCATTTTCAATGTGAGAGAAAAAAAATTCCGAAATTTATCAGAGTTTATCACTGTGATATGATAAGTTGTGAAATGAAAAATGTAGAATATGAATAGCCAAACGAGTATTCCACTTAAAAACATTCAATTTGTTCTCAATAATAAAATTTAGACATAAAAAACCATTTTCAATGTGAGAGAAAAAAAATTCCGAAATTTATCAGAGTTTATCACTGTGATATGATAAGTTGTGAAATGAAAAATGTAGAATATGAGTAGCCAAACGAGTATTCCACTTAAAAACATTCAATTTGTTCTCAATAATAAAATTTAGACATAAAAACCATTTTCAATGTGAGAGAAAAAAAATTCCGAAATTTATCAGAGTTTATCACTGTGATATGATAAGTTGTGAAATGAAAAATGTAGAATATGAATAGCCAAACGAGTATTCCACTTAAAAACATTCAATTTGTTCTCAATAATAAAATTTAGACATAAAAAACCATTTTCAATGTGAGAGAAAAAAAATTCCGAAATTTATCAGAGTTTATCACTGTGATATGATAAGTTGTGAAATGAAAAATGTAGAATATGGATAGCCAAACGAGTATTCCACTTAAAAACATTCAATTTGTTCTCAATAACAATATTCAGACATAAAAAACCATTTTCAATGTGAGAGAAAAAAAGTTCCGAAATTTATCAGAGTTTATCACTGTGATATGATAAGTTGTGAAATGAAAAATGTAGAATATGGGTAGCCAAACGAGTATTCCACTTAAAAACATTCAGTTCGGTCCCAATAACAATATTCAGACATAAAAAACCATTTTCAATGTGAGAGAAAAAAAATTCCGGAATTTATCAGAGTTTATCACTGTGATATGATAAGTTGTGAAATGAAAAAAGTAGAATATGGATAGCCAAACGAGTATTCCACTTAAAAACATTCAGTTTGGTCCCAATAACAATATTCAGACATAAAAAACCATTTTCAATGTGAGAGAAAAAAAATTCCGAAATTTATCAGAGTTTATCACTGTGATATGATAAGTTGTGAAATGAAAAATGTAGAATATGGATAGCCAAACGAGTATTCCACTTAAAAACATTCAATTTGTTCTCAATAACAATATTCAGACATAAAAAACCATTTTCAATGTGAGAGAAAAAAAATTCCGAAATTTATCAGAGTTTATCACTGCCGTAGCAACACTGTGTAACTTTTCTGGTATAGTGAAATTTTCTTGTTTCTTTTGTGTTTGTCGTTTGATCACAGAAATCAATAAATCTCTCCAGGGATTTGCAGTATGGATACTTCAATATATGTCATTCAACATCATTTTGACATTTTTGGTTTTTCAAGAGAAAAATTATGAATTTGATCGATTCCTTATCAGATTTCCATCCAAATCACATAAACAACGATGAGGAATCTGAATCGATCACAAAAATCAGAGAATCTCCTCAGCGAATCGCAGTATGTATACTTCAGTATATGTCATTCAACATCATTTTGACATTTTTGGTTTTTCAAAAGAAAAACTATGAATTTGATCGATTCCTTATCAGATTTCCATCCAAATCACATAAACAACGATGAGGAATCTGAATCGATCACAAAAATCAGAGAATCTCTTCAGGGATTTGCAGTATGGATACTTCACTATATGTCATTCAACATCATTTTGACATTTTTGGTTTTCCAAAAGAAAAACTATGAATTTGATCGATTGTTTACCAGATTTCCAATCAATTCACATTAAAAACGATGTGGAATCTGAATCGATCACAAAAATCAGAGAATCTCTTCAGGGATTTGCAGTATGGATACTTCAGTATATGTCATTCAACATCATTTTGACATTTTTGGTTTTTCAAGAGAAAAACTATGAGTTTGATCGATTGTTCACCGGATTTCCATCCAACTTACATTAAAAAAACGATGAGAAATCTGTATCAATCACAAAAATCAGAGAATCTCCTCAGCGAATCGCAGTATGGATACTTCAGTATATGTCATTCAACATCATTTTGACATTTTTGGTTTTTCAAGAGAAAAACTATGAATTTGATCGATTCCTTTTCAGATTTCCATTCAATTTACATAAAAAACGATGAGGAATCTGAATCAATCCTAAAAATCAGAGAATCTCCTCAGCGAATCGCAGTATGGCTACTTCACTATATGTCATTCAACATCATTTTGACATTTTTGGTTTTTCAAGAGAAAAACTATGAGTTTGATCGATTGTTTACCGGATTTCCATCCGAATTACATAAAAAACGATGAGAAATCTGAATCGATCACAAAAATCAGAGAATCTCCTCAGCGAATCGCAGTATGGATACTTCAGTATATGTCATTCAACATCATTTTGACATTTTTGGTTTTTCAAGAGAAAAACTATGAATTTGATCGATTGTTTACCGGATTTCCATCCGAATCACATAAAAAACGATGAAAAATCTGAATCGATCACAAAAATCAAAGAATCTCCTCAGCGAATCGCAGTATGGCTACTTCACTATATGTCATTCAACATCATTTTGACATTTTTGGTTTTTCAAGAGAAAAACTATGAATTTGATCGATTCCTTTTCAGATTTCCATTCAAGTTACATAAAAAACGATGAGGAATCTGAATCAATCACAAAAATCAGAGAATCTCCTCAGCGAATCGCAGTATGGATACTTCACTATATGTCATTCAACATCATTTTGACATTTTTGGTTTTTCAAGAGAAAAACTATGAGTTTGATCGATTGTTTACCGGATTTTCATCCGAATTACATAAAAAACAATGAGAAATCTGAATCGATCACAAAAATCAGAGAATCTCCTCAGCGAATCGCAGTATGGATACTTCAGTATATGTCATTCAACATCATTTTGACATTTTTGGTTTTTCAAGAGAAAAACTATGAATTTGACCGATTCCTTATCAGATTTCCATTCAATTCACATAAAAAACGATGAGGAATCTGAATCGATCACAAAAATCAGAGAATCTCTTCAGGGATTTGCAGTATGGATACTTCACTATATGTCATTCAACATCATTTTGACATTTTTGGTTTTTCAAGAGAAAAACTATGAGTTTGATCGATTGTTTACCGGATTTCCATCCGAATTACATAAAAAACTATGAGAAATCTGAATCGATCACGAAAATCAAAGAATCTCTTCAGGGATTTGCAGTATGGATACTTCAGTATATGTCATTCAACATCATTTTGACATTTTTGGTTTTTCAAGAGAAAAACTATGAATTTGATCGATTCCTTATCAGATGAATGGACACAATGCCCATCAAAAAAGCACAATGCCCATCGAAAAGGATACGATGCCCATCAAAATGGACACAATGCCCATCAAAATGGACACAATGCCCATCAAAATGGACACAATGCCCATCAAAATGGACACAATGCCCATCAAAATGGACACAATGCCCATCAAAACGGACACAATGCCCATCAAAATGGACACAATGCCCATCAAAATGGACACAATGCCCATCAAAATGGACACAATGCCCATCAAAATGGACACAATGCCCAGCAAAATGGACACAATGCCCAGCAAAATGGACACAATGCCCATCAAAATGGACACAATGCCCATCAAAATGGACACAATGCCCATCAAAAAAGCACAATGCCCATCAAAATGGATACAATGCCCATCAAAAAAGATACAATGCCCATCAAAATGGACACAATGCCCATCAAAATGAACACAATGCCCATCAAAATGGACACAATGCCCATCAGAATGAACACAATGCCCATCAAAATGGACACAATGCCCATCAAAATGGACACAATGCCCATCAAAATGGACACAATGCCCATCAAAATGGACACAATGCCCAGCAAAATGGACACAATGCCCATCAAAATGAACACAATGCCCATCAAAATGGACACAATGCCCATCAAAATGGCCACAATGCCCATCAAAATGGACACAATGCCCAGCAAAATGGACACAATGCCCATCAAAATGGACACAATGCCCATCAAAATGGACACAATGCCCATCAAAATGGACACAATGCCCAGCAAAATGGACACAATGCCCATCAAAATGGACACAATGCCCATCAAAATGGACACAATGCCCATCAAAATGGATACAATGCCCATCGAAAAAGATACAATGCCCATCAAAATGGACACAATGCCCATCAAAATGAACACAATGCCCATCAAAATGAACACAATGCCCATCAAAATGGACACAATGCCCAGCAAAATGGACACAACCCCCATCAAAATGGACACAACCCCCATCAAAATGGACACAACCCCCATCAAAATGGACACAACCCCCATCAAAATGGACACAATGCCCATCAAAAAAGCACAAAGCCCATCGAAAAGGACACAAAGCCCATCAAAATGAATTGAATCAAAATGAATTGAATTGAATTTTGTCATTTGAGCTTCCAGAATTTTTTTTTTCAAATGGTTTCATGAGTTAGATATTGTTTTTAGACCGTATTTCACTCTTTCCAACAGTTGCCGCATGTCCGGCAATTTTACTAGAGCCGTAGCAACACTGTGTAACATTTCTGGTATAGTGAAATTTTCTTGTTTTTCTTGTTTTTGTCGTTTGAGCTTCCAGAATTTTTTTTCAAAAGGTTTCATGTGTTAGATATCGTTTTTAGACCGTATTTCACTCTTCCAAACAGTTGCCGCATGTCCGGCAATTTTACTAGAGCCGTAGCAACACTGTGTAACATTTCTGGTATAGCGAAATTTTTTTGTTTTTCTTGTTTTTGTCGTTTGAGCTTCCAGAATTTTTTTTCAAATGGTCTCATGTGTTAGATATCGTGTTTAGACCGTATTTCACTCTTCCCAACATTTGCCGCATGTCCGGCAATTTTACTAGAGCCGTAGCAACACTGTGTAACATTTCTGGTTGAGTTAAAATTTTCTTGTTTTTCTTGTTTTTGTCGTTTGAGCTTCCAGAATTTTTTTTCAAAAGGTTTCAGGTGTTAGATCTTGTTCTTCCACCGTATTTCACTTTTCCAAACAGTTTCCGCATGTCCGGCAATTTTACTAGAGCCGTAGCAACACTGTGTAACATTTCTGGTAAAGTTAAAATTTTCTTGTTTTTCTTGTTTTTGTCGTTTCAGCTTCCAGAATTTTTTTTCAAAACGTTTCATGTGTTAGATATCGTTTTTAGACCGTATTTCACTCTTTCCAACAGTTGCCGCATGTCCGGCAATTTTACTAGAGCCGTAGCAACACTGTGTAACATTTCTGGTATAGTGAAGTTTTCTTGTTTTTCTTGTTTTTGTCGTTTGAGCTTCCAGAATTTTTTTTCAAAAGGTTTCAGGTGTTAGATCTTGTTCTTCCACCGTATTTCACTTTTCCAAACAGTTTCCGCATGTCCGGCAATTTTACTAGAGCCGTAGCAACACTGTGTAACATTTCTGGTAAAGTTAAAATTTTCTTGTTTTTCTTGTTTTTGTCGTTTCAGCTTCCAGAATTTTTTTTCAAAAGGTTTCATGTGTTAGATATCGTTTTTAGACCGTATTTCACTCTTTCCAACAGTTGCCGCATGTCCGGCAATTTTACTAGAGCCGTAGCAACACTGTGTAACATTTCTGGTATAGTGAAGTTTTCTTGTTTTTCTTGTTTTTGTCGTTTGAGCTTCCAGAATTTTTTTTCAAAAGGTTTCAGGTGTTAGATATCGTTTTTAGACCGTATTTCACTTTTCCAAACAGTTTCCGCATGTCCGGCAATTTTACTAGAGCCGTAGCAACACTGTGTAACATTTCTGGTTAAGTTAAAATTTTCTTGTTTTTCTTGTTTTTGTCGTTTCAGCTTCCAGAATTTTTTTTCAAAAGGTTTCATGTGTTAGATATCGTTTTTAGACCGTATTTCACTTTTCCAAACAGTTTCCGCATGTCCGGCAATTTTACTAGAGCCGTAGCAACACTGTGTAACATTTCTGGTAAAGTTAAAATTTTCTTGTTTTTCTTGTTTTTGTCGTTTCAGCTTCCAGAATTTTTTTTCAAAAGGTTTCATGTGTTAGATATCGTTTTTAGACCGTATTTCACTCTTTCCAACAGTTGCCGCATGTCCGGCAATTTTACTAGAGCCGTAGCAACACTGTGTAACATTTCTGGTTAAGTTAAAATTTTCTTGTTTTTCTTGTTTTTGTCGTTTCAGCTTCCAGAATTTTTTTTCAAAAGGTTTCATGTGTTAGATATTGTTTTTAGACCGTATTTCACTCTTTCCAACAGTTGCCGCATGTCCGGCAATTTTACTAGAGCCGTAGCAACACTGTGTAACATTTCTGGTATAGTGAAGTTTTCTTGTTTTTCTTGTTTTTGTCGTTTGAGCTTCCAGAATTTTTTTTCAAAAAGTTTCAGGTGTTAGATATTGTTTTTAGACCGTATTTCACTCTTTCCAACAGTTGCCGCATGTCCGGCAATTTTACTAGAGCCGTAGCAACACTGTGTAACATTTCTGGTAAAGTTAAAATTTTCTTGTTTTTCTTGTTTTTGTCGTTTCAGCTTCCAGAATTTTTTTTCAAAAGGTTTCATGTGTTAGATATCGTTTTTAGACCGTATTTCACTCTTTCCAACAGTTGCCGCATGTCCGGCAATTTTACTAGAGCCGTAGCAACACTGTGTAACATTTCTGGTATAGTGAAGTTTTCTTGTTTTTCTTGTTTTTGTCGTTTGAGCTTCCAGAATTTTTTTTCAAAAAGTTTCAGGTGTTAGATATTGTTTTTAGACCGTATTTCACTCTTTCCAACAGTTGCCGCATGTCCGGCAATTTTACTAGAGCCGTAGCAACACTGTGTAACATTTCTGGTATAGTGAAGTTTTCTTGTTTTTCTTGTTTTTGTCGTTTGAGCTTCCAGAATTTTTTTTCAAAAAGTTTCAGGTGTTAGATATCGTTTTTAGACCGTATTTCACTCTTTCCAACAGTTGCCGCATGTCCGGCAATTTTACTAGAGCCGTAGCAACACTGTGTAACATTTCTGGTATAGTGAAGTTTTCTTGTTTTTCTTGTTTTTGTCGTTTGAGCTTCCAGAATTTTTTTTCGAAAGGTTTCATGTGTTAGATATTGTTTTTAGACCGTATTTCACTCTTTCCAACAGTTGCCGCATGTCCGGCAATTTTACTAGAGCCGTAGCAACACTGTGTAACATTTCTGGTATAGTGAAGTTTTCTTGTTTTTCTTGTTTTTGTCGTTTGAGCTTCCAGAATTTTTTTTCAAAAAGTTTCAGGTGTTAGATATTGTTTTTAGACCGTATTTCACTCTTTCCAACAGTTGCCGCATGTCCGGCAATTTTACTAGAGCCGTAGCAACACTGTGTAACATTTCTGGTTAAGTTAAAATTTTCTTGTTTTTCTTGTTTTTGTCGTTTCAGCTTCCAGAATTTTTTTTCAAAAGGTTTCATGTGTTAGATATCGTTTTTAGACCGTATTTCACTCTTTCCAACAGTTGCCGCATGTCCGGCAATTTTACTAGAGCCGTAGCAACACTGTGTAACATTTCTGGTATAGTGAAGTTTTCTTGTTTTTCTTGTTTTTGTCGTTTGAGCTTCCAGAATTTTTTTTCAAAAGGTTTCAGGTGTTAGATATTGTTTTTTGACCGTATTTCACTCTTTCCAACAGTTGCCGCATGTCCGGCAATTTTACTAGAGCCGTAGCAACACTGTGTAACATTTCTGGTATAGTGAAATTTTCTTGTTTTTCTTGTTTTTGTCGTTTGAGCTTCCAGAATTTTTTTTCAAAAGGTTTCATGTGTTAGATATCGTTTTTAGACCGTATTTCACTATTTCCAAACAGTTGCCGCATGTCCGGCAATTTTACTAGAGCCGTAGCAACACTGTGTAACATTTCTGGTAGAGTGAAATTTTCTTGTTTTTCTTGTTTTTGTCGTTTGAGCTTCCAGAATTTTTTTTCAAAAGGTTTTTCAGGTGTTAGATATTGTTTTTAGACCGTATTTCACTCTTTCCAAACAGTTGCCGCATGTCCGGCAATTTTACTAGAGCCGTAGCAACACTGTGTAACATTTCTGGTTAAGTTAAAATTTTCTTGTTTTTCTTGTTTTTGTCGTTTCAGCTTCCAGAATTTTTTTTCAAAAGGTTTCATGTGTTAGATATCGTTTTTAGACCGTATTTCACTCTTTCCAAACAGTTGCCGCATGTCCGGCAATTTTACTAGAGCCGTAGCAACACTGTGTAACATTTCTGGTAGAGTGAAATTTTCTTGTTTTTCTTGTTTTTGTCGTTTCAGCTTCCAGAATTTTTTTTCAAAAGGTTTCATGTGTTAGATATCGTTTTTAGACCGTATTTCACTCTTTCCAAACAGTTGCCGCATGTCCGGCAATTTTACTAGAGCCGTAGCAACACTGTGTAACATTTCTGGTAAAGTTAAAATTTTCTTGTCTTTCTTGTTTTTGTCGTTTGAGCTTCCAGAATTTTTTTTCAAAAGGTTTCATGTGTCAGATGTCGTTTTTAGACCGCGATTCACTTTTTCAAACAGTTGCCGTATGTCCGGCAACTCTACTAGAGCCGTAGCAACACTGTATAGCATTTCTGGTAAAGTTAAAATTTTCTTGTTTTTCTTGTTTTTGTCGTTTGAGCTTCCAGAATTTTTTTTCAAATGGTCTCATGTGTTAGATATTGTTTTTAGACCGTATTTCACTCTTCCCAACATTTGCCGCATGTCCGGCAATTTTACTAGAGCCGTAGCAACACTGTGTAACATTTCTGGTAAAGTTAAAATTTTCTTGTTTTTCTTGTTTTTGTCGTTTGAGCTTCCAGAATTTTCTTTCAAAAGGTTTCATGTGTTAGATATCGTTTTTAGACCGTATTTCACTCTTCCCAACATTTGCCGCATGTCCGGCAAATTTACTAGAGCCGTAGCAACACTGTGTAACATTTCTGGTATAGCGAAATTTTCTTGTTTTTCTTGTTTTTGTCGTTTGAGCTTCCAGAATTTTTTTTCAAATGGTCTCATGTGTTAGATATCGTGTTTAGACCGTATTTCACTCTTCCCAACATTTGCCGCATGTCCGGCAATTTTACTAGAGCCGTAGCAACACTGTGTAACATTTCTGGTTGAGTTAAAATTTTCTTGTTTTTCTTGTTTTTGTCGTTTGAGCTTCCAGAATTTTTTTTTCAAAAGGTTTCAGGTGTTAGATCTTGTTCTTCCACCGTATTTCACTTTTCCAAACAGTTTCCGCATGTCCGGCAATTTTACTAGAGCCGTAGCAACACTGTGTAACATTTCTGGTAGAGTGAAATTTTCTTGTTTTTCTTGTTTTTGTCGTTTGAGCTTCCAGAATTTTTTTTCAAAAGGTTTCAGGTGTTAGATCTTGTTCTTCCACCGTATTTCACTTTTCCAAACAGTTTCCGCATGTCCGGCAATTTTACTAGAGCCGTAGCAACACTGTGTAACATTTCTGGTAAAGTTAAAATTTTCTTGTTTTTCTTGTTTTTGTCGTTTCAGCTTCCAGAATTTTTTTTCAAAAGGTTTCATGTGTTAGATATTGTTTTTAGACCGTATTTCACTCTTTCCAACAGTTGCCGCATGTCCGGCAATTTTACTAGAGCCGTAGCAACACTGTGTAACATTTCTGGTATAGTGAAGTTTTCTTGTTTTTCTTGTTTTTGTCGTTTGAGCTTCCAGAATTTTTTTTCGAAAGGTTTCATGTGTTAGATATTGTTTTTAGACCGTATTTCACTCTTTCCAACAGTTGCCGCATGTCCGGCAATTTTACTAGAGCCGTAGCAACACTGTGTAACATTTCTGGTATAGTGAAGTTTTCTTGTTTTTCTTGTTTTTGTCGTTTGAGCTTCCAGAATTTTTTTTCAAAAGGTTTCAGGTGTTAGATATTGTTTTTAGACCGTATTTCACTCTTTCCAACAGTTGCCGCATGTCCGGCAATTTTACTAGAGCCGTAGCAACACTTGTAACATTTCTGGTTAAGTTAAAATTTTCTTGTTTTTCTTGTTTTTGTCGTTTCAGCTTCCACAATTTTTTTTCAAAAGGTTTCAGGTGTTAGATATTGTTTTTAGACCGTATTTCACTCTTTCCAACAGTTGCCGCATGTCCGGCAATTTTACTAGAGCCGTAGCAACACTGTGTAACATTTCTGGTATAGTGAAGTTTTCTTGTTTTTCTTGTTTTTGTCGTTTGAGCTTCCAGAATTTTTTTTCAAAAGGTTTCAGGTGTTAGATATTGTTTTTAGACCGTATTTCACTCTTTCCAACAGTTGCCGCATGTCCGGCAATTTTACTAGAGCCGTAGCAACACTGTGTAACATTTCTGGTTAAGTTAAAATTTTCTTGTTTTTCTTGTTTTTGTCGTTTCAGCTTCCAGAATTTTTTTTCAAAAGGTTTCATGTGTTAGATATCGTTTTTAGACCGTATTTCACTCTTTCCAACAGTTGCCGCATGTCCGGCAATTTTACTAGAGCCGTAGCAACACTGTGTAACATTTCTGGTATAGTGAAGTTTTCTTGTTTTTCTTGTTTTTGTCGTTTGAGCTTCCAGAATTTTTTTTCAAAAGGTTTCAGGTGTTAGATATTGTTTTTAGACCGTATTTCACTCTTTCCAACAGTTGCCGCATGTCCGGCAATTTTACTAGAGCCGTAGCAACACTGTGTAACATTTCTGGTATAGTGAAATTTTCTTGTTTTTCTTGTTTTTGTCGTTTGAGCTTCCAGAATTTTTTTTCAAAAGGTTTCATGTGTTAGATATCGTTTTTAGACCGTATTTCACTATTTCCAAACAGTTGCCGCATGTCCGGCAATTTTACTAGAGCCGTAGCAACACTGTGTAACATTTCTGGTAGAGTGAAATTTCTTGTTTTTCTTGTTTTTGTCGTTTGAGCTTCCAGAATTTTTTTTCAAAAGGTTTTTCAGGTGTTAGATATTGTTTTTAGACCGTATTTCACTCTTTCCAAACAGTTGCCGCATGTCCGGCAATTTTACTAGAGCCGTAGCAACACTGTGTAACATTTCTGGTAAAGTTAAAATTTTCTTGTCTTTCTTGTTTTTGTCGTTTGAGCTTCCAGAATTTTTTTTCAAAAGGTTTCATGTGTCAGATGTCGTTTTTAGACCGCGATTCACTTTTTCAAACAGTTGCCGCATGTCCGGCAACTCTACTAGAGCCGTAGCAACACTGTGTAACATTTCTGGTAAAGTTTAAATTTTCTTGTTTTTCTTGTTTTTGTCGTTTGAGCTTCCAGAATTTTTTTTCAAAAGGTTTCAGGTGTTAGATATTGTTTTTAGACCGTATTTCACTCTTTCCAACAGTTGCCGCATGTCCGGCAATTTTACTAGAGCCGTAGCAACACTGTGTAACATTTCTGGTATAGTGAAGTTTTCTTGTTTTTCTTGTTTTTGTCGTTTGAGCTTCCAGAATTTTTTTTCGAAAGGTTTCATGTGTTAGATATTGTTTTTAGACCGTATTTCACTCTTTCCAACAGTTGCCGCATGTCCGGCAATTTTACTAGAGCCGTAGCAACACTGTGTAACATTTCTGGTATAGTGAAGTTTTCTTGTTTTTCTTGTTTTTGTCGTTTGAGCTTCCAGAATTTTTTTTCGAAAGGTTTCAGGTGTTAGATATTGTTTTTAGACCGTATTTCACTCTTTCCAACAGTTGCCGCATGTCCGGCAATTTTACTAGAGCCGTAGCAACACTGTGTAACATTTCTGGTTAAGTTAAAATTTTCTTGTTTTTCTTGTTTTTGTCGTTTCAGCTTCCAGAATTTTTTTTCAAAAGGTTTCATGTGTTAGATATCGTTTTTAGACCGTATTTCACTCTTTCCAACAGTTGCCGCATGTCCGGCAATTTTACTAGAGCCGTAGCAACACTGTGTAACATTTCTGGTATAGTGAAGTTTTCTTGTTTTTCTTGTTTTTGTCGTTTGAGCTTCCAGAATTTTTTTTCAAAAGGTTTCAGGTGTTAGATATTGTTTTTAGACCGTATTTCACTCTTTCCAACAGTTGCCGCATGTCCGGCAATTTTACTAGAGCCGTAGCAACACTGTGTAACATTTCTGGTATAGTGAAATTTTCTTGTTTTTCTTGTTTTTGTCGTTTGAGCTTCCAGAATTTTTTTTCAAAAGGTTTCATGTGTTAGATATCGTTTTTAGACCGTATTTCACTATTTCCAAACAGTTGCCGCATGTCCGGCAATTTTACTAGAGCCGTAGCAACACTGTGTAACATTTCTGGTAGAGTGAAATTTTCTTGTTTTTCTTGTTTTTGTCGTTTGAGCTTCCAGAATTTTTTTTCAAAAGGTTTTTCAGGTGTTAGATATTGTTTTTAAACCGTATTTCACTCTTTCCAAACAGTTGCCGCATGTCCGGCAATTTTACTAGAGCCGTAGCAACACTGTGTAACATTTCTGGTAAAGTTAAAATTTTCTTGTCTTTCTTGTTTTTGTCGTTTGAGCTTCCAGAATTTTTTTTCAAAAGGTTTCATGTGTCAGATGTCGTTTTTAGACCGCGATTCACTTTTTCAAACAGTTGCCGCATGTCCGGCAACTCTACTAGAGCCGTAGCAACACTGTATAGCATTTCTGGTAAAGTTAAAATTTTCTTGTTTTTCTTGTTTTTGTCGTTTGAGCTTCCAGAATTTTTTTTCAAATGGTCTCATGTGTTAGATTTTGTTTTTAGACCGTATTTCACTCTTCCCAACATTTGCCGCATGTCCGGCAATTTTACTAGAGCCGTAGCAACACTGTGTAACATTTCTGGTAAAGTTAAAATTTTCTTGTTTTTCTTGTTTTTGTCGTTTGAGCTTCCAGAATTTTCTTTCAAAAGGTTTCATGTGTTAGATATCGTTTTTAGACCGTATTTCACTCTTCCCAACATTTGCCGCATGTCCGGCAAATTTACTAGAGCCGTAGCAACACTGTGTAACATTTCTGGTATAGCGAAATTTTCTTGTTTTTCTTGTTTTTGTCGTTTGAGCTTCCAGAATTTTTTTTCAAATGGTCTCATGTGTTAGATATCGTTTTTAGACCGTATTTCACTCTTCCGAACAGTTGCCGCATGTCCGGCAATTTTACTATTGTTAATTCACACAAGCTGTCACCTCTGAAGGTGCGGCGCGCTTCGAATTTAAGTCCCGCCCTAAGTGGGCGGGATCTGCAATGCCACCGCACACTCCGCCGCATTTAACGTAACGCTGCATTTACTTTCTCGATTTCTCAGTTAAATCAGGCAAAATAAAGATTCGTTCAGTGTTTTCATGTGTTTTTCGTATAAAATCGATGAAAGAAATACTTTTTAAATCAAAAACTGAATTAACTTGGGTTAAAACCGATTCATGTGCCATATTAAACTTGTATTTTGACTTTGTATATATGTTCATAGTTTTTTTAATAATCACTCATGTCTCATGTATTTTTAACTTATTCCTTTCTGTGTATTTATATTCTTTGTTTAATTTATGTATTTATCGCTCGATTTTCATGTATTTTTGAATGTAATTTGTTCATGTAACTAGTTCTTTAATGTGATTATATATTGTGTATAAATGTAGCTCAACAACGGAAAATGATATCAAAGGTGAGGAGAAATTAACAAAAAGAAAGACATAAACGAGCTGTTTCAGAAAGATTCGTCCTCGCTTATCCACTCGTCATCGGAACACTCCGGCCAATCATAATCGTCGTCATCGGAGTCTTCTGGAAGAACGGGAACGACCTCGATCAGGTTTCCCTCGTCATCGATTTCGAGAGGGTCAAAGTCATCTTCCTCGGTGAGCTCTTTCTCGCGCAAAGTTTCTCGAAGATCAACTTCGAGTTGGAGGCAGTGCTCGAATAACTTCTTAGCTGCTTCAGGAGAGAAGTTTCTAAGGAAGTTCAAGATTCTTTCGCGCACCTGAAAAGAAGTGGTTTCTAATTGCTAGGCTTCTTGTGTTCTGTACTAGTTCAATTTTATCATCTGGCTTCCCTTCCTTGCGCAGGTATTTCTTTAGTTGACTCCAAACTAACTCAATGGGAGCCAAGAAACAATGATATTGAGGGAGTCGCAAAATATGAACTCCCAATTTTTTGGCTGCCTCATCGACTTCGTACTTTGTGAACGCGCCACGTCCACCATTTCTTTTAACATAATCCTGGGTTATTTTCAGGAGAAGCTTGGCGTTACACTGAGGATCGAAGGGAATGCGATAGCGAACAAGGAATTCAACAATATCTTCACGTCTGCTGGCACCTGTCGGTGGCTGAAATGTGAGTTTAACAAACTGTCAACTAAATTCCTCCTCCCTAAACCTTAGAAATTGCTGCATTGTGGTACGGGGCGTTGTCTTGGATGAGAACCGCCGGTCTTCCCCTTTTGTCAGCTTCCGCTTTCAAGAGCGGCAAGGTATTAAGCATGAAATTCTTAAAATTACTAGAGTTCATGTCTTTGTGGTAGTCGGCGGCTTGATCGTCGACTTTACCACCAGAGACAATGAACTTTTCCGATCCTTTTAAAATTCCATCTTCTGTGACGATTCCCAAGACAATGCCTCTTCTCCCTTTTTCTTTCCCTTTCCTTGGTCCAGCCATAGGTGTTCCAACATCAACCATCCGCATTCTTTTGTACATGTTGGTGTTCTTGTGCTGCCATGCACTCCTTTCACACATTCCTTCATGTCCCCAAGTCTCGTCAAAATTCCCATAATACGCATTGGCTTTATCCCACTTCTCTTTCTCATCCAAATAATATTTCCTTCTAAAGACAATGTCCATCCTCTCTTCGACAATTGTACAATGATCTTTTTTTCTGTAACAAAAGCCAAGACCGCGAAGAGTATGGTACAATACTGTCTTCTCGCTTTTGAACTCGATGTTTTCCTTCGCCCATTCCAACAGCCCTTCAATTGTAACTCTTTCATCCTTTTGCCACAACGCATGGATATATTTGGTAATAGCCACCTTCTGGATGATACTCATTTTAGACGCATAGTAACGTTCCTTCTCTTTCTTCCCCATCTTCTGAACCTGTTTACTTTTTGCTTGACGTTTTCTAGAGGCGTTTCGTTGAACGGTTCTTTTATGCACTCCAGATAACGCAGCCGTAGATTCACTGATGTTACTGAATATTGTGTGACGTGCATCGTCTCCGAGAACGCTCTTAATAATCTGTGCTGATGCGCTGACGTTTTTCAGAATGAAATCTCCATTATTGACGACATCCTTATTAAGCAACTCAGAAGAAAAAGATGACAATTGAAGAGAGCATATCTTTTTTCCGACGCGCATGTACATCATTTCTGTCTGAAAACCCTACTTATTCTCCAGCCCCACAACCATTCAATCACCTCGTTTATAAACTTGTATTTGTTTTCAGGCGGAAGTTCACACTGAGTCGAGGAGTTGGTCAAGGAAAGAGGAACTACAGCATTCCATGGAGCATCATCTGTTCCCACAAACTTCAATGCTTGAAGTCCCGGAACGTCCTTAGCTCTAGTTTGGAGTCCTCGAGAAGCGGTCGGAGTTGGAAGCGAGGAACAAGAAGACGATTGGAAGCTCAGAACGACAGGATGAGAGGAAGCTGGGGAACGAATTGACAGGGAGCCGAGTCGAGACGAGGGAGATGGACCGGAGAGCGAAGACACTCTAGAATCACCAGAACCGCCTAGATTCCCTTTTTTCTATTATCATTTTTCGTTCTCTTAACTTTATCACTCAACATTAACTGGTACAGTTCGAGTTTCGAGAAAAATAATCTTGTCGAAGACGTTAATAGTTGAGTGATAAGGTTTTCATTATTACCCTGGTCTAATGAAGCGTTTTTGGGTCGGCGGGGGGTGTTGTTGTCTGGTTGCTGCATTTTCCAAGCCTAATAAGCTTTACTTTTATTTTTTTTGTAGAATATTATTTTATGTAATGATTTTAAATTTAAAAACTTGAAAAAAACTGAACGAATCTTTATTCCCTGCCTGAAAATGGAAAAGAAACCGATGAAATTAATGCAGAGAAAAATTATTCGAAAAATCGTGCGGGGGAGTTGCAGATCCCGCCCACTAGAGGCGGGGTTTTGAATCGGCTTGCCGCACGGTTTTTCCGCTTACTGTAGGTGACAGCTTGTGTGAATTAACAATAGAGCCGTAGCAACACTGTGTAACATTTCTGGTAAAGTTAAAATTTTCTTGTTTTTCTTGTTTTTGTCGTTTGAGCTTCCAGAATTTTTTTTCAAAAGGTTTCATGTGTTAGATATCGTTTTTAGACCGTATTTCACTATTCCCAAACAGTTGCCGCATGTCCGCCAATTTTACTAGAGCCGTAGCAACACTGTGTAACATTTCTGGTAGAGTGAAATTTTCTAGTTTTTCTTGTTTTTGTCGTTTGAGCTTCCAGAATTTTTTTTCAAAAGGTTTCAGGTGTTAGATATTGTTCTTACACCGTATTTCACTTTTCCAAACAGTTTCCGCATGTCCGGCAATTTTACTAGAGCCGTAGCAACACTGTGTAACATTTCTGGTAAAGTTTAAATTTTCTTGTTTTTCTTGTTTTTGTCGTTTGAGCTTCCAGAATTTTTTTCAAAAGGTTTCATGTGTTAGATATCGTTTTTAGACCGTATTTCACTTTTCCAAACAGTTGCCGCATGTCCGGCAATTTTACTAGAGCCGTAGCAACACTGTGTAACATTTCTGGTAAAGTTTAAATTTTCTTGTTTTTCTTGTTTTTGTCGTTTGAGCTTCCAGAATTTTTTTTCAAAAGGTTTCAGGTGTTAGATATTGTTTTTAGACCGTATTTCACTCTTTCCAACAGTTGCCGCATGTCCGGCAATTTTACTAGAGCCGTAGCAACACTGTGTAACATTTCTGGTATAGTGAAGTTTTCTTGTTTTTCTTGTTTTTGTCGTTTGAGCTTCCAGAATTTTTTTTCGAAAGGTTTCATGTGTTAGATATTGTTTTTAGACCGTATTTCACTCTTTCCAACAGTTGCCGCATGTCCGGCAATTTTACTAGAGCCGTAGCAACACTGTGTAACATTTCTGGTATAGTGAAGTTTTCTTGTTTTTCTTGTTTTTGTCGTTTGAGCTTCCAGAATTTTTTTTCAAAAGGTTTCAGGTGTTAGATATTGTTTTTAGACCGTATTTCACTCTTTCCAACAGTTGCCGCATGTCCGGCAATTTTACTAGAGCCGTAGCAACACTGTGTAACATTTCTGGTAAAGTTAAAATTTTCTTGTTTTTCTTGTTTTTGTCGTTTGAGCTTCCAGAATTTTTTTTCAAAAGGTTTCATGTGTTAGATATCGTTTTTAGACCGTATTTCACTATTCCCAAACAGTTGCCGCATGTCCGCCAATTTTACTAGAGCCGTAGCAACACTGTGTAACATTTCTGGTAGAGTGAAATTTTCTAGTTTTTCTTGTTTTTGTCGTTTGAGCTTCCAGAATTTTTTTTCAAAAGGTTTCAGGTGTTAGATATTGTTCTTACACCGTATTTCACTTTTCCAAACAGTTTCCGCATGTCCGGCAATTTTACTAGAGCCGTAGCAACACTGTGTAACATTTCTGGTAAAGTTTAAATTTTCTTGTTTTTCTTGTTTTTGTCGTTTGAGCTTCCAGAATTTTTTTCAAAAGGTTTCAGGTGTTAGATATTGTTTTTAGACCGTATTTCACTCTTTCCAACAGTTGCCGCATGTCCGGCAATTTTACTAGAGCCGTAGCAACACTGTGTAACATTTCTGGTAAAGTTTAAATTTTCTTGTTTTTCTTGTTTTTGTCGTTTGAGCTTCCAGAATTTTTTTCAAAAGGTTTCAGGTGTTAGATATCGTTTTTAGACCGTATTTCACTTTTCCAAACAGTTGCCGCATGTCCGGCAATTTTACTAGAGCCGTAGCAACACTGTGTAACATTTCTGGTAAAGTTTAAATTTTCTTGTTTTTCTTGTTTTTGTCGTTTGAGCTTCCAGAATTTTTTTTCAAAAGGTTTCAGGTGTTAGATATTGTTTTTAGACCGTATTTCACTCTTTCCAACAGTTGCCGCATGTCCGGCAATTTTACTAGAGCCGTAGCAACACTGTGTAACATTTCTGGTATAGTGAAGTTTTCTTGTTTTTCTTGTTTTTGTCGTTTGAGCTTCCAGAATTTTTTTTCGAAAGGTTTCATGTGTTAGATATTGTTTTTAGACCGTATTTCACTCTTTCCAACAGTTGCCGCATGTCCGGCAATTTTACTAGAGCCGTAGCAACACTGTGTAACATTTCTGGTATAGTGAAGTTTTCTTGTTTTTCTTGTTTTTGTCGTTTGAGCTTCCAGAATTTTTTTTCAAAAGGTTTCAGGTGTTAGATATTGTTTTTAGACCGTATTTCACTCTTTCCAACAGTTGCCGCATGTCCGGCAATTTTACTAGAGCCGTAGCAACACTGTGTAACATTTCTGGTATAGTGAAATTTTCTTGTTTTTCTTGTTTTTGTCGTTTGAGCTTCCAGAATTTTTTTTCAAAAGGTTTCATGTGTTAGATATCGTTTTTAGACCGTATTTCACTATTTCCAAACAGTTGCCGCATGTCCGGCAATTTTACTAGAGCCGTAGCAACACTGTGTAACATTTCTGGTAGAGTGAAATTTTCTTGTTTTTCTTGTTTTTGTCGTTTGAGCTTTCAGAATTTTTTTTCAAAAGGTTTTTCAGGTGTTAGATATTGTTTTTAGACCGTATTTCACTCTTTCCAACAGTTGCCGCATGTCCGGCAATTTTACTAGAGCCGTAGCAACACTGTGTAACATTTCTGGTTAAGTTAAAATTTTCTTGTTTTTCTTGTTTTTGTCGTTTCAGCTTCCAGAATTTTTTTCAAAAGGTTTCATGTGTTAGATATCGTTTTTAGACCGTATTTCACTCTTTCCAAACAGTTGCCGCATGTCCGGCAATTTTACTAGAGCCGTAGCAACACTGTGTAACATTTCTGGTAGAGTGAAATTTTCTTGTTTTTCTTGTTTTTGTCGTTTGAGCTTCCAGAATTTTTTTTCAAAAGGTTTCATGTGTCAGATATTGTTTTTAGACCCAGAAATGCTATACAGTGTTGCTACGGCTCTAGTAGAGTTGCCGGACATGCGGCAACTGTTTGAAAAAGTGAATCGCGGTCTAAAAACAACATCTGACACATGAAACCTTTTGAAAAAAAATTCTGGAAGCTCAAACGACAAAAACAAGAAAGACAAGAAAATTTTAACTTTACCAGAAATGTTACACAGTGTTGCTACGGCTCTAGTAAAATTGCCGGACATGCGGCAACTGTTTGAAAAAGTGAATTGCGGTCTAAAAACAATATCTGACACATGAAACCTTTTGAAAAAAAATTCTGGAAGCTCAAACGACAAAAACAAGAAAAACAAGAAAATTTCACTCTACCAGAAATGTTACACAGTGTTGCTACGGCTCTAGTAAAATTGCCGGACATGCGGCAACTGTTTGGAAAGAGTGAAATACGGTCTAAAAACGATATCTAACACATGAAACCTTTTGAAAAAAATTCTGGAAGCTGAAACGACAAAAACAAGAAAAACAAGAAAATTTTAACTTAACCAGAAATGTTACACAGTGTTGCTACGGCTCTAGTAAAATTGCCGGACATGCGGCAACTGTTGGAAAGAGTGAAATACGGTCTAAAAACAATATCTAACACCTGAAAAACCTTTTGAAAAAAAATTCTGAAAGCTCAAACGACAAAAACAAGAAAAACAAGAAAATTTCACTCTACCAGAAATGTTACACAGTGTTGCTACGGCTCTAGTAAAATTGCCGGACATGCGGCAACTGTTTGGAAATAGTGAAATACGGTCTAAAAACGATATCTAACACATGAAACCTTTTGAAAAAAAATTCTGGAAGCTCAAACGACAAAAACAAGAAAAACAAGAAAATTTCACTATACCAGAAATGTTACACAGTGTTGCTACGGCTCTAGTAAAATTGCCGGACATGCGGCAACTGTTGGAAAGAGTGAAATACGGTCTAAAAACAATATCTAACACCTGAAACCTTTTGAAAAAAAATTCTGGAAGCTCAAACGACAAAAACAAGAAAAACAAGAAAACTTCACTATACCAGAAATGTTACACAGTGTTGCTACGGCTCTAGTAAAATTGCCGGACATGCGGCAACTGTTGGAAAGAGTGAAATACGGTCTAAAAACAATATCTAACACATGAAACCTTTCGAAAAAAAATTCTGGAAGCTCAAACGACAAAAACAAGAAAAACAAGAAAACTTCACTATACCAGAAATGTTACACAGTGTTGCTACGGCTCTAGTAAAATTGCCGGACATGCGGCAACTGTTGGAAAGAGTGAAATACGGTCTAAAAACAATATCTAACACCTGAAACCTTTTGAAAAAAAATTCTGGAAGCTCAAACGACAAAAACAAGAAAAACAAGAAAATTTAAACTTTACCAGAAATGTTACACAGTGTTGCTACGGCTCTAGTAAAATTGCCGGACATGCGGCAACTGTTTGGAAAAGTGAAATACGGTCTAAAAACGATATCTAACACCTGAAACCTTTTGAAAAAAATTCTGGAAGCTCAAACGACAAAAACAAGAAAAACAAGAAAATTTAAACTTTACCAGAAATGTTACACAGTGTTGCTACGGCTCTAGTAAAATTGCCGGACATGCGGCAACTGTTGGAAAGAGTGAAATACGGTCTAAAAACAATATCTAACACCTGAAACCTTTTGAAAAAAATTCTGGAAGCTCAAACGACAAAAACAAGAAAAACAAGAAAATTTAAACTTTACCAGAAATGTTACACAGTGTTGCTACGGCTCTAGTAAAATTGCCGGACATGCGGAAACTGTTTGGAAAAGTGAAATACGGTGTAAGAACAATATCTAACACCTGAAACCTTTTGAAAAAAAATTCTGGAAGCTCAAACGACAAAAACAAGAAAAACTAGAAAATTTCACTCTACCAGAAATGTTACACAGTGTTGCTACGGCTCTAGTAAAATTGGCGGACATGCGGCAACTGTTTGGGAATAGTGAAATACGGTCTAAAAACGATATCTAACACATGAAACCTTTTGAAAAAAAATTCTGGAAGCTCAAACGACAAAAACAAGAAAAACAAGAAAATTTTAACTTTACCAGAAATGTTACACAGTGTTGCTACGGCTCTAGTAAAATTGCCGGACATGCGGCAACTGTTGGAAAGAGTGAAATACGGTCTAAAAACAATATCTAACACCTGAAACCTTTTGAAAAAAAATTCTGGAAGCTCAAACGACAAAAACAAGAAAAACAAGAAAACTTCACTATACCAGAAATGTTACACAGTGTTGCTACGGCTCTAGTAAAATTGCCGGACATGCGGCAACTGTTGGAAAGAGTGAAATACGGTCTAAAAACAATATCTAACACATGAAACCTTTCGAAAAAAAATTCTGGAAGCTCAAACGACAAAAACAAGAAAAACAAGAAAACTTCACTATACCAGAAATGTTACACAGTGTTGCTACGGCTCTAGTAAAATTGCCGGACATGCGGCAACTGTTGGAAAGAGTGAAATACGGTCTAAAAACAATATCTAACACCTGAAACCTTTTGAAAAAAAATTCTGGAAGCTCAAACGACAAAAACAAGAAAAACAAGAAAATTTAAACTTTACCAGAAATGTTACACAGTGTTGCTACGGCTCTAGTAAAATTGCCGGACATGCGGCAACTGTTTGGAAAAGTGAAATACGGTCTAAAAACGATATCTAACACATGAAACCTTTTGAAAAAAATTCTGGAAGCTCAAACGACAAAAACAAGAAAAACAAGAAAATTTAAACTTTACCAGAAATGTTACACAGTGTTGCTACGGCTCTAGTAAAATTGCCGGACATGCGGAAACTGTTTGGAAAAGTGAAATACGGTGTAAGAACAATATCTAACACCTGAAACCTTTTGAAAAAAAATTCTGGAAGCTCAAACGACAAAAACAAGAAAAACTAGAAAATTTTAACTTTACCAGAAATGTTACACAGTGTTGCTACGGCTCTAGTAAAATTGCCGGACATGCGGCAACTGTTGGAAAGAGTGAAATACGGTCTAAAAACAATATCTAACACCTGAAACCTTTTGAAAAAAAATTCTGGAAGCTCAAACGACAAAAACAAGAAAAACAAGAAAACTTCACTATACCAGAAATGTTACACAGTGTTGCTACGGCTCTAGTAAAATTGCCGGACATGCGGCAACTGTTGGAAAGAGTGAAATACGGTCTAAAAACAATATCTAACACATGAAACCTTTCGAAAAAAAATTCTGGAAGCTCAAACGACAAAAACAAGAAAAACAAGAAAACTTCACTATACCAGAAATGTTACACAGTGTTGCTACGGCTCTAGTAAAATTGCCGGACATGCGGCAACTGTTGGAAAGAGTGAAATACGGTCTAAAAACAATATCTAACACCTGAAACCTTTTGAAAAAAAATTCTGGAAGCTCAAACGACAAAAACAAGAAAAACAAGAAAATTTAAACTTTACCAGAAATGTTACACAGTGTTGCTACGGCTCTAGTAAAATTGCCGGACATGCGGCAACTGTTTGGAAAAGTGAAATACGGTCTAAAAACGATATCTAACACATGAAACCTTTTGAAAAAAATTCTGGAAGCTCAAACGACAAAAACAAGAAAAACAAGAAAATTTAAACTTTACCAGAAATGTTACACAGTGTTGCTACGGCTCTAGTAAAATTGCCGGACATGCGGAAACTGTTTGGAAAAGTGAAATACGGTGTAAGAACAATATCTAACACCTGAAACCTTTTGAAAAAAAATTCTGGAAGCTCAAACGACAAAAACAAGAAAAACTAGAAAATTTCACTCTACCAGAAATGTTACACAGTGTTGCTACGGCTCTAGTAAAATTGGCGGACATGCGGCAACTGTTTGGGAATAGTGAAAAAAAAAAAAAAAAAAAAAAAAAAAATTTTTTTTCAAAAGGTTTCATGTGTTAGATATCGTTTTTAGACCGTATTTCACTATTTCCAAACAGTTGCCGCATGTCCGGCAATTTTACTAGAGCCGTAGCAACACTGTGTAACATTTCTGGTAGAGTGAAATTTTCTTGTTTTTCTTGTTTTTGTCGTTTGAGCTTCCAGAATTTTTTTTCAAAAGGTTTTTCAGGTGTTAGATATTGTTTTTAGACCGTATTTCACTCTTTCCAAACAGTTGCCGCATGTCCGGCAATTTTACTAGAGCCGTAGCAACACTGTGTAACATTTCTGGTAAAGTTAAAATTTTCTTGTCTTTCTTGTTTTTGTCGTTTGAGCTTCCAGAATTTTTTTTCAAAAGGTTTCATGTGTCAGATGTCGTTTTTAGACCGCGATTCACTTTTTCAAACAGTTGCCGCATGTCCGGCAACTCTACTAGAGCCGTAGCAACACTGTATAGCATTTCTGGTAAAGTTAAAATTTTCTTGTTTTTCTTGTTTTTGTCGTTTGAGCTTCCAGAATTTTTTTTCAAATGGTCTCATGTGTTAGATTTTGTTTTTAGACCGTATTTCACTCTTCCCAACATTTGCCGCATGTCCGGCAATTTTACTAGAGCCGTAGCAACACTGTGTAACATTTCTGGTAAAGTTAAAATTTTCTTGTTTTTCTTGTTTTTGTCGTTTGAGCTTCCAGAATTTTCTTTCAAAAGGTTTCATGTGTTAGATATCGTTTTTAGACCGTATTTCACTCTTCCCAACATTTGCCGCATGTCCGGCAAATTTACTAGAGCCGTAGCAACACTGTGTAACATTTCTGGTATAGCGAAATTTTCTTGTTTTTCTTGTTTTTGTCGTTTGAGCTTCCAGAATTTTTTTTCAAATGGTCTCATGTGTTAGATATCGTTTTTAGACCGTATTTCACTCTTCCGAACAGTTGCCGCATGTCCGGCAATTTTACTATTGTTAATTCACACAAGCTGTCACCTCTGAAGGTGCGGCGCGCTTCGAATTTAAGTCCCGCCCTAAGTGGGCGGGATCTGCAATGCCACCGCACACTCCGCCGCATTTAACGTAACGCTGCATTTACTTTCTCGATTTCTCAGTTAAATCAGGCAAAATAAAGATTCGTTCAGTGTTTTCATGTGTTTTTCGTATAAAATCGATGAAAGAAATACTTTTTAAATCAAAAACTGAATTAACTTGGGTTAAAACCGATTCATGTGCCATATTAAACTTGTATTTTGACTTTGTATATATGTTCATAGTTTTTTTAATAATCACTCATGTCTCATGTATTTTTAACTTATTCCTTTCTGTGTATTTATATTCTTTGTTTAATTTATGTATTTATCGCTCGATTTTCATGTATTTTTGAATGTAATTTGTTCATGTAACTAGTTCTTTAATGTGATTATATATTGTGTATAAATGTAGCTCAACAACGGAAAATGATATCAAAGGTGAGGAGAAATTAACAAAAAGAAAGACATAAACGAGCTGTTTCAGAAAGATTCGTCCTCGCTTATCCACTCGTCATCGGAACACTCCGGCCAATCATAATCGTCGTCATCGGAGTCTTCTGGAAGAACGGGAACGACCTCGATCAGGTTTCCCTCGTCATCGATTTCGAGAGGGTCAAAGTCATCTTCCTCGGTGAGCTCTTTCTCGCGCAAAGTTTCTCGAAGATCAACTTCGAGTTGGAGGCAGTGCTCGAATAACTTCTTAGCTGCTTCAGGAGAGAAGTTTCTAAGGAAGTTCAAGATTCTTTCGCGCACCTGAAAAGAAGTGGTTTCTAATTGCTAGGCTTCTTGTGTTCTGTACTAGTTCAATTTTATCATCTGGCTTCCCTTCCTTGCGCAGGTATTTCTTTAGTTGACTCCAAACTAACTCAATGGGAGCCAAGAAACAATGATATTGAGGGAGTCGCAAAATATGAACTCCCAATTTTTTGGCTGCCTCATCGACTTCGTACTTTGTGAACGCGCCACGTCCACCATTTCTTTTAACATAATCCTGGGTTATTTTCAGGAGAAGCTTGGCGTTACACTGAGGATCGAAGGGAATGCGATAGCGAACAAGGAATTCAACAATATCTTCACGTCTGCTGGCACCTGTCGGTGGCTGAAATGTGAGTTTAACAAACTGTCAACTAAATTCCTCCTCCCTAAACCTTAGAAATTGCTGCATTGTGGTACGGGGCGTTGTCTTGGATGAGAACCGCCGGTCTTCCCCTTTTGTCAGCTTCCGCTTTCAAGAGCGGCAAGGTATTAAGCATGAAATTCTTAAAATTACTAGAGTTCATGTCTTTGTGGTAGTCGGCGGCTCAGGCGCAGGCTTCTGCCTGCGCCATTTGGGCTCAGGTTAGGCTTAGGCTTAGGCTTAGGCTTAGGCTTAGGCTTAGGCTTAGGCTTAGGCTTAGGCTCAGGTTAGGCTTAGGCTTAGGCTTAGGCTTAGGCTTAGGCTTAGGCTTAGGCTTAGGCTTAGGCTTAGGCTTAGGCTTAGGCTCAGGCGCAGGCTTCTGCCTGCGCCATTTGGGCTCAGGTCATTTCCCCAAACTCGGATTTTTTTGTTGGAAATATTTTTTTTTGATGGAGTTAAGTGTCCTGAATCTGAATCAGGACTCGAAAAAATTCTATCGGCGCGGAGCGCCGAGCTCCGCGAGCCCAAAGTTGGCCAAAAAAAATCTTTGAAGCGGCATAACTTTTTTCTCGTTCGAGGTATCAATTTTGTTTTTTGACCAATATGTATCATTTTTGGTCGTGCATAAAAAAAAAAATTTTTCGGTCCGGTCAGGTCATTCTCAATAGAGCGAACTTGCAAAAATTTTTTTTGAACTGAAAAAAAAAAAAAAGTTTGTGAGAAACCGTAGCTGAAAATTTGCACATATACTAAACAAAATGTGCTCTTTTTTTTGAGCTATAGTCTATAGTCCAAAAGTTTAAAAAAAAATTTCAAGTCAATTTTTTTGGTCAAAAAAATTTTTTTTTTCAATTTTTTTTTGAAGATTTCGATAGCAAATTCGATTACGCATCTTTTTTGACATACACACTTTTTCGAAATTTTGACTTTTAAGCCCTCAAAAATCGATTTTAGACAAAATTTTTGCAGATGCACCAAAACGACCAGGGCTTTTGACTAGTGAGTAGGTCTATCAGATAGAGGACCTTCGATAATGTATACAAAAAAAGTTTCAGAAAAAGTTCTGTACACATCTCTGAAAAAATCGAGTTTGAAATTTTGCGAAAAATCACTTGTGAGCGCAACCCGAGGCACGAAGTGCCTCGGATCGGTGGGACGTCGAGACACGAAGTGTCTCGGCGGACCACCCTGGCGTTTTATAAAAAATGAGTAGGAAAAATTTGGGAGAAATGTTAAAAACGACAGTGCGCAGCACTGTCGTTTTCAACATTTTTTTCAAATTTTTCCTACTCATTTTTCTATAAAAGGTCACCAACAGAGTTAAGGAGGGGGGTTCGGGGGGTGGAACACCCCCCGAGTCCGGAACGGGGGGGGTGCGGGGGGGGCGAAGCCCCCCCCGAAACCATAAATCAACTCAAAAAGCAACAACAACAACAAGAGCAACAAATACAGCAGAACTACAAAAAACAAAAGCCCGCGAAAATTTCAAATTCAAATTTGCCCGCGAAAATTTTAAATTTGAATTTACCCGCGAAAATTTCAAATTTAAAATCACCCGCGAAAATTTCAAATTCAAATTTAAGACCAAATTCAATAACAACACTAAAAACAATAACAAAAACAATAACAAAAACAATAACAAAAACAACAACAACAAAAACAACAACAACACCAACAACAACAAAAACAACAACAACACCAACAACAACAAAAACAACAATAGCAACAAGAGCAAAATCAAAATCAAGACCAAATGCAGAAGCAACTGCAATTGCAAGACCTCTAGGAAAATCACCACCACTGATTGCGCTAGCAATACCAAGAGCAACAAAATCAGCAACAAAAATAGAACCAAAACCAAAATCAAGATCAAAATCAAAACCAAAACCAACTGCGAAATCAAAAACAACATTAATCGCATAAGCGAAAACAAAACCGATTGCATAATCAAAACAAGAAACGAAAACAGAATAATAAAATTCAAACTGTGCCGCAAAACAATCAAACTTTGGCGGGAAATTTGAACTTCGCGCAAAAATTTGGAAATTTCGGCGGGAAATTTGAATTTTGGCGGGAAAATTTGAATTTCGCGGGAAAATTTGAAAATTTTGGCGGGAAATTTAAAATTTGGCGGGAAAATTTAAATTTCGCGGGAAAATTTGAAAATTTTGGCGGGAAATTTGAATTTTGGCGGGAAAATTTGAATTTCGCGGGAAAATTTGAAAATTTTGGCGGGAAATTTGAATTTTGGCGGGAAAATTTGAATTTGGCGGGAAATTTAAATTTTGGCGGGGAAATTTGAATTTGAAGGTCCCAGAAGATTTGGAAAATTAAAGAGGATCAGGCGAGCGAAGCGAGCCCGAAAAATATATCAAAAATGATCAACTTTTGAAGTAAGGAGACTGATCGCGAAGCCGAGGGGTTTTTTTTTAGAAACCAGTTTTCCCAAATTTTTTAGCTAAATTGATAGAAATTAAGAAGATTTGGGAGTAGGAGAGCTTAAATAGGATCCCAGAAGATTTGGAAAATTAAAGAGGAATAGGCGAGCGAAGCGAGCCCGAAAAATATATCAAAAATGATAAACTTTTGGAGTAAGGAGACTGATCGCGAAGCCGAGGGGATTTTTTTTTAGAAACCAGTTTTCCCAAATTTTTAAGCTAATTTGATAGAAATTAAGAAAATTTGGGAGTAGGAAAGCCTAAATAGGTCCCAGGAGATTTGAAAAATAAAAGGGAAATAGGCGAGCGAAGCGAGCCCGGAAAATATATCAAAAATTATTAACTTTTGGAGTAAGGAGACTGATCGCGAAGCCGAGGGGATTTTTTTTTAGAAACCAATTTTCCTCAATTTTTAAGCTAATTTGATAGAAATTATGAAGATTTGGTAGAAGAAAAGCCTAAATAGGTCCCAGGAGATTTGAAAAACGAAAGGGGAATAGGCGAGCGAAGCGAGCCCGAAAAATATATCAAAAATTATTAAATTTTCAAGTAAGGAGACTGATCGCGAAGCCGAGGGGATTTTTTTTTAGAAACCAATTTTCCCTAATTTTTAAGCTAATTTGATAGAAATTAAGAAGATTTGGGAGAAGAAAAGCCTAAATAGGTCCCAGGAGATTTGAAAAACGAAAGGGGAATAGGCGAGCGAAGCGTGCCCGAAAAATATATCAAAAATTATTAAATTTTCAAGTAAGGAGACTGATCGCGAAGCCGAGGGGATTTTTTTTTAGAAACCAATTTTCCCCAATTTTTAAGCTACTTTTATAGAATTAATAAGATTTGGGAGAAGAAAAGCCTAAACAGGTCCCAGGAGATTTGAAAAATGAAAGGGAATAGGCGAGCGAAGCGAGCCTGATAAATATATCAAAAATTATTAAATTTTCAAGTAAGGAGACTGATCGCGAAGCCGAGGGGATTTTTTTTTTAGAAACCAATTTTCCCCAATTTTTAAGCTAATATGATAGAAATTGAGAAGATTTGGGAGTAGGAAAGCCTAAATAGGATTCCAGGAGATTTGGAAAATAAAAGGGTAATAGGCGAGCGAAGCGAGCCCGAAAAATATATTGAAATTTATTAAATTTTCAAGTAAGGAGACTGATCGCGAAGCCGAGGGGATTTTTTTTTAGAAACCAATTTTCCCCAATTTTTAAGCTAATATGATAGAAATTAAGAAGATTTGGGTGTAGGAAAGCCTAAATAGGTCCCAGGAGATTTGGAAAATGAAAGGGTAATAGGCGAGCGAAGCGAGCCCGAAAAATATATCAAAAATTATTAAATTTTCAAGTAAGGAGACTGATCGCGAAGCCGAGGGGATTTTTTTTTAGAAACCAATTTTCCCCAATTTTTTAGCTAATTTGTTAGAAATTAAGAAGATTTGGGAGAAGAAAAGCCTAAATAGGTCCCAGGAGATTTGAAAAATGAAAGGGAATAGGCGAGCGAAGCGAGCCCGAAAAATATATCAAAAATTATTAAATTTTCAAGTAAGGAGAATGATCGCGAAGCCGAGGGGATTTTTTTTTAGAAACCAATTTTCCCCAATTTTTAAGCTAATATGATAGAAATTGTGAAGATTTGGGAGTAAGAAAGCTTAAATAGGTCCCAGGAGATTTGGAAAATAAAAGAGGAAGAGGCGAGCGAAGCGAGCCCGAAAAATATATTGATATTTATAGAATTTTGAGGTAAGGAGACTGATCGCGAAGCCGAGGGGATTTTTTTTTAGAAACCAGTTTTCACGAATTTTTCAGGTGATTTGACAAAAATTAAGATGATTTGGGAGGGGAAAAGATAATTTACAGAAATATTAAAATTGAAACGGAAGCCTTGAGACTGAATAGATTTTATAACAGCGCCGCGGCGCGAAGCGCCTAGGCTTGTGGTCTTTACGCGAAGCGTAAAGCCACCCTGGCGTTTTGTGGGCGAAGCCCACAAAAAGTCACCAGAAGGGAAGAAACTTGTTTTTTGTAATCAATTTTCATATTTGTTTACCCTCTATGAAAAAGGCACCTGTAATACAGAGGCACCTCTATCATAAGGGCACCTGTAATATAGAGGCACCTCTATCATAAGGGCACCTGTAATATAGAGGCACCTGTAATATAGAGGCACCTTTAATAAAAGGGCATCTGTAATATAGGAGCACATCTAAAAATATATCAAAAATTATTAAATTTTCAAGTAAGAAGACTGATCGCGAAGCCGAGGGGATTTTTTTTTAGAAACCAGTTTTCCCCAATTTTTAAGCTAAAATGATAATAATTAAGAAGATTTGGGAGTAGGGAAGCTTAAATAGGTCCCAGGAGATTTGGGAAAAGAAAGAGGAATAGGCGAGCGAAGCGAGCCCGAAAAATATATCAAAAATTATTAAATTTTCAAGTAAGGAGACTGATCGCGAAGCCGAGGGGATTTTTTTTTAGAAACCGATTTTCCCCAAATTTTAAGCTAATTTGATAGAAATTGAGAAAATTTGGGAGTAGGAAAGCCTAAATAGGGCCCAGGAGATTTGAAAAATGAAAGAGGAATAGGCGAGCAAAGCGAGCCCGAAAAATATATCAAAAATTATTAAATTTCCAAGTAAGGAGACTGATCGCGAAGCCGAGGGGATTTTTTTTTAGAAACCAATTTTCCCCAATTTTTAAGCTAATATGATAGAAATTATGAAGATTTGGGAGTAAGAAAGCTTAAATAGGTCCCAGGAGATTTGGAAAATAAAAGAGGAAGAGGCGAGCGAAGCGAGCCCGAAAAATATATTGATATTTATAGAATTTTGAGGTAAGGAGACTGATCGCGAAGCCGAGGGGATTTTTTTTTAGAAACCAGTTTTCACGAATTTTTCAGGTGATTTGACAAAAATTAAGATGATTTGGGAGGGGAAAAGATAATTTACAGAAATATTAAAATTGAAACGGAAGCCTTGAGACTGAATAGATTTTATAACAGCGCCGCGGCGCGAAGCGCCTAGGCTTGTGGTCTTTACGCGAAGCGTAAAGCCACCCTGGCGTTTTGTGGGCGAAGCCCACAAAAAGTCACCAGAAGGGAAGAAACTTGTTTTTTGTAATCAATTTTCATATTTGTTTACCCTCTATGAAAAAGGCACCTGTAATACAGAGGCACCTCTATCATAAGGGCACCTGTAATATAGAGGCACCTCTATCATAAGGGCACCTGTAATATAGAGGCACCTGTAATATAGAGGCACCTTTAATAAAAGGGCATCTGTAATATAGGAGCACATCTAAAAATATATCAAAAATTATTAAATTTTCAAGTAAGAAGACTGATCGCGAAGCCGAGGGGTTTTTTTTTAGAAACCAGTTTTCCCCAATTTTTGAGCTAATTTGATAGAAATTAAGAAGATTTGGGAGAATTAAAGCCTAAATAGGATCCCATGAGATTTGGAAAATAAGAGGGTAATAGGCGAGCGAAGCGAGCCCGAAAAATATACCGAAAATATTTAAATTTCGAAGTAAGGAGACTGATCGCGAAGCCGAGAGGATTTTTTTTTAGAAACCAATTTTCCTCAATTTTTCCTCATTATAAGAGCACCTTTATTATAAGGGCACCTCTAATATATGAGCACCTCTAATACAAGGACACCTCTATTATAAGAGCACCTCTAATCTAAGAGCACCTCTAATACAAGGGCACCTCTAATATAAGAGCACACTTAATGAAAAAAAAGCATTTCTGGAGAGTGAGTGAACTGTTCCAAATTTTTGAACCACCCTGAGGCACGAAGTGCCTCAGGATGTGAGTGGATGCGAAGCATCCGCTCACCGATTGCGTTTTGACAAGAATGAGTGAAATGAAATTGTGAAAACAATGGTTTGATTTCGGTGCGGAGTCCACTATTTTTGCAATTTCATTTTATTCATTCTTGACAAAAGGTAACAAACAGAATAGAGAGCATTTTTGGCCGATTAGCACTTTTCGAATGAAATTCCTCTCATAATATAAGAGCACCTCTAATACAAGAGCACCTCTAATATAAGAGCACCTTTATTATAAGGGCACCTCTAATACAAGAGCACCTCTAATACAAGGGCACCTCTAATACAAGAGCACCTCTAATACAAGGGCACCTCTAATATAAGAGCACACTTAATGAAAAAAAAGCAGTTTTGGAAAGTGAGAGAACTGTTCCGAATTTTTAAACTACCCTGAGGCACGAAGTGCCTCAGGATGTGAGTGGATGCGAAGCATCCGCTCACCGATTGCGTTTTGACAAGAATGAGTGAAATGAAATTGTGAAAATAATGGTTCGATTTCGGTGCGGAGCACCGAAATCCAAATCCACTATTTTTGCAACTTCATTTTATTCATTCTTGACAAAAGGTAACAAACAGAATAGAGAGCATTTTTGGCCGAGTAGCACTTTTCGAATGGAATTCCTCTCATAATATAAGAGCACCTCTAATACAAGAGCACCTTTATTATAAGGGCACCTCTAATATAAGGGCACCTCTAATATAAGAGCACCTTTATTATAAGGGCACCTCTAATACAAGAGCACCTCTAATACAAGGGCACCTTTAATATAAGAGCACCTTTATTATAAGGGCACCTCTAATATAAGAGCACACTTAATGAAAATAAAGCATTTTTGGAGAGTGAGTGAACTGTTCCAAATTTTTGAACTACCCTGAGGCACGAAGTGCCTCAGGATGTGAGTGGATGCAAAGCATCCGCTCACCGATTGCGTTTTGACAAGAATGAGTGAAATGAAATTGTGAAAATAATGGTTTGATTTCGGTGCGGAGCACCGAAATCCAAATCCACTATTTTTGCAATTTCATTTTATTCATTCTTGTCAAAAGGTAACAAACAGAATTGAGAACATTTTTTTCCGACTAGCACTTTTCGAATGAAACTCCTCTCATAATATAAGAGCACCTTTAATACAAAAGCACCTCTAATATAAGAGCACCTTTATTATAAGGGCACCTCTAATATAAGAGCACCTCTAATACAAGGGCACCTCTAATACAAGTGCACCTCTAATACAAGGGCACCTCTAAAATAAGAGCACACTTAATGAAAAAAAGCAGTTTTGGAAAGTGAGAGAACTGTTCTAAATTTTTGAACCACTCTGAGGCACGAAGTGCCTCAGGATGTGAGTGGATGCGAAGCATCCGCTCACCGATTGCGTTTTGACAAGAATGAGTGAAATGAAATTGTGAAAATAATGGTTTGATTTCGGTGCGGAGCACCGAAATCCAAATCCACTATTTTTGCAATTTCATTTTATTCATTCTTGACAAAAGGTAACAAACAGAACAGAGAGCATTTTTGGCCGAGTAGCACTTTTCGAATGGAATTCCTCTCATAATATAAGAGCACCTCTAATACAAGAGCACCTTTATTATAAGGGCACCTCTAATATAAGGGCACCTCTAATATAAGAGCACCTTTATTATAAGGGCACCTCTAATACAAGAGCACCTCTAATACAAGGGCACCTTTAATATAAGAGCACCTTTATTATAAGGGCACCTCTAATATAAGAGCACACTTAATGAAAATAAAGCATTTTTGGAGAGTGAGTGAACTGTTCCAAATTTTTGAACTACCCTGAGGCACGAAGTGCCTCAGGATGTGAGTGGATGCGAAGCATCCGCTCACCGATTGCGTTTTGACAAGAATGAGTGAAATGAAATTGTGAAAATAATGGTTTGATTCCGGTGCGGAGCACCGAAATCCAAATCCACTATTTTTGCAATTTCATTTTATTCATTCTTGTCAAAAGGTAACAAACATAATTGAGAACATTTTTATCCGAGTAGCACTTTTCGAATGAAATTCCTCTCATAATATAAGAGCACCTCTAATATAAGAGCACCTTTATTATGAGGGCACCTCTAATATAAGAGCACCTTTATTATAAGGGCACCTCTAATATAAGAGCACCTTTATTATAAGGGCACCTCTAATATAAGAGCACACTTAATGAAAAAAGAGCATTTTTGGAGAGTGAGTGAACTGTTCCAAATTTTTGAACCACCCTGAGGCACGAAGTGCCTCAGGATGTGAGTGGATGCGAAGCATCCGCTCACCGATTGCGTTTTGACAAGAATGAGTGAAATGAAATTGTGAAAATAATGGTTTGATTTCGGTGCGGAGCACCGAAATCCAAATCCACTATTTTTGCAATTTCATTTTATTCATTCTTGTCAAAAGGTAACAAACAGAATTGAGAACATTTTTTTCCGACTAGCACTTTTCGAATGAAACTCCTCTCATAATATAAGAGCACCTTTAATACAAAAGCACCTCTAATATAAGAGCACCTTTATTATAAGGGCACCTCTAATATAAGAGCACCTCTAATACAAGGGCACCTCTAATACAAGTGCACCTCTAATACAAGGGCACCTCTAAAATAAGAGCACACTTAATGAAAAAAAGCAGTTTTGGAAAGTGAGAGAACTGTTCTAAATTTTTGAACCACTCTGAGGCACGAAGTGCCTCAGGATGTGAGTGGATGCGAAGCATCCGCTCACCGATTGCGTTTTGACAAGAATGAGTGAAATGAAATTGTGAAAATAATGGTTTGATTTCGGTGCGGAGCACCGAAATCCAAATCCACTATTTTTGCAATTTCATTTTATTCATTCTTGACAAAAGGTAACAAACAGAATAGAGAGCATTTTTGGCCGAGTAGCACTTTTCGAATGGAATTCCTCTCATAATATAAGAGCACCTCTAATACAAGAGCACCTTTATTATAAGGGCACCTCTAATATAAGGGCACCTCTAATATAAGAGCACCTTTATTATAAGGGCACCTCTAATACAAGAGCACCTCTAATACAAGGGCACCTTTAATATAAGAGCACCTTTATTATAAGGGCACCTCTAATATAAGAGCACACTTAATGAAAATAAAGCATTTTTGGAGAGTGAGTGAACTGTTCCAAATTTTTGAACTACCCTGAGGCACGAAGTGCCTCAGGATGTGAGTGGATGCGAAGCATCCGCTCACCGATTGCGTTTTGACAAGAATGAGTGAAATGAAATTGTGAAAATAATGGTTTGATTCCGGTGCGGAGCACCGAAATCCAAATCCACTATTTTTGCAATTTCATTTTATTCATTCTTGTCAAAAGGTAACAAACATAATTGAGAACATTTTTATCCGAGTAGCACTTTTCGAATGAAATTCCTCTCATAATATAAGAGCACCTCTAATATAAGAGCACCTTTATTATGAGGGCACCTCTAATATAAGAGCACCTTTATTATAAGGGCACCTCTAATATAAGAGCACCTTTATTATAAGGGCACCTCTAATATAAGAGCACACTTAATGAAAAAAGAGCATTTTTGGAGAGTGAGTGAACTGTTCCAAATTTTTGAACCACCCTGAGGCACGAAGTGCCTCAGGATGTGAGTGGATGCGAAGCATCCGCTCACCGATTGCGTTTTGACAAGAATGAGTGAAATGAAATTGTGAAAATAATGGTTTGATTTCGGTGCGGAGCACCGAAATCCAAATCCACTATTTTTGCAATTTCATTTTATTCATTCTTGTCAAAAGGTAACAAACAGAATTGAGAACATTTTTTTCCGAGTAGCACTTTTCGAATGAAATTCCTCTCATAATATAAGAGCACCTTTAATACAAAAGCACCTCTAATATAAGAGCACCTTTATTATAAGGGCACCTCTAATATAAGAGCACCTCTAATACAAGGGCAGCTCTAATACAAAAGCACCTATAATACAAGGGCACCTCTAATATAAGAGCACACTTAATGAAAAAAAGCAGTTTTCGAAAGTGAGAGAACTGTTCCAAATTTTTAAACTACCCTGAGGCACGAAGTGCCTCAGGATGTGAGTGGATGCGAAGCATCCGCTCACCGATTGCGTTTTGACAAGAATGAGTGAAATGAAATTGTGAAAATAATGGTTTGATTTCGGTGCGGAGCACCGAAATCCAAATCCACTATTTTTGCAATTTCATTTTATTCATTCTTGTCAAAAGGTAACAAACAGAATTGAGAACATTTTTTTCCGAGTAGCTTTTTTCGAATGAAATTCCTCTCATGATATAAGAGCACCTTTAATACAAAAGCACCTCTAATATAAGAGCACCTTTATTATAAGGGCACCTCTAATATAAGAGCACCTCTAATACAAGGGCACCTCTAATACAAGAGCACCTCTAATACAAGGGCACCTCTAATATAAGAGCACACTTAATGAAAAAAAGCAGTTTTGGAAAGTGAGAGAACTGTTCTAAATTTTTGAACCACTCTGAGGCACGAAGTGCCTCAGGATGTGAGTGGATGCGAAGCATCCGCTCACCGATTGCGTTTTGACAAGAATGAGTGAAATGAAATTGTGAAAATAATGGTTTGATTTCGGTGCGGAGCACCGAAATCCAAATCCACTATTTTTGCAATTTCATTTTATTCATTCTTGTCAAAAGGTAACAAACATAATTGAGAACATTTTTATCCGAGTAGCACTTTTCGAATGAAATTCCTCTCATAATATAAGAGCACCTCTAATATAAGAGCACCTTTATTATGAGGGCACCTCTAATATAAGAGCACCTTTATTATAAGGGCACCTCTAATATAAGAGCACCTTTATTATAAGGGCACCTCTAATATAAGAGCACACTTAATGAAAAAAAAGCATTTTTGGAGAGTGAGTGAACTGTTCCAAATTTTTGAACCACCCTGAGGCACGAAGTGCCTCAGGATGTGAGTGGATGCGAAGCATCCGCTCACCGATTGCGTTTTGACAAGAATGAGTGAAATGAAATTGTGAAAATAATGGTTTGATTTCGGTGCGGAGCACCGAAATCCAAATCCACTATTTTTGCAATTTCATTTTATTCATTCTTGTCAAAAGGTAACAAACATAATTGAGAGCATTTTTGGCCGAGTAGCACTTTTTGAATGAAATTCCTCTGATAATATAAGAGCACCTCTAATACAAGAGCACCTCTAATATAAAAGCACCTTTATTATAAGGGCATCTCTAATATGAGAGCACCTCTAATACAAGGGCAGCTCTAATACAAAAGCACCTCTAATACAAGAGCACCTTTATTATAAGGGCACCTCTAATATAAGGGCACCTCTAATATAAGAGCACCTTTATTATAAGGGCACCTCTAATACAAGAGCACCTCTAATACAAGGGCACCTTTAATATAAGAGCACCTTTATTATAAGGGCACCTCTAATATAAGAGCACACTTAATGAAAAAAAAGCATTTTTGGAGAGTGAGTGAACTGTTCCAAATTTTTGAACCACCCTGAGGCACGAAGTGCCTCAGGATGTGAGTGGATGCGAAGCATCCGCTCACCGATTGCGTTTTGACAAGAATGAGTGAAATGAAATTGTGAAAATAATGGTTTGATTTCGGTGCGGAGCACCGAAATCCAAATCCACAATTTTTGCAATTTCATTTTATTCATTCTTGTCAAAAGGTAACAAACAGAATTGAGAACATTTTTTTCCGAGTAGCACTTTTCGAATGAAATTCCTCTCATAATATAAGAGCACCTTTAATACAAAAGCACCTCTAATATAAGAGCACCTTTATTATAAGGGCACCTCTAATATAAGAGCACCTCTAATACAAGGGCACCTCTAATACAAGAGCACCTCTAATACAAGGGCACCTCTAATATAAGAGCACACTTAATGAAAAAAAGCAGTTTTGGAAAGTGAGAGAACTGTTCTAAATTTTTGAACCACTCTGAGGCACGAAGTGCCTCAGGATGTGAGTGGATGCGAAGCATCCGCTCACCGATTGCGTTTTGACAAGAATGAGTGAAATGAAATTGTGAAAATAATGGTTTGATTTCGGTGCGGAGCACCGAAATCCAAATCCACTATTTTTGCAATTTCATTTTATTCATTCTTGACAAAAGGTAACAAACAGAATAGAGAGCATTTTTGGCCGAGTAGCACTTTTTGAATGAAATTCCTCTGATAATATAAGAGCACCTCTAATACAAGAGCACCTCTAATACAAGAGCACCTCTAATATGAGAGCACCTATATTATAAGGGCACCTCTAATACAAGAGCACCTCTAATATAAGAGCACCTCTAATACAAGGGCACCTCTAATATAAGAAAAATCCTAAAAAAAAGGCACCATAATCATTAATCGGGGAGCAAGGGCGAGCGCAGCGAGCCGCAAAATTTTTACGGGTAGAGAGCGTAAAAACTTGTAATAGACTGTGCTATTTAAGCAGCCTAAGCCTGAAGAATAACGAAGCTTTCTAAAAAGCCTTAGCCTAAGAAGAAACCTTAGTCTGAGGAAAAACCTTAGCCTAAAGAACGCCTTAGCCTAAGGGGTAGCCTAAGCCTAAGGAGAAGCCTTAGCCTAAGAAGAAACCTTAGCCTAAGGAGAAACGTTACCCTAAGAGAACACCTTAGCCTAAGGAAAATTCTTAGCCTAAGGAAAATCCTTAGCCTAAGGAAAATCCTTAGCCTAAGGAGAAACCTTAGCACAAGGAACATTCGGAAAAAAGGCTCAGTTTCAAGACTGAAACTAAAAAATCTGATTTGGGCGTTTCTGTGTTCATAAACCTAAGTCTGCGAAAACACATAAACTTTGGAAGAAACCTAAGCCTAAGGGAAAGCCTTAGCCTAAGGAGAAACCTTAGCCTAAAAAGAGACCTTAGCGTAAGGAAAATCCTTAGCCTGGGGAACACCTTAGCCTAAAAAGAAACCTTAGCCTAAAGAGAAACGTTACTCTAAGAGAACACCTTAGCCTAAGGAAAATCCTTAGCCTAAGGAAAATCCTTAGCCTAAGGAGAATCCTTAGCCTAAGGGAAATCCTTAGCCTAAGGAATAATCGGAAAAAGGCTCAGTTTCAAGACTGAAACTAAAAAACCTGATTTGGGCGTTTCTGTGTTCATAAACCTAAGTCTGCGAAAACACATAAACTTCGAAAGAAACCTAAGCCTAAGGCAAAGCCTTAGCCTAAGGAGAAACCTTAGCCTAAAAAGAAACCTTAGCCTAAGGAAAATCCTTAGCCTAGGGAACACCTTAGCCTAAGGAGAAACCTTAGCCTAAGAAGAAACCTTAGCCTGAGAAAAATCCTTAGCCTAAGGAAAATCCTTAGCCTAAGGAAAGTCCTTAGCCTAAGAAAAATCCTTAGCCTAAGGAAAATCCTTAGCCTAAGGAAAGCCCTTAGCCTAAGGAAAATCCTTAGCCTAAGGAAAATCCTTAGCCTAAGGAAAATCCTTAGCCTAAGGAAAATCCTTAGCCTAAGGAAAATTCTTAGCCTGAGGGAAATCCTTAGCCTAAGGAAAAAATCTAGCCTAAGTAAAAGCTGATGTGTAAATTTATATCCTTACGGTCAAGAAAGTCAGGAAATCTTTTTAGTAACTTCTCGGTCAAGAAAGACAGGAAATCGTTTCAATACTTTGATGGCCAAAAAAGACTGGAAATGTTTGAATATTTTTCCGATCAAGAAAGAGAGGAAATCGTTAATAGCAGCCACTCGCTGCGCTCGTGGCTGCTCGCTTCGCTCGCAGGTTGGGTAGACGTAGGTGAGTCACAATTCTCTTGGTGAAAACTTATAGGTAGGCGTGTTCAGGGGTGGGCCCAAATCCGGCGAGCCTTTTCCTGCTGTCTCACTATCTGATTTGGAACCGGTTCAACTTTCTTTAATGCGTTCGATATGGATAAGGTGCCCGTAAAAATTAAAAAAACACGTTTGAACTCGTTTGATGTAATGAATTTGTAGTAAATTCGAAACCCAATAAGTTTTGTTTCAGACATAGTTTTATATTTTGTTCTTGAATCTTCTTATAAAAGATTTGTAAAACCGAATTTTCTGAAATTTTTAAAGAGGCATGTTATTAAATTATTTAACAATAACAAACGCGTGAATACTAAGAATGGAGAAAAAGATAATCGATGAAAAAAAATGAAACCTAAGCCTAAAAAAGAAAGAAAATTGAATTGCAGAAGAGGCCCTCTAAAAAAACGTTTTTCATAGAACGACACTCTTTATAGAAGGGGACTACTCAGATAATATCACCCCTTATAGAAGGAAACCTTTTACAGAAGGGCACCACTTATAGAAGATCACCTTTAATAGAAGGGCACCCCTTATAGAAGGGCACCCCTTATAGAAGGGCACCCCTAATAGAAGGGCATTCCTTATAGAAGGGCACCCCTTATAGAAGGTCACCTTCAATAGAAGGGCACCCCTTATAGAAGGGCACCCCTAATAGAAGAGCACCATTTATAGAAGGGCACCCCTAATAGAAGGGCACCTCTCATAGAAGCGCACCCCTTATAGAAGGTCACCTTAAATAGAACGGCACCCCTTAGAGAAGAGCACCCCTTATAGAAGAGCACCCCGAATAGAAAGACACCCCTAATAGAAGGTCACCTTTAATAGAAGGACACCCCTTATAGAAGAGCGTCTTTTATGGAAAAATTTGATCTTATAAAATTTTCGAGAGCATATAAGATCCACAGTTTTAACTTTTTTCCAAGAGTAAGTGGTTCACATACTGCGAGCCGGATTTGGGCCCACCCCTGAACACGCCTACCTATAAGTTTTCACCAAGAGAATTGTGACTCACCTACGTCTACCCAACCTGCGAGCGAAGCGAGCAGCCACGAGCGCAGCGAGTGGCTGCTATTAACGATTTCCTCTCTTTCTTGATCGGAAAAATATTCAAACATTTCCAGTCTTTTTTGGCCATCAAAGTATTGAAACGATTTCCTGTCTTTCTTGACCGAGAAGTTACTAAAAAGATTTCCTGACTTTCTTGACCGTAAGGATATAAATTTACACATCAGCTTTTACTTAGGCTAGATTTTTTCCTTAGGCTAAGGATTTCCCTCAGGCTAAGAATTTTCCTTAGGCTAAGGATTTTCCTTAGGCTAAGGATTTTCCTTAGGCTAAGGATTTTCCTTAGGCTAAGGATTTTCCTTAGGCTAAGGGCTTTCCTTAGGCTAAGGATTTTCCTTAGGCTAAGGATTTTTCTTAGGCTAAGGACTTTCCTTAGGCTAAGGATTTTCCTTAGGCTAAGGATTTTTCTCAGGCTAAGGTTTCTTCTTAGGCTAAGGTTTCTCCTTAGGCTAAGGTGTTCCCTAGGCTAAGGATTTTCCTTAGGCTAAGGTTTCTTTTTAGGCTAAGGTTTCTCCTTAGGCTAAGGCTTTGCCTTAGGCTTAGGTTTCTTTCGAAGTTTATGTGTTTTCGCAGACTTAGGTTTATGAACACAGAAACGCCCAAATCAGGTTTTTTAGTTTCAGTCTTGAAACTGAGCCTTTTTCCGATTATTCCTTAGGCTAAGGATTTCCCTTAGGCTAAGGATTCTCCTTAGGCTAAGGATTTTCCTTAGGCTAAGGATTTTCCTTAGGCTAAGGTGTTCTCTTAGAGTAACGTTTCTCTTTAGGCTAAGGTTTCTTTTTAGGCTAAGGTGTTCCCCAGGCTAAGGATTTTCCTTACGCTAAGGTCTCTTTTTAGGCTAAGGTTTCTCCTTAGGCTAAGGCTTTCCCTTAGGCTTAGGCTTAGGCTTAGGCTTAGGCTTAGGCTTAGGCTTAGGCTTAGGCTTAGGCTTAGGCTTAGGCTTAGGCTTAGGCTTAGGCTTAGGCTTAGGCTTAGGCTTAGGCTTAGGCTTAGGCTTAGGCTTAGGCTTAGGCTTAGGCTTAGGCTTAGGCTTAGGCTTAGGCTTAGGCTTAGGCTTAGGCTTAGGCTTAGGCTTAGGCTTAGGCTTAGGCTTAGGCTTAGGCTTAGGCTTAGGCTTAGGCTTAGGCTTAGGCTTAGGCTTAGGCTTAGGCTTAGGCTTAGGCTTAGGCTTAGGCTTAGGCTTAGGCTTAGGCTTAGGCTTAGGCTTAGGCTTAGGCTTAGGCTTAGGCTTCTGCCTGCGCCATTTGGGCTCAGGTCATTTCCCCAAACTCGGATTTTTTTGTTGGAAATATTTTTTTTTGATGGAGTTAAGTGTCCTGAATCTGAATCAGGACTCGAAAAAATTCTATCGGCGCGGAGCGCCGAGCTCCGCGAGCCCAAAGTTGGCCAAAAAAAATCTTTGAAGCGGCATAACTTTTTTCTCGTTCGAGGTATCAATTTTGTTTTTTGACCAATATGTATCATTTTTGGTCGTGCATAAAAAAAAAAAATTTTTCGGTCCGGTCAGGTCATTCTCAATAGAGCGAACTTGCAAAAATTTTTTTTGAACTGAAAAAAAAAAAAAAGTTTGTGAGAAACCGTAGCTGAAAATTTGCACATATACTAAACAAAATGTGCTCTTTTTTTTGAGCTATAGTCTATAGTCCAAAAGTTTAAAAAAAAATTTCAAGTCAATTTTTTTGGTCAAAAAAATTTTTTTTTTCAATTTTTTTTTGAAGATTTCGATAGCAAATTCGATTACGCATCTTTTTTGACATACACACTTTTTCGAAATTTTGACTTTTAAGCCCTCAAAAATCGATTTTAGACAAAATTTTTGCAGATGCACCAAAACGACCAGGGCTTTTGACTAGTGAGTAGGTCTATCAGATAGAGGACCTTCGATAATGTATACAAAAAAAGTTTCAGAAAAAGTTCTGTACACATCTCTGAAAAAATCGAGTTTGAAATTTTGCGAAAAATCACTTGTGAGCGCAACCCGAGGCACGAAGTGCCTCGGATCGGTGGGACGTCGAGACACGAAGTGTCTCGGCGGACCACCCTGGCGTTTTATAAAAAATGAGTAGGAAAAATTTGGGAGAAATGTTAAAAACGACAGTGCGCAGCACTGTCGTTTTCAACATTTTTTTCAAATTTTTCCTACTCATTTTTCTATAAAAGGTCACCAACAGAGTTAAGGAGGGGGGTTCGGGGGGTGGAACACCCCCCGAGTCCGGAACGGGGGGGGTGCGGGGGGGGCGAAGCCCCCCCCGAAACCATAAATCAACTCAAAAAGCAACAACAACAACAAGAGCAACAAATACAGCAGAACTACAAAAAACAAAAGCCCGCGAAAATTTCAAATTCAAATTTGCCCGCGAAAATTTTAAATTTGAATTTACCCGCGAAAATTTCAAATTTAAAATCACCCGCGAAAATTTCAAATTCAAATTTAAGACCAAATTCAATAACAACACTAAAAACAATAACAAAAACAATAACAAAAACAATAACAAAAACAACAACAACAAAAACAACAACAACACCAACAACAACAAAAACAACAACAACACCAACAACAACAAAAACAACAATAGCAACAAGAGCAAAATCAAAATCAAGACCAAATGCAGAAGCAACTGCAATTGCAAGACCTCTAGGAAAATCACCACCACTGATTGCGCTAGCAATACCAAGAGCAACAAAATCAGCAACAAAAATAGAACCAAAACCAAAATCAAGATCAAAATCAAAACCAAAACCAACTGCGAAATCAAAAACAACATTAATCGCATAAGCGAAAACAAAACCGATTGCATAATCAAAACAAGAAACGAAAACAGAATAATAAAATTCAAACTGTGCCGCAAAACAATCAAACTTTGGCGGGAAATTTGAACTTCGCGCAAAAATTTGGAAATTTCGGCGGGAAATTTGAATTTTGGCGGGAAAATTTGAATTTCGCGGGAAAATTTGAAAATTTTGGCGGGAAATTTAAAATTTGGCGGGAAAATTTAAATTTCGCGGGAAAATTTGAAAATTTTGGCGGGAAATTTGAATTTTGGCGGGAAAATTTGAATTTCGCGGGAAAATTTGAAAATTTTGGCGGGAAATTTGAATTTTGGCGGGAAAATTTGAATTTGGCGGGAAATTTAAATTTTGGCGGGGAAATTTGAATTTGAAGGTCCCAGAAGATTTGGAAAATTAAAGAGGATCAGGCGAGCGAAGCGAGCCCGAAAAATATATCAAAAATGATCAACTTTTGAAGTAAGGAGACTGATCGCGAAGCCGAGGGGTTTTTTTTTAGAAACCAGTTTTCCCAAATTTTTTAGCTAAATTGATAGAAATTAAGAAGATTTGGGAGTAGGAGAGCTTAAATAGGATCCCAGAAGATTTGGAAAATTAAAGAGGAATAGGCGAGCGAAGCGAGCCCGAAAAATATATCAAAAATGATAAACTTTTGGAGTAAGGAGACTGATCGCGAAGCCGAGGGGATTTTTTTTTAGAAACCAGTTTTCCCCAAATTTTTAAGCTAATTTGATAGAAATTAAGAAAATTTGGGAGTAGGAAAGCCTAAATAGGTCCCAGGAGATTTGAAAAATAAAAGGGAAATAGGCGAGCGAAGCGAGCCCGGAAAATATATCAAAAATTATTAACTTTTGGAGTAAGGAGACTGATCGCGAAGCCGAGGGGATTTTTTTTTAGAAACCAATTTTCCTCAATTTTTAAGCTAATTTGATAGAAATTATGAAGATTTGGTAGAAGAAAAGCCTAAATAGGTCCCAGGAGATTTGAAAAACGAAAGGGGAATAGGCGAGCGAAGCGAGCCCGAAAAATATATCAAAAATTATTAAATTTTCAAGTAAGGAGACTGATCGCGAAGCCGAGGGGATTTTTTTTTAGAAACCAATTTTCCCTAATTTTTAAGCTAATTTGATAGAAATTAAGAAGATTTGGGAGAAGAAAAGCCTAAATAGGTCCCAGGAGATTTGAAAAACGAAAGGGGAATAGGCGAGCGAAGCGTGCCCGAAAAATATATCAAAAATTATTAAATTTTCAAGTAAGGAGACTGATCGCGAAGCCGAGGGGATTTTTTTTTAGAAACCAATTTTCCCCAATTTTTAAGCTACTTTTATAGAATTAATAAGAT